>SJYA01002687.1:928353-1272887 GCA_006410615.1 Neotragus moschatus
AAAAAAAAAAAAAAAAAAAAAAAAAAAACAGCTTTCAGGTTTTTATTGTTGAGAATTGGTATCTTTCCATGTGTTTCAACGGTATTCACTTTTACCGCAGGGAGCCTGGTAATAATAGCTACTTTAAAGTCTTATAATTTCAGCATCAGCATAATGTTAGAATTGGTCTTTCTTTGTGGTTGTCTTTTTCTTTTAAGTTATTGAAGTTGTCCTTTTTTAAAAAGTTGAATATTTTGAATTGTATCTTGGAAATATTATTTTTGTAAGATTTTTAGTCTTGTCAACATCCTCTGCAGAACGTTGATTTTGTTTGTTGTTTGTTTCAGCAGTCAGCCCCGTGAGTCCTAATCTGTCTGGTGTGAGGTGTGGTGCCAATGCCAGCGGTTATTCAAAGCCTTCGAAGAACTATTCAGTCTGCGCCCGGTGGGCGCCACCTATTGACCAGTCTGGGACTTGGATAGCGGTCTGCGAGCGTGCGTGCTAAGTTGCTTCAGTAGTGTCTCTTTGCGACCCCATGGACTGCACTACCCTGCCAGGCTCCACTGTCCATGGGGTTCTCTAGACAAGAATACTGGAATGGGTTGTCATGCCCTCCTCCAGGGAACCTTCCCTACCTAGGGATGGAACCCACTATACTTCCTGCATTGGCAGGTGGATTCTTTACCACTAGCGCCATGGGGGAAGATCATATTTTATGGTATATGAATTCTATCTTGAGAGTAATCTTCAGCTCAGTTCAGTTCAGTTGCTCAGTCGTGTCCAACTCTTTGCGACCCCATGAATTGCAGCATGCCAGGCCTCCCTGTCCATCACCAACTCCCAGAGTTCACTCAAACTGACGTCCATCGAGTCAGTGATGCCATCCAGTCATCTCATCCTCTGTTGTCCCCTTCTCCNGGAGTTGGTGATGGACAGGGAGGCCTGGCGTGCTGCGATACATGGGGTCGCAAAGAGTCAGACACAACTGAGCGACTGAACTGAACTAAAAACATACAGTGGAAAATTGGAGTACTCATGATTTCTAAATTGAAAATTAAATAAAATATAGTTATATGGTTAACTCCATGTTTTCTCACAATTTTTGGATTTGATACTTATAATAAGCCTGAGGGATTTGGGATCAGATATTAATTTCAGTGAGTTTGTTGAGGAAGAAGTTATGAGTTCAAGAGAGGCCATATATCTCATTCAAGGCCACATGTCTCATTCTTGGTCATCGTGTCAGTGACACGGTCTCCAGTTTAAGGCATAGGACTAAATATTGTTCTGTTTCCAACAATCCAGCCTCACACAAAAACAGGGTCCTGGGAAAAGAGGTCAAATACAGAAAATAGAACTGCTCTTCTGGGGGAATGCTGTCATCCTAACAGAAAACTATCTGCCAAGAAGACAAAAAGGAGAGTGTGTCTTTCCAGAATGTTTCCAAGGCAACACATCTTATTGTCATAGGAGAATTCAAATCATCCAACACAAACAAAAGTATGGTTAGTTACCTTTATCCTCAAAATCTGGATAAGTTGCTCATTTTCAAGTTATGAAGAGGCAAGATACAACAGCGCTCTCTCCAGCTTATCGATGGAAAACCAAAAAGCCCAAGTCAAATAGAAGTGACTCACTGTCACTCCCTTTTACAAAGAAGTCTGGTGCCTCCCTAACCTCTTCACTGCTGCCTATATCTCCTGCTTCTTCAGGGTGTAGATTGAGGGGGTGAGCATGTCAGTCATGACCGTGTGGCTGATGGATACAGCCTTGTCCATGGAGAAATAAATGAAGGGCTGNTCATCCTAACAGAAAACTATCTGCCAAGAAGACAAAAAGGAGAGTGTGTCTTTCCAGAATGTTTCCAAGGCAACACATCTTATTGTCATAGGAGAATTCAAATCATCCAACACAAACAAAAGTATGGTTAGTTACCTTTATCCTCAAAATCTGGATAAGTTGCTCATTTTCAAGTTATGAAGAGGCAAGATACAACAGCGCTCTCTCCAGCTTATCGATGGAAAACCAAAAAGCCCAAGTCAAATAGAAGTGACTCACTGTCACTCCCTTTTACAAAGAAGTCTGGTGCCTCCCTAACCTCTTCACTGCTGCCTATATCTCCTGCTTCTTCAGGGTGTAGATTGAGGGGGTGAGCATGTCAGTCATGACCGTGTGGCTGATGGATACAGCCTTGTCCATGGAGAAATAAATGAAGGGCTGGGCATAGAGGTAAATGCTTGGAATGAAGACCATAGACACCACGATGATGTGGGTGGTGCAGGTGGAAGCTGCCTTCCTCCTTGCCTGCCCTGAGTGGGACCTCAGCATCACCAGGGATGGCTGAGTAGGAGACGAGGAGGAGGAGGAACCAGATGAGGACCAGCACCCCACTGTTGGAAATGATGAGGAAATCCAGGAGGGAGGTGTCAGTGCAGGTGAGTCTCAGCACTTGTGGAATGTCACAGTAGACGTTATCTAGGACATTAGGGCCACAGAAAGGCAGTGGGAGCATCAGAGCCAGTTGGGAAATGGAATGAACAAAACCTACCATCCAGGCTGTCACAAGCAGCCCCACACAGAGCTGAGTGTTCATGATGGGGACATAGTGGAGGGGCCGGGATATAGCAACAAGGTGGCCATAGGCCATCACTGAGAGGAAGAAGACCATGGCACCTCCCAGAAAGTGGAAGAAAAAAATCTGGGCCATGCAGCCCTGGTAGGAGATGGTCTTCTTTTCAGTGAGGAAGTCCACCAGCATCTTTGGAGCAGTGACTGAGGAGAAACAGAGGTCTATGATGGCCAGGTTTCACAGCAGTGTGAGGTGTGTGAATTTCACACAGGTGTGTGGAACCTGGAATCAGAGGTCACCGTGACCATAACCAGGACGGTTCCCATGACAGTGGTTGTGTAGACAAACAGGAAAACCAGAAACAAGACTAGCTGGAGCTCCTGAGTCTGTGAGAGCCCCAGAAAGACAAAATTTGACACTCACATAAGGTTCCCCAGTTCCATGGTGTCTTCTCCAGGCATCTAAAGAAAACACCCCACAGACAGTAATGTACTAATGCTCAGGGACTCAAATTGAGTTCCTCAGATCTAGATGATGGATATTTATGTGCACATCTTAATTCCAGTTGCTGACTAAATGGTCCTACCCCTGGGATGTGTACATCTTGGTAATAGAATATATACTCATGAAATATTTAAATCCATCCAGAGACACAGGCAACCTATTTTTAAAAGATTCAGTGTTACTGAGGAAAGCAGAATTGAAAGAGACACGTGTACCCCAATGTTCATCACAGCACTGTTTACAATAGCTAGGACAGGGAAGCAACCTATTTGTCCATCAGGAGATGAATGGATTAGAATGTTGTGGTACACATTTACAATGGAGTATTACTCAGCTATTAAAAAGAATGAATTTGAATAAGTTCTAATAAAGTAGATGAAACTGGAACCTATTATACAGAGTGAAGTACGTCAAAAAGAAAAACACCAATACAGTATATTAATGCATATATATATATATGGAATTTAGAAAGATGGTAGTGATGACCCTATATATGAGACAACAAAAGAGACAGATATAAAGAACAGACTTTTGGATTCTGTGGGAGAAGGTGAGGGTGGGATGATTTGAGAGAATAGCATTGAAACATGTATATTACCATATGTGAAACAGATCACCAGTCCAAGTTCGAAGCAAGAAAGAGGGCACTCAAAGCCAGTGCACTGGGACAACCCTGAGGGATGGGATGGGGAAGGAGGTGGGAGGGGGTTTCAGTATGGGGGACACATGTACACCTGTGGGTGATTCATGTCAATGTATTGCAAAAACAAACACAGTATTGTAAAGTAATTAGCCTCCAATTAAAATAAATAAAATTTTTTAAAGATTCAGTGCCAATATAGTGATAGAAAACACTTAGAGTCCAACTGATTTGTAGTTAAATTAGATTCTTATTCCTTGAGATTTGACCTAGAAGAAATTATTCAAGCTCTGTTTCAGTCTCCACATCTGTAAGGTGGGAAGAAAAATGTTGTCTTTATAGAATGTCTGGGGGTATAAATGAGATAGCACATAAGGTTCCTAGAACAGTATCTGGAATAATAAATGCTAATCACTCTTCTCTCTGCAGTATCCTACTCTGAAGACATCCTACCTTCTTAGAGTCTGTAATACATCTTTGTACCAGTCATTTCTCATGCAATAGTTAATACATTAAAATGTTAGTAAACTTTTTGTATTTCTAGGTTTTTCTTCCATAGTTCAATCATAATGTACTTGCTTGCCCACAATTCAGTCAACCTATGTCTTGATTCAAAACTTATTTGTGCCCTGAAGTTCTCATGTTTTCTCACAGTCAATGCTCAGAAAACATGGGGTTTGACTCTGAGTACATAAATAATTATAGGGGTGCCCCCTTACTGGTGTGGTGGCCCCTTATGGAAGAAGCCAGGACATACATGGTGTGTGTGCTTAGACATAAGAAGGCAGGGAGAGATCCTCTGAATTAAGAAATGGGTGATGGATCTTGTATGAAGGGGACTGCAAGAACAGTCTTTTGGAACACCAAAAGGCACAAATATTTTAGATGTTACTGAATACAAGGAGAGAGACACAGGAAGATATTGAAATAAAAGAAATAGAGTAGACAAAGGAATAGAGGATGAGATTAAAGAGGAGAAAGGAAAGGGAATGACAGGGTGGAGGGGCAGGAGATGGAAGGGAACAAAGGTGAAGAATAGGGAGGTGAGAGAGGTGACAGTTGAGGGCTAAGTGGCCTCCCCACTTCTCTGCCATGTCTCACTCCCCTCCCTCACCTGCCTCTTGCAATATACTGTCCAACAGAGGTCATTTTAGTCTCACCCTTCTGCTTCCATCTGTATCCACTCCAGCCCATCTTCTATATCACTGTCACAAAGACCTTTCTAAACACATATCTGATCCTACCTCATTATAATCTTTTAATGACTATTGAGGACCCACAGCTTAAAACCCAGACTCTTAGAAACTGCCTAACTTGCTTTGTGGGTTAATTCAAGGTCCCTTTCAGTGTGTCATACCAAGCTCTAAGATGTAGGCTCCATCTACCTTTCTCATCAGTATCTCTGTTAGCCAGGAACTGGTTGCTGTTCAAGGAATCCATGGTCTCTCACACATGTCATATGCTTGGTTATTTCTGTAGCTTTGGGAATGAATTCTATTTCCAGAAGTACCTTCTGTAACTTTCTCAACTTAGGAGATTCAGATATCACCTTCTCTGTGACTCCTCCATTTCCCCCATGCAGAATTAACCCCTAACTTCTCTGGATTCAAATAATATTTTATAAATATTTCCTTTATACATTTATACATTTGTCCCTTTGAATGAGATTGTGAACTCAATAACTTATTCATCCCAGCACCTACAATAGCATCTCTGATTTAGCAGTTGCTAAAACAGGTTTGCTAACATAATATATTAGCAGATGATTATGTGATCTTCAGTATGACCATGTGAAGAATTCTGTAGTGTATTCCATTATTATTTGCTTTATGTGATCTTGTTCAGTGTGACCATGTAAAGAATTGTGTGGTGTATTATCATTTGCTCTCAGCATCCACCCTCTAAATCACATGACCAAGACTTCACTTGGTTGTTGAAAGCCTGGTTTTGTACATGCAACTTGAGGAATCTGTTTTTGATACCTTATTTCCCCTGCATTACTTTCTGAAGCTTTCCTCACACTTCAGCTTTACTATCATCAAGTCTAAATCTCTTGCTTTTTCTATGCATTCTCCAGCAAGTGCATCTGGAAACTTCTTACAGCTGCTCTCTCTACAAGTGAGAAAACCCTGGTCTCTTCAGCCTAGACTGGGAGACAGCCTTCAGGTCTTCCATCTTCTTGGAGATCTTTTTTCTGCAGATTTAATTTCCCAGTCAGCACCCATATCTCACCTATACAACAATCTGTGTGACCCTTGGGGAAGAGGAAATGTCTTTGGGGAGAAACTACTGGACTCAGTTCTGGAAGCAGAGTTGGGCCAATTACCACTGGGTGCAAGGGAGCAATGGGAGTAGTTAAAAAGTAGCTAAATGTCTCAAAAACACGTATTCATTAAGCTTGGGGTTGGTGCACTGAGACGACCCAGAGGGGTGGGTGGAGGAGGGAGGGATGTTCAGGATGGGGAACATGTGTATACCTGTGAGGAATTCATGTTGATGTATGGCAAAACCAATACAATATTGTAAAGTAATTAACCTCCAATTAAAATAAGCAAATTTTTTTTTTAAAAAAAGAGTTATTCCTTGGGACCAAAAGGACAAGGACAATACAATTTTATAGATTTGTAGAATGTAGGATTCTCCGACCAAATTCTAGAAGGATGAGTCTCTTCAAAAGAAACAGACTCTGGGATTTTTATTTTTATTAATTTAAATTTATTTATTTTCAGTTCAGTTCAGTCACTCAGTCATGTCCAACTCTTTGCGACCCCATGAATCGCAGCATGCCAGGCCTCCCTGTCCATCACCAATTCCCAGAGTTCACTCAGACTCATGTCCATCGAGTGCATGATGCCATTCAGCCATCTCATCCTCTGTCGTCCCCTTCTCCTCCTGCCCCCAATCCCTCCCAGCATCAGGATCTTTTCCAATGAGTCAACTCTTCTCATGAGGTGGCCAAAGTACTGAAGTTTCAGCTTCAGCATCATTCCCTCCAAAGAAATCCCAGGGCCGATCTCCTTCAGAATGGACTGGTTGGATCTCCTTGCAGTCCAAGGGACTCTCAAGAGTCTTCTCCAACACCACAGTTCAAAAGCATCAATTCTTCAACACTCAGCTTTCTTCACAGTCCAACTCTCACATCCATACATGACTACTGGAGAAACCATTGCTTTGACTAGGCAGACCTTTGTTGGCAAAGTAAATTCTCTGCTTTTGAATATGCNCTGGTTGGATCTCCTTGCAGTCCAAGGGACTCTCAAGAGTCTTCTCCAACACCACAGTTCAAAAGCATCAATTCTTCAACACTCAGCTTTCTTCACAGTCCAACTCTCACATCCATACATGACTACTGGAGAAACCATTGCTTTGACTAGGCAGACCTTTGTTGGCAAAGTAAATTCTCTGCTTTTGAATATGCTATCTAGGTTGGTCATAACCTTTCTTCCAAGGAGTAAGTGTCTTTTAACTTCGTGGCTTCAATCACCATCTGCAGTGATTTTGGAGCCCCCCGAAATAAAGTCTGACCCTGTTTCCACTGTTTCCTCATCTATTTGCCATGAACTGATGGGATCGGATGCCATGATCTTCGTTTTCTGAATGTTGAGCTTTAAGCCAACTTTTTCACTCTCCTCTTTCACTTTCATCAGGAGGCTTTTTAGTTCCTCTTCACTTTCTGCCATAAGGGTGGTGTCATCTGCATATCTGAGGTTATTTATATTTCTCCCAGCAATCTTGATTCCAGCTTGTGTTTCTTCCAGTCCAGCATTTCTCATGATATACTCTGCATAGAAGTTAAATAAGCAGAGTGACAATATAGAGCCTTGATGTACTCCTTTTCCTATTTGGAACCAGTCTGTTGTTCCATGTCCAGTTCTAAGTGTTACTTCCTGACCTGCATATGTNTCTAAGAATTTGTCCATTTCTTCCACGTTGTCCATTTTATTGGCATATAATTGCTGATAGTAGTCTCTTATGATCCTTTGTATTTCTGTGTTGTCTGTTTTGATCTCTCCATTTTCATTTCTAATTTTATTGATTTGATTTTTCTCCCTTTGTTTCTTGATGAGTCTGGCTAATGGTTTGTCAATTTTATCTATCCTTTCAAAGAACCAGCTTTTGGCTTTGTTGATTTTTGCTATGATTTCTTTTATATTTATTTCAGCCCTAATTTTTAAGATTTTTTTCCTTCTACTAACCCTGGGATTCTTCATTTCTTCCTTTTCTGGGTGTTTTAGGTATAGAGTTAGGTTATTTATTTCACTTTTTTCTTGTTTCTTGAGGTATGCTTGTATTGCTATGAACTTTCCTCTTAGCACTGCTTTTACAGTGTCCCACAGGTTTTGGGTTTGGGGTTTTCATTTTCATTAGTTTCTATGCAAATTTTGATTTCTTTTTTGATGTCTTCTGTGATTGGTTGGTTATTCAGGAGCGTGTTGTTCAGCCTCCATATGTTGGAATTTTTAATAATTTTTTTTTCCTGTAATTGAGATCTAATCTTACTGCATTGTGGTCAGAAAGATACTTGGAATGATTTCAATTCTTTTTTGAATTTACCAAAGCTAGATTTATAGCCCAGGATGTGGTCTATCCTGGAGAAGGTTCCGTGCGTGCTTGAGAGAAAGGTGAAATTTATTGTTTTGGGGGTGAAATGTTCTATAGATATCAATTAGGTCTAACTGGTCTATTGTATTGTTTAAAGTTTGTGTTTCCTTGTTAATTTTCTGTTTAGTTGATCTATCCATAGGTGTGAGTGGGGTATTAAAGTCTCCCACTATTATTGTGTTATTGTTAATTTCCCCTTCCATACTTGTTAGCATTTGTCTTACATATTGCACTGCTCCTATGTTGGGTGCATATATGTTTATAATTGTTATATCTTCTTCTTGGATTGATCATTTGATCTTTATGTAATGTCCTTCTTTGTCTCTTTTCACAGCCTTTGTTTTAAAGTCTATTTTACCTGATATGAGTATTGTTACTCCTGCTTTCTTTTGGTCTCTATTTGCATGGGATATCTTTTTCCAGCCCTTCACCTTCAGTCTGTATGTGTCCCCTGTTTTGAGGTGGGTCTCTTGTAGACAACATATATAGGGGTCTTGTTTTTGTATCCATCCAGCCAGTCTTTGTTTTTGGTTGGGGCATCCAACCCATTATGTTTAAGGTAATTATTGATAAGTATGATCCCGTTGCCATTTACTTTATTGTTTTGGGTTCGAGTTTATACACCCTCTTTGTGTTTCCTGTCTAGAGAAGATCCTTTAGCATTTGTTGGAGAGCTAATTTGGTGGTGCTGAATTCTGTCAGGTTTTGCTTGTCTATAAAGCTTTTGGTTTCTCCTTCATATTTGAATGAGGTCCTTGGTGGGTACAGTAATCTGGGCTGTAGATTATTTTCTTTCATCACTTTAAGTATGTTTTGCCATTCCCTCTTGGCCTGAAGAGTTTCTACCAAAAGATCAGCTGTTTTCCTTATGGGAATGCCCTTGTGTGTTATTTGTTGCTTTTCACTTGCTGCTTTTAATATTTGTTCTTTGTGTTTGATCTTTGTTGATTTGATTAATATGTGTCTTGGGGTATATTGCCTTGGGTTTATCCTGTTTGGGACTCTCTGGGTTTCTTGGACTTGGGTGATTATTTCCTTCCTCATTTTAGGGAAGTTTTCAACTATTATCTCCTCAAGTATTTTCTCATGGTCTTTCTTTTTGTCTTCTTCTTCTGGGACTCCTATGATTCAAATGTTGGGGTGTTTAACACTGTCCTGGAGATCTCTGAGATTGTCCTCCTTTCTTTTAATTTGTTTTTCTTTTTTCCTCTCTGACTCATTTTTTTCTACCATTCTATCTTCTACTTCACTCATCCTATCTTCTGCCTCTGTTATTCTACTATTTGTTGCCTCCAGAGTGTTTTTGATGACATTTATTGCATTATTCATTATATATTGACTCTTTTTTTATTTCTTCTAGGTCCTTGTTAAACCTTTCTTGCATCTTCTCAATCCTTATGTCCAGGCTATTTATCTGTGATTCCATTTTGATTTCAAGATTTTGGATCATTTTCATTAGCATTATTCAGAATTCTTTATCAGGTAGATTCCCTATCTCTTCTTCTTTTGTTTGGCTTGGTGGGCATTTATCCTGTTCCTTTACCTACTGGGTATAGCTCTGTCTCTTCATCTTGTTTATATTGATGAGTTTGGATGTGGCCTTTCTATATTCTGGCAGTTTGTGGAGTTCTCTTTATTGTGGAGTTTCCTCGCTGTGGATGGGGTTGTACAGGTGGCTTGTCAAGGTTTCTTGGTTAGGGAAGCTTGTGTCGGTGTTCTGGTGGGTGGAGCTGTATTTCTTCTCTCTGGAGTGCAATGAAGTGTCCAGTAATGGTCTATGAGATGTCAGTGGGTTTGGAGTCACTTTGGGCATCCTGTATATTGGAGCTCAGGGCTGTGTTTCTGTGTTGCTGGATAATTTGCGTGGTATGTCTTGCTCTGGAACTTGTTGGCCCTTGGGTGGTGCTTGGTTTTAGTATAGATATGGAGGCGTTTGATGAGCTCCTGTCGATTAATGTTCCCTGGAGTCAGGAGTTCTCTGGTGTTCTCAGGATTTGGACTTAAGCTTCCTGCTTCTGGTTTTCAGTCTTATTTTTACAGTTATCTCAAGATTTCTCCTTCTATACAGCACTGTTGATAAAACATCTAGGTTAAAGAGGAAAAGTTTCTCCACAGTGAGGGACACCCAGGTAGGTTCACAGAGTTACATGGAAAAGAGAAGAGGGAGGAGGGAGTTAGAAGTGACCCAAATGAGATGAGGTGGAATCAATAGAAGAGAGACCAAGCTAGCCAGTAACCACTTCCTTATGTGCACTCCACAACTGGATCACTCAGAGATGTTCACGGAGTTATACAGAGAAGAGAAGAAGGAGGAAGGAGACAGAGGTGGCCAGAAGGATAAAAGGGAGGGAATCAAAAGGAGTGAGACAGATCCAGCCAGTAATCAGTTCCCTAAGTGTTCTCCACCGTCTGGAACACACAGAGATTCACAGAGTTGGGTAGAGAAAAGAGGGGGTAGGGAGGAGACTCTCCTGGTGGAGAAAAAGGAGAGTCTAAAGAGGGAAAGAGCAGTCAAGCCAGTAATTGCCCTCCCAAGTAAAAATGGGTACTGAAGATTGGGTTCTTAAAGGTACAAAATTGATTTAAAAAATACCAAAAAGCAAAGATTAAAAATCTAGAGTTTGGAATTTCAAAAATACAATATTAAAGAAAAGAAGAAAAAAAAGAAAGAAAAAAAACAAAGTCAAAAAATTATAATATATATATATATGAAGTTTGCTTTAAAAAATGGGGTCTTTTTTTTTTTTTGCAAAGTAATAGTAGGTTATAAAAGTGAAAATCAAAGGAAAAATAGAGGACTTAAAAAATTAAAAAAAAATGATCATAAAAATAGTAAAATATATATCTAAGACTTTCTCTGGTGTTGTTGTGGGTATTGTGGGGTTAGTTCATTTTCAGATAGTTCCTTGGTCCGGTTTCTATTTCTCAAGATCTATAGGCCCCTTCCTATGTAGTTGGTACTAACGACAGGGTTTTAATCTATTGCATCTGTCCCTTCCAAGGTGGTTCTCTCTGTTTTAACTTCTTCTGTTTGCTGGTCTCTTCAGTGTCTGATTTCCGCCCTGACACAAAGGGGGAGGTGGTGGACACTTTTTTAAGGCTCACTTGTTCAGTGGTACTGTGGGGAGGGAGGGACACTGCAAACAAATAACACTGGCATGTATTCGCAGTGTCTCAGCCACACTGGGCCTGCCTCCGCTCACGGCGCATGCGCCATCCCTGCCCACACTGCTCAGGCTCTAGGTTGCTCCACTGGGAACCTTCTGAGGCTGGCCCTGGGATGCATGCACCTCCCAGGTCTAAGCTGCTTGGGTTCAAGCACTCAGGTGGTCCTCAGAGGCACAGACTCGGTTGGGTCTGCATTTTGTGCCCTTCCCAGGTCTGAGCAGCTCAGGTGATGAGGTGTTTGGCAAGCACGGTCGCTACAACTTATCGCCTCCCCTGTCCCTGCTGCTTGGTTTTCTGGGTGTACAACTGACACACCTTCTCAGGCTGATGTTGACTGTCCAGAACCCCAAGAAGTCTTAGTTAACAAAGAAGCCTGCTTGTAGTTTGGTAGATAATGTCTCTCTGGGGCTGTGATTGCCCTCTTCTGGCTCTGGCTGCCTGTCACTGGAGGGGGATGGTCTGCAGCCAGCTAGTTCTGTTCAGTCCTTTGTTCTGTGTGTGGGCCTGGCAGTGTCTTAGGGCTTTTCGCATGGTAGCTATCCCACAGTCTGGTTTGCTAGCCCAAGTTATTTCCTTCAGATTGCCCTCAGAGCATTCAGGCCAGATTCTTACTCTAAGCAATTCAGCCCGCGCCTCCCTGCCCAGCCCCTGCTTGCTACTGGCGGGTGCAGGCATCTGTGCTGCTTCTCCACTGGTGGAGTTACCACTGGGCACATAATCTGTGGGTTTTAATTATTTATTTATTTTTCCTCCCTGTTATGTTGCCCTCTGTGCTTCCAAGGCTCGCCACGACTCAGAAGTGAGAGTGTTTCCTGGTGTTTTGAAACTTTTCTCTTTTTAAGACTCCCTTCCCAGGACGGAGATCTATCCCTACCTCTTTTGTCTCTTTTTGTGTCTTTTATATTTTTTCCTACCTCCTTTCGAAGACAATGGGCTGCTTTTCTGGGTGCCTGATGTCCTCTGCCGGCATTCAGAAGTTGTTTTGTGAAACTTACTCAGTGTTTAAATGTTCTTTTGATGAATTTTTTTGGGGAGAAAGTGGTCTCCCCATCCTATTCCTCTGCCATCTTAGAACCACTCCCTCAGATGACCATTATATCTACTACTCTGGTCAAGAATCCCTTAGGAGAAATGAAGTAGCCATTATAGTCAGNAAACTTACTCAGTGTTTAAATGTTCTTTTGATGAATTTTTTTGGGGAGAAAGTGGTCTCCCCATCCTATTCCTCTGCCATCTTAGAACCACTCCCTCAGATGACCATTATATCTACTACTCTGGTCAAGAATCCCTTAGGAGAAATGAAGTAGCCATTATAGTCAGCAAAGGAGTCTGAAATGCAGTACTTGGATGCTATCTCAAAAACAAGAGAATGATCTGTTTGTTTCCAAGGCAAACCATTCAATATCACAGTAATCCAAGTCTATGCTCTGACCAATAATGCTAAAGAAGCGGAAGTTGAGTGGTTTTATGAAGACCTACAAGACATTCTAGAACTAACAATGAAAAATGATGTCCTTTTCATTATAGGGGACTGGAATGCAAAGTTAGGAAGTCAAGAGATACCTAGAGTAACAGGCAAGTTTGGTCTTGGAGTACAAAATGAAGGAGGGCAAAGGCTAACAGAATTTTGCCAAGAGAACACACTGGTCATAGCAAACATCCTCTTTCAACAACACGAGAGAGGACTATACACATGGACATCACCAGATGGTTAATACCAAAATCAGGTTGATTATATTCTTTGCAGCCAAAGATGGAGAAACTCTATACAGTCAGCAAAAATAAGACTTAGACCTGACTGTAGCTGAGATCATGAACTCCTTATTGCCAAATTCAGACTTAAATTGAAGAAAATAGGGAAAAAACAAGACCATTCAGATATGACCTTAATCAAATGCCTTATGACTATACAGTGGAAGTGACAAGTAGATTCAAGGAATTATATCCGATAGACTGCCTGAAAAACTATGGGCAGAGGTTCGTGACAGTGTACAGGAGGCAGAGATCAAGACCATCCCCAAGAAAAGAAATACCAACAGGCAAAATGGTTGTCTGAGGAGGCCTTGCAAACAGCTACGAAGAGAAGAAAAGTGAAAGGCAAAGGAGAAAAAGAAAGATATACCCATTTGAATGCAGAGTTCCAAGGAATAGCAAGGAGAGATAAGAAAGCCTTCCTCAGTGATCAATGCAAAGAAATATATGAAAACAATATAATCGGAAAGACTAGAGATCTCTTCAAGAATATTAGAGATACCAAGGGAACATTTCATGCAAAGATGGGCTCAATAAAGGACAGAAATGGTATGGACCTAACAGGAGCAGAAGATATTAAGAAGAGGTGGAAAGATTACACAGAATACACAAAAAAGATCTTCATGATCCAGATAATCATGATGGTGTGATCACTCACCTAGAGCCAGACATCCTGGAATGTGAAGTCAAGTGGGCCTTAGGAAGCATCACTAAGAACAAAGCTAGTGGAGGTGATGGAATTCCAGTTGAGCTCTTTCAAATCCTGAAAGATGATGCTGTGAAAGTGCTGCACTCAATATGTCAGCAAATTTGGAAAACTCAGCAGTGGCCACAGGACTGGAAAAGGTCAGTTTTCATTCCAATCCCCAAAAAAGGCAATGCCAAAGAATGCTCAAACTACTGCACAATTGCACTCATTTCACATGCTAGCAAAGTAATGCTCAAAATTCTCCAAGCCAGGCTTCAACAATATGTGAACTGTAAACTTCCAGATGTTCAAGCTAGATTTAGAAAAGGCAGAAGAACTAGAGATCAAATTGCCAACATCCGTTGGATCATCAAAAACAAGAGAGTTACAAATCTACTTCTGCTTCGTTGACTATGCCAAAGCCTTTGGCTGTGTGGATCACAATAAACTGTGGAAAATTCTTCAAGAGATGGAAATCCAAGACGACCTGACCTGCGTCCTGAGAAATCTGTATGCAGGTCAAGAAGCAATAGTTAAAAGTCGACATGGAACAACAGACTGATTCCAATTCAGGACAGGAGTATGTCGAAGCTGTATATTGTCACCCAGCTTATTTAACTTCTGTGCAGAGTACATCGTTGGAAACGCTGGACTGTATGAAGCACAGGCTGGAATCAAGATTATTGGGAGAAATATCAATGAACTCAGGTATGCAAATGACACCACCCTTATGGCAGAAAGTGAAAAAGAACTAAAGAGACTCTTGATGAAAGCGAAAGAAGAGAGTGAAAAAGTTGGCTTAAAACTCAACATTCAGAAAACTAAAATCATGGCATCTTGTCCCATCATTTCATGGCAAGTAGATGGGGAAACAGTGGAAACAGTGACAGATTTTATTTTTTTGAGGCTCCAAAATCACTGCAGATGGTGACCACAGCCATGAAATGAAAAGACACTTGCTCTTTGGAAGAAAAGTTATAACCAACCTAGACAGCTTATTAAAAAGCAGAGACATTACTTTTCCAACAAAGGTCCATCTAGTCAAAGCTATGGTTTTTCCAGTAGTCATGTTTGGATGTGAGAGTTGGACTATAAAGAAAGCTGAGTGCGAAAGAATTTATGCTTTTGAACTGTGGTGTTGGAGAAGACTCTTGAGAGTCCCTTGGAATGCAAGGAGATTCAACCAGTGCATCCTAAAGGAAATCAGTCCTGAATATTCATTGGAAGGACTGATGCTGAAGCTGAAACTTCAATACTTTGGCCACCTGATGAGAAGAACTGACTCATTTGAAAAGACCCTCATGCTGGGATAGATTGAAGGCAGGAGGAATAGGGGATGACAGAGGATGAGATGGTTGGATGGAATCACTGACTCCAGGGACATGAGTTTGAGTAAACCCTGGGAGTTGGTGATGGACAGGGAGGCCTGGCGTGCTGCAGTCCATGGGGCTACAGATCAGACACAACCTGGTGACTGAACTGAACTGAACTGAACTGAATGAAAAAAACCAAAGATGATACAAACAGATGGAAAAATATTCCATGTTCCTGGTTAGGAAGAATCAATATTGTGAAAATCACTATACTATGAAATGCAATCTACAGAGTCAATGTGATCCCCATCAAATTACCAATGGCATTTTTCACAGAGCTAGAACAAAAGTTTCACAGTTCATATGGAAACACAAGAGACCCTGAGTAATCACAGCTGTCTTGAGAAAGAACAGAGCTGGAGGAATCAACCTCCTGACTTCAGGTTATACTACAAAGCTACAGTCATCAAGACAGTATGGTACTGGCACAAAAACAGAAATATAGACCTATGGAACAAGATAGAAAGCCCAGAAATAAACCCATGCACCTATGGGTACCTTATTTTTGACAAAGGAGGAAAGAATATACAATGGGGCAAATACAGCCTCTTCAATAAATGATGCTGTGAAAACTGCATAGCTACATGTAAAAGAATGAAATTAGAGCACTTCCTAATGCCATACACAAAGATAAACTCAAAATGGATTAAAGACCTAAATGTAAGACCAAAACTATAAAACTCTTAGAGGAAAACATAGGCAGAACACTCAATGACATAAAGCAAGATCCTCTATTACCCACCTCTTAGAGAGTAACAGAAATAAAAACAAAAGTAAACAAGTGGGACCTGATTAAACTTAAAAGCTTTTGCACAGCAAAGGAAACTATAAACAAGGTGAAAAGACAACCCTCAGAATGGATAAAATAATAGCAAATGAAACAACTGACAAAGGATTAATTTCCAAAGTATACAACAGCTCATACAACTCAATGCCAGAAAAACAAACAACCCAGTGAAAAAGTGGGGAAAGGCTCTAAACAGATATTTTTCCAAATAAGACATACAGATGTCTAATACACACATTAAAAGATGTTCAACAGTATTCAGTTTTCAGTTCAGTTCAGTTCAGTCGCTCAGTCATGTCCGACTCTTTGTGACCCCATGAATCGCAGCACGCCAGGCCTCCCTGTCCATCACCAACTCCTGGAGTTCACTCAGACTCACTTCCATCGAGTTGGTGATGCCATCCAGCCATCTCATCCTCTGTTGTCCCCTTCTCCTGCCCCCAATCCCTCCCAGCATCAGGGTCTTTTCCAATGAGTCAACTCTTCGCATAAGGTGGCCAAAGTACTGGAGTTTCAGCTTTAGCATCATTCCTTCCAAAGTACACCTAGGGCTGATCTCTTTTAGAATGGACTGGTTGGATCTCCATGCAGTCCAAGGGACTCTCAAGAGTCTTCTCCAGCAAATGCAAATCAAAACTACAATGAGATATTACCTCACACCCTTCCAAATGGCCATCATCAAAAGTCTACAAACAATAAATGCTGGAGAGGATGTGGAAAAAAGGGAGTGATCTTGCATTGTTGGTGGGAATGTAAATCGCGATATACAGCTACTATGGAAGATGGTATGGTGATTCCTTAAAAAACTAGGAATAAAACCACCATATGACCCAGGAATCCCACTCCTAGGCATATACTCTGAGGAAACCAAAATTGAAAAAGACACATGTATCCCATTGTTTACTGCAGCACTATTTACAATAGCTAGAACATGGAAGCAACCTAGATGTCCATCGACAGATGAATGGACTATTATAGAAGCTGTGATACATATTCACCATGGAATATTACTCAGCCTTAAAAAGGAATGCATTTGAGTCAGTTCTAATGAGATGGATGAACTTAGAACCTATTATACAGAGTGAAGTGAGTCAGAAAGAGAAAGGTAAATATCATATTCTAATGCATATATACAGAATCTAGAAAAATGGTACTGAAGAATTTATTTACAGGGCAGGAGTGGAGAAACAGACAAAGAAAATAGACTCATGGACATGTGGAGTGGGGAGGAGAGGGTGAATTGCATGGAAAGAATAACATAGAAACTTACATGTAAAATAGATAGCCAGTGGAATTTGCTATATGGCTCAGGAAAATCAAACAGGGGCTCTGTATCAACCTAGAGGGGTGGGATGGGATGGGAGATGGGAGGGAGGTTCGAAAGGGAGGAAATAAATGTGTGCCTATGGCTGATTCATGTTGAGGCTTGACAGAAAACAACAGAATTCTGTAAAGCAATTATCTTTCAATAAAAAATAAATTAATAAAAAAGTAAAATCAAAATAACTGATTATAGAATCAATTACACCTACAAAATACCTTCACAGCAACACCTAGATTCATGTTTGCATAACTGAGAACTATAGAATACTCAAGTTATAACATAAAACTGATCTTCGCAAGGGGAGAATTATTAATTATCAGTGACACTGAGATCCCTTAATGAAGATGTGAATGAAGTTCTTTTCATGTATATCCTGCAACCATTTCACAGTTTGAAGTTAAGTCTGAAAAACACTTTCTTTCATATGTGAAAGAATATAGTGAAATCATTTTCTCAGTTTAGTGTCCTTGACTGGGTCTTTAGCATAATTACTCCATTCGGCTCATTCAGGGTTTTTGAAATCAATTATTGGCTAGAGGATGCAGTGAACAGATGAGGTCTGGGGAACATTTTGCAGAGTCACTTGTGCCCTGATAGGGGAAATATATAAACTGGAACATATCAATTTTCTCTTATTGAAAGGTAAGTCAGAATCAAAATCACCCATATGATAATCAAAGAGATAAACAAGTTCTGTCCCCTTCCCCAGAATCAATCCAGGGTGCCTTTTCCAGGTGACCCAGTTTTAAGATAGACTAATCCTCTAAATAAAAGAAGAGATCCCCTCCGCCCTCCGCCCATAGCTAATATACTCTCAACAGTGGAAAGCAGAAAGCATTTCCTCTAAGATCAGGAACAAGACAAGGGTGTCCACTCTCATCACTTTTATTGAGCATAATTTTCAAAGATGTAGCCACAGCAATCAGACAAGAAAAAGAAATAAAAAGATTCCAAATTGGAAAGGAAGAAGTGAAAGTGTTGCTGTTTGCAGATGACATGATATTATACACAGAAAATCCTAAAAACACCACCAGAAAAATTCTAGAATTCATCACTGAATTTGGTAAAATTGCAAAATACAAAAGTAATGTACAGAAATCTCCTGTATTTCTATACACTATTAGCAAACTATCAGAAAGAGAAATTAAATAAATAATCCAATTTACTGTTACATCAAAAGAAATAAAATATCTAAGAATAGACCTGCCTAAGAAGACCTATACTTGGCAAATTATAAGACACTGATGAAAGAAACAGATGACAGAAACCAATGGATAGATATTCTGTGTTCTTGGACTGGAAAAATCAATATTGTTAAAATGACCATAATACCCAAGGCAATCTACAGACTCATGCAATCCCTATCTAAATACCAAAGGCATTTTTCATAGGACTAGATGGAATAATCTAAAAATTGGTATGGAAACACAAAAGACCCTGAAGAACCAAAATAATCTTAAGGAAGAACAGAGCTGGAGGAATCATACTTCTTGACTTCAGACAAAGTCATAGTAATCAAAATAGCATGACCCTGGCATGAAAACAGACACATAGATCAATGGAACAGAACTGAGAGCCCAGAAATAAACTCATGCACTTATGATCAATTAATCTACAACAAAAGAGACAAAAATATACAATGGAGAAAAGACAGTCTCTTCAATAAGTTGTGCTGAAAAAACTGGGCATCTATATGTAGAAGTGAAGTGAAAGTTGCTCAGTCATGTCTGACACTTTGTGACCCCATGGACTATGCAGTCCATGGAAATCTCCAGGCCAGAGTACTGGAGTGGGTACCTTTCCCTTCTCCAGGGGGTCTTACATGTAAAAGAATGAAATTAGAACATCCTTTAACATCACATTAAAAAATAAGCTCAAAACGGATTACAGACCTAAACAGAGAGCTGAGTATTACAAAACTCATAGAGAAAAATATAGCCAGAACACTGACATAAATTGCCACAATATTTTTGGGCTCTGTCTCCTAAAGTAAAGGAAACAAAAGCAAAAATAAACAAATAGAAGCTAATTAAACTCAGCATTTGCACAACAAAGGAAACCATCAGCAAAGTGAAAAGCCAACCTAGAGAATGAGAAGAAATGTTTGCAAATGATAGGACTAATAAGGGATTAATATCCAACATATATAAATGGCTCATGCAACTCAACATCCAAAAAACAAAAATCCCAATTTAAAAATGAGCAGAAGAACTGAATAGACATTTTTCTTTTCTTCTTCTTCTTCTTCTTCTTTTTTTTTAAAATATTTATTTGGCTTCTCTGGGCCTTAGCTGCAATATGCAGAATCTTCGATTTTCATTGCAGCAAGTGAGAGCTTTTTAGCTGTAATATGCAGGCTCTTTTAGTTGCAGCATGTGAACTCTTAATTGTGGCATGTGGATCCTTGCCCACATGAGATCAAATCTTTGCCCCCTGCATTGGGAGCAGGGTGTCTTAGCCAGTGGACCACCAGGGAAGTCCCTGAATAGACATTTTTCAGGAAAAATACATATAGCTAACAGGCAGAAGAAAAGATGGTCAATATTGCTAATTATCAGGTAAATGCAAATGAAAATCAAGAGATATCACCTCATACTTGTCAGAATTGCTATCATCAAAAAGAACACAAATAAGAAATGTTGGTGAGGATGTGGGGGAAAAGGGAACCCTCATATACTATTGATGGGAATGTAGACTGGTGCAACCGCTGTGAAAAACAGTATAGAAGATTCCAAAAAAATTGAAAATAGAACTACTACATGACCTAACATTTCCACTTCTGGATATATTTTCAAAAAATCCCCAAAACACTAATTTTAAAGACACATGTACAGTGTTCATAGCAATGTTATTTATATAATTGCCAAGATATGAAAATAGCCGAAGTGTCTAAGGTGAATGGATAAAGAAGATGTTTTATATATATGTTTTACATATAATGGAATACTACTAAGTCATAAAAGGAATAGAAATTTGCCATTTTCAGCAATGTGAATGGACATGGAGAGTAAGGATTGTATTGTACAACACAGGGAATACAACAAATATTTTGTAATAACTATAAATGAAGTATAACCTTTAAAATTGTTGGTCAGAATATTGTACACCTGTAACATACATAATATTATATAGCAACTATTATGTCAATTTGAAAAATTACTTTAAAAATCTATTATCTCTTGTATGTGGAAGAGTTTCGCAGTATATTCTTATTTGTCATAGGTAGATACTTTATTTTGCCAAATGTAAACATTTGCAAAGAATTCAGGCCAACCTGGAAATCCTATGCAGTTCAGAAAGCTCTAAGAAGTCAGATTTCTTTTTGCCTTTTCTTAAAAAAAATTATTTATTTTAATCGGAGGCCAATTATTTACAATATTGTGGTGGTTTTTGTCATACATCGACATGTGTCCCTCCATCCTGAACACCCTCCCCACCTCCCTCCCCTCCCCATCCCTCTGCGTTGTCCCAGCACACTGGCTTTGGGTGCCCGGCTTCATGCATCAAACTTGTATTGGTCATCTATTTTACAAATGGTAATATACACGTTTCAATGCTATTCTCTAAAATCATCCCACCCTCGCCTTCTCCCACATAGTCCAAAAGTCTGTTCTTTACATCTGTGTCTCTTTTGCTGTTTTGCATATAGGGAAAACTTAGATCATTATTGTCTTTCTAAATTCCATATCTATGCATCAATATACTGTATTGGTGTTTCTCTTTCTGACTTGACTTCACTCTGTGTAATAGGCTCCAGTTTCATCCACCTCATTAGAACTGACTCAAATGCATTCTTTTTGATATCTGAGTAATATTCCATTGTGTATATGTACCACAGCTTTCTTATCCATTCGTCTGCTGATGGACATCTAGGTTGCTTCCATGTCCTGGCTATTGTAAACAGTGCTGCAGTGAACATTGGGGTACATGTGTCTCTTTCAATTCTGGTTTCCTTGGGGTGTGTGCCCAGGAGGGGGATTGCTGGGTCATGTGGCAGTTCTATTTCCAGTTTTTTAAGGAATCTCCACACTGTTCTCCATAGTGGCTATACTAGTTTGCATTCCCACCAATAGTTTAAGAGGATTGCCTTTTCTCCACACCCTCTCCAGAATTTATTGTTTGTGGACTTTTCGATGGTAGCCATACTGACCAGTGTGAAATGGTGCCTCATTGTGTTTTTTAATTTGAATTTCTCTGATAATGAGTGATGTTGAGCATCTTTTCATGTGTTTATTAGCCATCTGTATGTTTTCTTTTCATACTGTTCATGGGGTTCTCAAGGCAAGAATACTGAAGTGGTTTGCCATTCCCTTCTCCAGGGGACCACATTTGTCAGAATTCTCCACCATGACTCATTTGTCTTAGGTGGCCCTACATGGCATGGCTCATAGTTTCATTGAGTTAGACAAGGCTGTGGCCTATGTGATCAGTTTGATTAAGTTTTTTGTGATTGTGGTTTTCATTCTGTCTTCCCTCTGATAGATAAGGATAAGAGGTTTATGGAAGCTTCCTGATGGAAGAGACTGACAATGGGGGAAACTGGGGAAGTATACAAAAAAGATCTTCATGATCCAGATAACCATAATCGTGTGATCACTCACCTAGAGTCAGACATCCTGGAATGTGAAGTCAAGTGGGCCTCAGGAAGCATCACTACTAACAAAGCTAGTGGAAGTGATGGAATTCCAGTTGAGCTATTTCAAATCCTAAAAGATGATTCTGTGAAAGTGTTACACTCAATATGCCAGCAAATTTGGAAAACTCAGCAGTGTCCATGGGACTGGAAAAGGTCAGTTTTTATTCCAATCCCAAAGAAAGGCAAGGCCAAAGAATGTTCAAACTACTGCACAATTGTACTCATCTCATACACTTAGCTTTAGTTCATTTAAAAATCCAACCATTTAATAAAACAGACTGAGGAATTCCATGGTGGAATTCCCTGGTTAGGACTCAGCACTTTTACTGCAAGGGCCCAAGTTTGACCCCTGGTTGGGGAACAAAGATCCCACAAATGGCACATTATAGCTAAAAAAAAAAAATTTTTTTTAAATAAAATAATAATTTTAAAATAAAATAATAATTTTAAAATAAAAAATAAGATAGCCTGAGTTCATGCTAGGGAAGCGAATATATCTTGTCGATCTCCTTGACTGTCAGATGTCACTATTGATAAAGTGACTAATTAATTGCCTGAATTAATTCCTTATGATTCTGATTTAATTCTCCATAAGATAACCTTTGTATACTCTAGTTTATATATTTGTCCTCTCAAGGCACATAAATGAGTATAAAATATTTACCAAACCACATCTAAAATTCAAAGTTGATTCTTCAGAGCAGGATTGTGGATAATTTATCTGTTTTAGAAAATGGTTCTAATATGGCTTGTAGTTTTGAAGTTATTGTATTGGGCTATTTTGAAAGTTCATAAATGTAAAAAGCTAATAAGCTGAAACCTCAGTTAAGTAGAGTTGAGAGACCAGAGCTGGGAGCTCTCACACCGTGTGACAATAGCAGAGCCCAACAGGAAAAAGAAAGACACCTCTTCTTTCCTGGCAAGGAGTCAGCCAGTGAAAAGCCATGAACTCTTTGTTTACTCCTGCCTTCTCACCCTCCTTTCCCTCTCCATAAAAAGTCTTCTTCTCTTGCCCTGAAGGACATGGGTGCACTTCCACTCACCATGGGTGCAGAGCCTGAATTGCAATTCTCTGCTGATCCTGAATAAACTCATCTTTACTGGAGAAATATTTGCTATTTATTTTAGGTCAACATTTGTTAATATAACTGAAAGTTATCCTTTTACGAGTAGGAGAGCAATAAAAGGCAAGTTGGGTATACCTCAATATTTAATGCTGAGAATACAAAAAGAAGGCATACATTTTCCTCTCAACAAACTTACAGGTTCATGGGAAAAACAGACCCAGAAATATAGAAATGTACTTCACAGGGGAGATAGCTTAACTAGAGGAACATGGAAAGTTAAAAAACTGAGTAACCGTGACTGGGAGAGAGGGGATGGCTTCCCAGAGGATATAACATATAGACAGAAGTGAAATTCAAGTGTGTTAGGCAGACAAAGGAGGGAAAGTGTGTTTCTGGCAGAATAGGGAGCTAGACATGAAATGATACAGCATACAGTTCATGAACCCTGAAAGGCTTGACAAGGCTGGAGCACAGGGGGAAGTGGTAGGACATTAGAGTGGAGAGGAGGCACAAATCACTCTGAATAATGTTAAGATACCAAGCGCCTACATTTACATTTTACCTTGAGGGAGGTTAGAAGCCAGTGGAGGAAGTTTGCAAAAGAGTGCAGAGGAGGGCCTCTGTGGCAGCAGGAAGGAGGAAAGAGGGGAGAGCTGAGAGGATGGACAGCTCCTCTGTTTATTCATATTCCCATCCTGTTTCAGCAAAGACTTAATGAAGGCAGTAAAATGTGTATAATTTTCCTGTGTTCAGGACTCAGCCTATCAGTTCAGTTCAGTTCAGTTCAGTTGCTCAGTTGTGTCTGACTCTTTGCGACCCCATGAATTGCAGCACACCAGGCCTCCCTGTCCATCACCAATT
The DNA here is from genome assembly GCA_006410615.1 of Neotragus moschatus. NCBI lineage: Eukaryota > Metazoa > Chordata > Mammalia > Artiodactyla > Bovidae > Neotragus > Neotragus moschatus. The sequence goes on from SJYA01002687.1 coordinate 952,304, forward strand.
CCCAGAGTTCACCCAGACTCACGCCCATCGAGTCAGTGATACCATCCAGCCATCTCATCCTCTGTCGTCCCCTTCTTCTCCTGCCCCCGATCCCTCCTAGCATCAAAGTCTTTTCCAATGAGTCAACTCTTCGCATGAGGTGGCCAAAGTACTGGAGTTTCAGCTTTAGCATAATGATGTGAGGAGGGTGAAGAGCTAGAGGAGAAAGGGAAAAGGAGATGGGAGCCAAGAAAGAAGGAGGAGGATTAAAAGGTAATTAAGAAAAATCAGAGATGAAAGCTAGTGAGTGCGTTAGTCAAGTAGTCAGAGTGATGGCACGTTCGTGACAGGACAAAAGCATTCACACCTCATAGGCTGTGATAGGGATACAGCATGTCTGGCGGGTTGTTTCTGACAAAGTCACAAAGATGCACCACCTGAGTCTAATCATCATGAAACATCCGACAAATCCGAACTGGAGGATATCCTACGAAATAACTCGCCAATAGTTTTTTTTAAAGTTCCCAAGATAATCAAAATCAAGGAGATCTTTCAGATCAAAAAAAGTCTGGAGAGACATGACAACTAAACGCAACACTTGTTTTTGAAGCAGATTTTCTTTCTATGAGACTTTATTGGGATATCTGGCAAAACCTGAGTAGAGGCTACAAATTATAGCAATGTACTGATAGCATATCAATTTTAATGACTGTATGGCAGTAATAGAGGGAAATGACTGTAGGAAATGCAGACAAATATTAAGGAATGGTGGGCATCAGGTTGGCAACTTAAGCAGTGTCTCAAATGGTCAGGAAAAACGTCCTTTATACTATACTTGCAACTTTACTGTAAGTCTGAAATTTTTCAAAAAGCTTAAAATGTTTTTAAAGTGGACGTTTTTAAGTTAAAAGAACTATGTAGCAAAATATTTTTCTGTCCTCTGAATGAGGAAAAAAACTTTAAAAATTTGGTCTCAAGAAGAACAAATACTAAAATAAAAGATTGGTATGCCTGACTACATGAAAACTAACAACAAAAGTAGAGAAGAGAAATCACAAACTGGGAGAAGTTATAGTAACAAATCCTGCCAATGCCAGAGACACTTAAGAGACATAGGTTCGATCCCTGTGTTGGGAGGATCCTTTGGAGGAGGGCACAGTAACCCACTCCAGTATTCGTGCCTGGAGATTCCCAGGGACAGAGGAGCCTTGAGGGCTACAGTCCATAGGGTAGCAGAGTCGGACATGGCTGAAGCGACTTAGCATGCACACACGTATTATAATAAATATAACTGAAAATAGATCATCAACAAATTACATAAGAATTCCTACATGAACTAGAAAAATTCAGTAGAAAAACTGAACAAAATGCATTCACAGAAAACCTGAATACAGTAAAAAATATGGAAAGAAATGTTAGAGAAATTAAAATTAAGGCTATCGTGAAATATCATTTTTACCCACTTACCCACAATATCCACTGTTAGGAGAACATGAATTAATGGGAACACTTCAGCACTGCTGATGAAGGTGAATGAGACACAACTTTGGAAATCCATTTGGCACTTTTTATGTAAAGGTAAATGTTTGAAGATGTCATGACTCAGCAATTCCACTTCAAGGTAAAGGCCCATAGCTCCTCAACAAAACAGCTAGAGACAAGTAAAAGAATATGCAAAAGAGCACTGTTGGCTAGAATGAAAACTGGGCACAATCCTTTCATAATGGCATATTATTCAGCAGTACAAAAGAATAAACTAATCCCAAAAGAATAAACTAATCCAAAAAGAATAATATGCAGCATTTAAAACACATGTACACCCATGGCTGATTCATGTCAGTGTATGACAAAACCCACTACAATAATACAATACAAAACCCACTACAATATTGTAAAGTAATTAGCCCCCAATTAAAAAAAAAAAACATTGTTGAGTGAAAAAACCAGAATATTATATGCAGTCTGATATGTTTATAAAACTCAAAGAAACAAAAATTACAATAAACTGATTGTGTAAAAATGTGGTAAAGCTATTTTTATAAGCAATGGAATGATAAACATAAAATTCAAAAAAGTTTCATCTATGGAAAAGTGATGTGATGAGAGAATCTCTGGGTAGGTAGGTATAAGCTTTTGTACCCTATGGTTCTTGAACTGAGTAGCAGGTATATGAATGTTCACATAATACTGTTTTACAACTTACATGCATTTCACTCATAATGTGTTGCTTGTAATAACTATACTATATTAAAAAGTAAAGAGAAAAAATTACATATTCATATAATTTCAAACTTGAGAACTGAATCAAATAAAATATATGCTTTACTCAATGTTTTCTCACAAATTTTTGGATTTGATTCTTATAGTAAAGCTGGGAAGTGTGGGGTCAGATACTAATTTCAGTAACTTTGTTGAAGAAGTTATGAGTTCAAGAGAGGCCAAGTGTCTCATTCAAGCTTATCTATTTGGTAAGTGATGGGTTAGGGTCTCCAAGGCTTAAGACTCTAAATACTGTACAGTTTCCAACAATCCAGACTCACACCTAAATGGCGTACAGGAAAAAGAGGTCAAATACAGAAAACAGAACTGCTCTTCTGGGGAAATGCTGTCATCCTAAGAGGAAACTGTCCACCAAGAAGGCCGAAAGGAGGGTGTGGCTTTCCAGAATGTTTCCATGGCAACACATCTTATTGTTGTAGGAGTGTTCAAACAATCCACCACATAAAAAAAGGATATTTTCCTTTTTCCTAAAAATCTGGGTAAGTTGCTTATTTTTGATACTCATTCACTTCTGCAATTACCCTCACAGCACATCCACAAGCTATGAAGAGGACAGATACAACAGTTCTTTCTCCACTTTACAAATAGAAAACAAAGTCAAAGAGAAGTGACCCACTATCACTCCTTTTTGTGAAGCACCCGGCGTTTCCCTAATCTCTTCACTGCTGCCTGCATCTCCTGGTTCCTCAGGGTGTAGATCATGGGGTTGAGCATGGGGGTCATGACCGTGTGGCTGATGGATACAGCCTTGTCCATGGAGAAGGAGGTGAAGGGCCGGGCATAGAGGTAAATGCTTGGAATGAAGACCATAGACACCACGATGATGTGGGTGGTGCAGGTGGAAGCTGCCTTCTTCCGTGCCTGCCCTGAGTGGGACCTCAGCATCACCAGGATGACTGAGTAGGAGACCAGGAGGAGGAGGAACCAGATGACATCCAGCATCCCACTGTTACAGATCATGAGGAACTCCAGGACAGAAGTGTCAGTGCAAGCGAGTCTCAGCACTTGTGGAACATCACAATAGAAGTTATCTAGGACATTGGGGCCACAAAAAGGCAGTGGGAGCATCAGGACCAGTTGGGAAATGGAATGAACAAAACCTACCATCCAGGCTGTCATGACCAGCCCCACACAGTGCTGAGTGTTCATGATGGTGACATAGTGGAGGGGCCGGGATATAGCAACAAGGCGGTCATAGGCCATCACTGAGAGGAAGAAGACCATGGCACCTCCCAGAAAGTGGAAGAAGAAGACCTGAGTCATGCATCCCTGGTAGGAGATGGTTTTCTGCTCAGCACGCAAGTCCACCAGCATCTTTGGAGCAGTGACTGAAGAGAAACAGAGGTCTAAGATAGCCAGGTTTCTGAGCAGAAAATACATGGGTGTGTGGAGCCTGGAATCAGAAGTCACTGTCACTATGATGAGGAGGTTTCCCATGACAGTGGTTGTGTAGACAAACAGGAACACCAGAAACAAGACTACCTGGAGCTCCTGAGTCTGTGAGAGCCCCAGGAAGACAAATTCTGTCATACATGTGTGGTTCCCTGATGCCATGATGTCTTCTCCATACACCTAAAGAAAACACACCACAGACAGAGATGCATAAAGTTACTACGTGCTGGTCTAGTGCTCAGTGACTCAAAGCAACTGTCCAAGTCCAAATGATGGACACCCTCATCTGATGCTGGAATACACATTCATGAGATATCTTAAAGCCATCCAGACACACGCTATCTACTTTTCAAAGATTCAGTGTAATATAGTGGTGGGAAAACAGAGTCCAACAGAACCAGAGTCAAATCTCAGAACTTAATATTCCATGGGATTTGACCTTGAGTAAGGTATTTGCCTGAGTCTGTTTCCACATCTCTAAGTTTTCCTTTCTAGAAAATTTCCGTGGAATTAAATAACACATAAGGTTTCTAGAACATGTCTGGAATAATAAATGCTCATCACTCTCCTCTGTGTAGTGTCCTAATCTAAATAAATCCATGTTCCAGTCTCTAATACATTTTTTGTATCAGTCATTTATCAAATAACAATTAACACATTATAATATGAATGGACTTTTCATAAGTCTATGTTTTCCCTCTATAATTCAACTCTCAGCTCCCAGAGATAAAAATATGTATCTTATAACTTATTTATGCCCTACCATGAACACTTTGCTGATAGTCAATATTTAAAAAGTATGTGGTGTTGATTCTGGGTGGGTGAAAGCTATAGGGAGTGCCTCCTCTGACTGACATAGGTGGTCTTTTACTGGGAGCAGTAACAGGACACGTATGATATGTGTTCTGAGACAAGGAAAGGGGTTCTCTGGATTAAGAAATGGGTGATGGGTCTTGTACAAAGGAGACTGGAATACTCAAACAATTTTAGAAGATATTACTGATTACAAGGGAGAAGACAAAGGAAGATATTGACATAAGAGAAACAGAATAGGCAAAGGAATAAAGAAGGTGGATTAAAAGGAAGGGAGAAGAAGGAAGAGGAATGGAAAGGAGGAGGGGCAGGGGTGGGGATGGGAACAAAGATGAAGAAGGACATGGAGAGTGAGAGACAGGGGTGACAGGTGAGGGTTAAGGGGCTTCCTTATTCCCCTCGCCTTGCCTCACTCCCCTCCCTCACCTGCCTCCTACAATCTATTGTCCATCAGAGGTCATTTTAGTCTCATCCTTCTGCTTCCATCTGCAGCCACTCCAGTCCATCTTCTATGTCACTGTCACAGAGAGCTTTCTAAACTCATATCTCATTGTCTTCCTCCCTCATTCAGTTCAGTTCAGTCACTCAGTCATGTCCAACTCTTTGCAACCCCATGAACTGCAGCACACCAGGCCTCCCTGTCCATCAACAACCCCTGGAGTCCACTCAAACCCATGTCCATTGAGTTGGTGATGCCATCCAGTCATCTCATCCTCTGTCATCCCCTTCTTCTCCTGCCCTCAATCTTTCCCAGCATCAGGGTCTTTTCAAATGGGTCAACTCTTCGCATGAGGTGGCCAAAGTATTGGAGTTTCAGCTTTAGCATCAGTCCTTCCAATGAATCCCCAGGGTTGATCTCCTTTAGAATAGACTGGTTGGATCTTCTTGCAGTCAAGGGACTCTCGAGTCTTCTCCAGCATGGCAGTTCAAAAGCATCAGTTCTTCGGTGCTCAGCTTTCTTCATAGTCCAACTTTCACATCCATACACAACCACTGGAAAAACCACAGCCTTGACTAGACGGACCTTTGTTGGCAAAATAATGTCTCTGCTTTTGAATATGCTATCTAGGTTGGTCATAACTTTCCTTCCAAGGAGTAAGCGTCTTTTAATTTTATGGGTACAGTCACCATCTGCAGTGATTTTGGAGCCCAGGAAAATAAAGTCAGCCACTGTTTCCACTGTTTCCCCATCTATTTGCCATGAAGAGATGGGACCGGATGCCAGGATCTTAGTTTTCTGAATGTTGAGCTTTAAGCCAACTTTTTCAATCATCTTTTAATGAGTATCGAGGGCCCACAGCTTAAAACGCAAACTTTTAGAAGTGATCTAATGGGCTAATTCAGGGTTGACATACATGCTTACATACATGTAACTCCCTCTCCGTATGTCACACCAAGCTTTAAAATGTAGGCTCCATCTACCTTTCTCATCAATATCCCTGTTACCCAGGAACTGATGTTCAAGGAATCCATAGTCTCTCACATATGCCATATGCCATATGCTTGGTTATGTCTGTAGCTTTGGGAATAAATTGTGCTTCCTGAAATACCTTCTACAACCTTCTCAACTTAGAAGTCTCCAGATATCACATTTTCCATGACTCCTTCTCCATTTCTCCCATGCAGAATTAATCCCTAACTTCTCAGGGTTCCAATAACATTTTATAAGTTCTCTTAGTTATAGCTTTTATCATTTACTTTCTGTTGTCTCTTTTAACTAGATTGTAAATTCAATTACTTAGTAGCCCCATCATCTAGAATAACAACTCTGATCTAGCAGTTGCTCAAAAAAGCTTTCTAACATAATGTATGAGTAGGTAATTGTGTTATCTTGTTCAACGTGACCACGTAGAAAATTTTGTTGTGTATTTTGTTATCCTTTGCTTTCAGCATTCTCCCTCTAAATCACAGGACCAAGTTTTCACTTGATTGTAAAAAGCTTGGTTTTGCACATGCAACTTAAGGAATCTGTTTTCAATAACTTGTTCTCCCTGCATTACTTTTTGATGCTCTCATCACATTTATGAGTTACTTCTATGAAGTCTATATCATCTGTTTATTCTCTCCACCCTCCAGCAAGTGTTTCTGGATGCTTTTTACAGCTGCTCTATATGCAGGTGAGGAGAGCCTGGGTCTCTTACCTTCTTTCAGCCCAGAATGGTAGAGAGTCTTCAGGTCTAACATTTTCTTGAAGATCCTTTTTCTGCTTTAGTTTTAATTTACCAGCCACTGCCCATACATCACGTGTACAACAAGAGGTGTGACCCAAAGAGGAGGGAATATCCTTAGGGAGAAACTACTGGACTCACTCAGGAAACAGGGCTGGGCCGATTACCACTGGGGGAAAGGGAGCAATGGGAGTTGTTAAAAAGTTTCAAAATGCCTCAAAAACACATATTCATTAAGAGCTATTCCCTTGGGGTTAAAAGGACCAAGGACAATATAATTTTATAGATTGGTAGAATATAGGATTCTCAGGCCAAGATCCAAAAGGACAAGAGTCTCTTCAAAAGAAATCAATTCTCTGGATGTTTTAGAAGAAATTAGTTCTTAGAACAGTGGTTCTTATTTGTGAGACAATCATCTGGAATGCCTCTTAAAAGAGAAACAACTGTGCTCCTGCCCCAGACTTTCTCATTTAGTTGGTCAACGATAAGGCCAAGAATCTGCATTTATAGCAAGTTCTCAGATGGTGCTAATGCCCCTGTTCTGGGGACCACACTTTGAGACCCATGGGCTTTCTTATCAGCACAGGGACTGTTCTCTCTGTCGTGCAATCTTTGGGATAACTGGTCTGATTTCTTTCCTTCTTCCCCTTCTTCTTTTCATATTTTTCTCTTACTTTTAAGCCTAATTTATCTTTTCCCGGGGAAATTTGTAGGTGGAAAAATACTTGTAGACTACAGTGGAAACTTACTGCCCTGTAAACCTTGTCCCTTATTTTGCCAAACAAAGCCCCAAAATTGATTAACCACTCATACCAATGTCAACATTCTTTACATGTGAATTCTTACCACCTCTGCACAAGAATTGGTACAGGAAACCCATGCTTTTTTTTTTTTTTCATTATGAGTAATTGCTCAAAACTGGAATTAACTGGCATTGTAATCTTGATATGCTGTAAAAATTATCTGACTTCCATTAATCTATATTTCTGTCTTTGTGCCAGTACCATACTGTCTTGATGACTGTAGCTTTGCAGTATAGCCTGAAGTCAGGAAGGTTGAATCCTCCAGTTCCATTCTTCTTTCTCAAGATTGCTTTCGCTATTTGAGGTTTTACATGTTTCCATACAAATTGTGAAATTAGTTGTTCAAGTTCTGTGAAAAGTACCATTGGTATCTTGATAGGGATTGCGTTGAATCTATAGATTGCTTTGGGTATTATACTCATTTTCACTACATTGATTTTTCCAAAACACAAACATGGTAAATTTCTCTATCTATTTATGTCATCTTTGATATCTTTCATCAGTGTTTTATAGTTTTCTATATATAGGTCTTTGCTTCTTTAGGTAAATTTATCCCTGATTATTTTATTCTTTTTGTTGCAATGGTAAATGGGATTCTTTCCTTAATTTCTCTTTATGTTTCTTCACTGTTAGTGTATAGGAATGCAAGGGATTTCTGGGTATTAAATTTATATGCTGAAACTTTACTGTATTTATTGATTAGCTCCAGTGATTTTCTGGTAGTATCTTAAGGGTTTTTCATGTAGAGGATTATGTCATCTGCAGTGAGAGTTTTAATTCTTTTCAAATCTGGATTCCTTTTGTTTCTTTTTCTTCTCTGATTGCTGTGGCTAGGACTTCCAAAACTATGTTAAATAGTAGTGTTGAGAGTGAGCACACATCTATGGAAACCTTATCTTTGACAAAGGAGGCAAAAATATACAATGGAGAAAAGAAAATCTCTTTAACAAGCGGTGCTGGGAGAACTGGTCAACCACCTGTAAAAGAATGAAACTAGAACACTTTCTAACATGATACACAAAAATAAATTCAAAATGGATTAAAGATCTAAATGTAAGACCAGAAACTATAAAACTCTTAGAGGAAAACATAGGTAGAACCTCTCTGACATAAATAAATCACAGCAAGATCCTCTATGACCCACCTCCCAGAGTAATGGAAATAAAAGCAAAAATAAACAAATGGGACCTAATTAAACTTAAAAGCTTTTGCACAGCAAAAGAAACTATAAGCAAGAAGAAAAGGCAGCCTTCAAAATGGGAGAAAATAATAGCAAATGAAATAACTGACAAAGAATTATTTTCCAAAATATACAAGCAGCTTATGCTGCTCAAAACCAGAAAATGAATGACCCAANGATGGACAGGGAGGCCTGGTGTGCTGCGATTCATGGGGTTGTAAAGAGTCGGACACGACTGAGTGACTATACTGAACTGATGGGACCAGATGCCATGATGCTAGTTTTCTCCATGGGATCTTCAGGAGATCTTAATCCAGGGATCAGACCCATGTCTCTTGTCTCCTGCATTGGCAGGTGGATTCTTTACCTCTAGCACCACCTGGGGGGAAAAAAAACAGAGCTTCCCACTTTTTAATATTCCAGAGGGATTATATTTTGCTAAGCATAAATATTTGTTTCAGAAGAATTCAGACCAACCTGAAATCTCATGTAGAACAGAAAGCTATTTAAGAAATATCAGTTTCTATTGTTCACTGAGGTTATGAAGCCAGTTAATTCCAATTCTGCACAGTTCATCATATTAAGAAAATACAAACATTTCCTGCATTAGTGCTTATATGAAAGGAAGGATCTCATTGAGTACTAATTCATATATAAAGAATGCTAGAGTTTTAACATGGTGCAATAATTGCATATGGATGAGAAATCGATCTTGGGATCTGGTTGACAAAATGAAAGAGTTTACAGGATTTGTTTTCAATGCAGTATACAAACGTTTTCCCACCTGTGACATCATCCAAATTAAGATTAATTAATTTTTTAAAAGTAAGCTATCAATCAAGTTGTTTTGATAATATGAGAAAGAACTGAACACCGTGCTGATGAGCTTCCCTGGTGGCTCAGTGGGTAAAGAATCTGCCTGCAAGAGACCAGGTTCAATTCCTGGGTTTGGAAGANCAATGCAGTATACAAACGTTTTCCCACCTGTGACATCATCCAAATTAAGATTAATTAATTTTTTAAAAGTAAGCTATCAATCAAGTTGTTTTGATAATATGAGAAAGAACTGAACACCGTGCTGATGAGCTTCCCTGGTGGCTCAGTGGGTAAAGAATCTGCCTGCAAGAGACCAGGTTCAATTCCTGGGTTTGGAAGATCCCCTGGAGAAGGAAATGGCAACTCACTCCAGTATTCTTGCTTGGAAAATCCCATGGACAGAGGAGCCTGGTGGGCCATAGTCCATGGAGTCACAAGAGTGGGACATGACTTAGGGCCTAAACCACCACCACGGTGCTGACAGAGAAGAGTGAAACTCATAGTCAGCCGGTCTCAAATTGTGTTTTCAGAGAAGCAGCATCATCATCATCACCTGAAAACTTGTTTGAAATGCAAATTTTCATGCTCCAACTAAGACCTGCATCAAAAATTCTGTGTGGGCGTTTCTGAGTCTTCATATCCATTCTAGGTGATCTAACGGGTCCTTCCAAAACGCCCAGAGATTTTGATTCTTTTGGAGAGGTTCTGTTCTTTCTGATCTTGGTATCCTACCAAACATGTCATGAACCTCCACAATTTTCAGTGTCTTTGGTGGGTTTTTGTTTGTTTTTGTTTTGTGAGGCTCCTGTTATTTTGTTTTTGATTATTTCTTTGTTTTTTGGCTTCAAGATGGCCTTTCAAATAATGCTTTTGAGAGACCTAGAAACTTATTAACAGGTCCCACTGTTCCCTCATCCCCAGCAGGACTCATTCCAGCTCTGCTTCCTAAGCCCAGTCCAATCATTTCTCCCTGAGGAGATCCCCTCTTCCCCAAGGCCATGCCCATGAGTCATATGTGTGAGTGATGGCAGAGGTCAGGAAGCTATGAGACTGCATGGAGAGGACCTCCCAGAAAGTGTAAGACATGAACTCTCTTCTTCCACTTGGGGCTGAAGGAAGGTGAGAGCCTGAGTGTTTCCATACCTGCTGATAGGAAAATAGTAGTTAGGTTTTTAAAAACATCTGCTAGAAGGTGAGGAGAATAAGCCAGTGTCATAGACTTGATGGTACTAAGTCTAAAAAAGAGGAGAGCCTTGGGAAGTAATTTGGATGGGGCACTGTGCTGTTAATACAGTGGCTTCATGTTATATGTAAAACCCAGGAATTTCAGCAACCAAGCATAGAACTTGCTTTATGAGACAGGAAACAAGATACTTAAAATCACTAAAAATACTACACATAATCTATCACCTACTTAATACATTATTTGGCAACATTCACTGAGCAGGTGCTGTTATCAGAGTTGCTGTTCCAACATCTGAGGTTACTAAGACACTGAAATCATGATATAGTTGGTTTAGGGGAGAAGCTGAAAAAGGAAACAAATGATGATAAACATTATTGGGGTATGCTTTAAATGTTTAAAGAAACTTGAGCAATTGGATTTTTTTCCGCAAGGGAGAAATGGTGATAGGAGTGACAGAGAGGGTAAGGTAGGCTTTTCTAAGGTTGAGATGAGATGGTAGGGAAGAAAACTCCAGGAAACAAACATGGAAATAAATAAATATCTTATCATATTTAAGACTATAATCCACTAAAGAGAAAGTTGTTCATTAGAGGTGGAGATATTGATTAGAAAGGCATATGGAGGTTATGATTTATAGCCCTGTATGACAAGCTGAGTTGCATGTACAAGTGTTAAGTATGTGTGTTTCTACCCTGATTTGATCTGCAAAATATTGGATGTGGCTTCTAAGGGGCTCTGGTGAGCATCACTATAAGAGGTGAGAGGTGGAAGTGATTGGGTCAGCATTTAGAAAGGTCTCATGGACAGCTTTGTAGAGGGAAGAGTGAAGTGAAAGCAAACTGAAGTGAAAAATAAGGGAGTGATCTCTGATCAATAATGAAATGCATGAAGTCAGGTGGGAGAGAGTGGGGGCTGAGATGAGGCAGGGAGAGAGGAGAACACTTGACCCTCACCTGTCACCTCTATCTCTCACCCTGAGAGTTCTTCTTCACCTTTGTTCATATTTCCTCCCTTGCCCTACCATCTTTCCATCTCTCCTTCCTTCACCCCATCTCTCCTTCCTTCACTCATTTTATTCCCCTATTTTCCTTCCTTATAGTTCGCTTCCTTCCTTTAGAGTTTTCATCTATTTCAATTTTTTCAACATTTTTTCTCTTGTACCCTTGGATTCAATATCATTTTCTGGAATTTCTGTCCTTTCAGAAGAGTTCTAGTCTTCAAGCAATATATTCATCATTTGTTTCTCCACTAATGAAGTAGTTAGTCCTCTGACTCTTGTATCTACCTGTGATCTGGGGGGGGGGGCTTACCCAGTAAGGAGCCACCTACAGTTGGGGATGGGGAGAAATGAAATATCTCAGGGTGCAACTGTGTTTAGAGGCTCCCCTTCCAGGACCTGCTCATACAATGATTCTGGGAAAGAGTGAAAGTAAAAGAAGATGGGGGCAGCAGAGGATGAGATGGTTGGATAGTACTACCAACTCAATGGACATGAATTTGAGCAAACTCTGGGAGATAGTGGAGGACAATGAAGCCTGGCATGCTGCAGTCCACATGGTCACAAAGAACTGGACAGGACTTAGCAACTGAAAAACAAAAGCAGTTAACATCAGGTACCTATCATGCACTATGAGCAAGGATACAAATTGTGAAATCAAGACCTATGTCTGTAACACAGTAGGTTCAATAGTGGAGGAAAATCATAGACAAATGAACTGTTTGTTAACGTTATGATGTGTTAACTGTTGCATGAAAAACTACTGGTACAAAAATGTATTGATATTAAAGACTGGAAAAAGGGAGGAGGTCTTTAGAGTAGGAGACTATACAGAGGAGACTGATTACTATTTATTATTCCAGATACTGTTCTATGAAATTTATGTATTATTTTATTTAATTCCCTAGACAATTCATAGGGAAAACATGTTCTTATAGATGTAGAACCTAGGACTCAGATTAAGTAACTTGCAGAAGGTCAAATCTCAAGGATGTAGAAGCTTGGAATTTTGACTGTTTCTATTGGACTCCAAGTGTCTTGCTACCATTATGTTACACTGAATATTTGAAAGACAGGTTGCACGTGTCTTTTGACAGCTTTAAGCTATTTCATGAATATGTATTCTAGCACCAATTAGTGAACCGTTTAGAGAAAGACTACTTAGATCAGCACCTGGTATTATGATATGCACATGAGAATGTCCATCTTCCAGACTTGGACAAATCATTTTGAGCCCCTGAGCACTTGAAAGGTGAGCAGCAACTTCAGACAGAGGTCTGTCATTTGTGTTACTTAGGTGTATGGAGAAGACACCATGGCATCAGGGAACCTCACATGGGTGTCAGAATTTGTCCTCCTAGGGCTCTCACAGACTCAGGAGCTCCAGCTCTTCTTGTTTCTAGTGTTCCTGTTTGTTTACACCACCACTGTCATGGGAAACCTCCTCGTCATGATCACAGTGACCTCTGATTCCAGGCTCCACACACCTATGTATTTCCTGCTGCGAAATCTTGCTGTCATAGACCTCTGCTATTCCACAGTCACTTCCCCGAAGATGTTAGTGGACTTCTTGCATGAGACCAAGACCATCTCCTACCATGGCTGCATGGCCCAGATCTTCTTCTTCCACCTCTTGGGAGGTGGGACTGTCTTCTTCCTCTCAGTGATGGCCTATGACCGCTACATAGCTATTTTCCGGCCCCTTCACTACATCACCATCATGAACACTCGAGTGTGTGTGGGGCTGGTGGTGGGTGCCTGGTTAGGGGGCTTTGTCCACTCCATTGTCCAACTGGTTCTAATGCTCCCATTGCCTTTTTGTGGCCCCAACACCCTGGATAACTTCTACTGTGACATTCCACAAGTGCTGAGACTTGCCTGCACTGACACTTCCATCCTGGAGTTCCTTATGATCTCCAACAGTGGGATGCTGGTCCTCATCTGGTTCCTCCTCCTTCTGATCTCTTATACTGTCATCCTGGTGATGCTGAGGTCCCAGCCTGGGCAGGCGAGGAGGAAGGCAGCTTCCACCTGCATCACTCACATCATTGTTGTATCTATGATTTTCATTCCGTGTGTCTATATCTATGCCCGGCCCTTCACTTCATTCCCCATGGACAAGACGGCATCCATCAGCTACACTGTCTTGACCCCTATGCTGAATCCCATCATCTACACCCTGAGGAACCAGGAGATGCAGGCAGCCATAAAGAGATTAGGCAGGCGCCTAGTGATTTCCAGCAGGGAGTGAACTTAAAATAGGTTGACTTTAAATGACAGATCTTCCCTCTGAACTTTTGTTTTTCCATGTGAGAAGTGATGAAACATATTTATTGAGTGTGGCAGTTGAGATTAAGCTGGTATTTCTACAGAACATCTCCTGTGTCAGGTGTTGTGTTAGGCAATTTTACGCTTTTGTCTCATTCTCAGAAAACTGACAGTGGATATATTATTATTATATTAAACAGTTTGCAAGTGAAAAAACTCAGAGAGAACTGACTTGCTCAATGAAGAAGAGCAAGTGAGGGGCAGAGCCTGGTCAATAGACTGTTCCTCTGACTCTAGGTTTAGAGGCAGGAGATGTGGATGGAATTTGAAATTCAGGGTCTCATATAATCTCAAGGGAAAACTTGGAGAATTCCTCATCTGTGGATGAATATTTGTGATGAATAGCCAACACTTTCATCTGAATTCTAGAGCAATCACATTTTTTTTTCCTGTTCCCTGCCTCTATGCCTCATTCTCCATGGTGGTATTTTGGAAGTAGCCTTATTTTTTAATATTTTTTTGTAAACAATGAGTTTTTATTATATAACTCTTTTTTCATTTTTAATATTGTCTAAATATTTCCCATAAGAGTATTTTCCTTTGATTTGTTCCTTTTCTACCAAATGCTCCTTGGATAATCTGAGAACTATTTTGCTTTCTGCGCACAATCTTTACATCACTTGCATGATATGGCTAAGAAGAAGATGATGTAGTATGATTGGAGAACCAAAGCCAGAGAGGGCAGGGCCATGTCTATTAGTGATCCTGATTTAGGTATGGGTTCAGTCCAAAGCTGCCAACCTCATGGGCTTTTGCCTTTCTCTTTGACTTCCTACCTTGGAATGAGGGCTTTCTTAGGGTTGAGGATTGAGCTATATTTATCTTTAAATCCTCTTAGCACCTAGACCTTATCCTATTCAGATAAGCATTTCTGCTTTTTCTTGCACCCTGTTCTTTTCCCTTTCAAGTTCAAATCTTTTCCTTTGTCTCTGTATAACCAGTATTTATTTACCCCATCTCTTTGAGGTATGTTTCCCTTTGTTAAAGTCTTGGGCAATATATAACATTGTTCCAAAGTTAAGAAGATAATAAAAACATTTTCTTGTTTCTGCTTCCCTCCCAGCAACAATCCCATCCAGGAAATAAAAGCTATAGGCTCTCCAAGCCATCAGGGCAGCTTCAAGTTCATCTTTTCTTTACTTATACTTCCCTGCCCCATTTCACACATTTCTCCCCATTCTCAGTGGGTGAGATGAAAGGAGAGAAAATGAACTCTGTCATGTTTGTTCTGGGAGGTCCCACAGAACAGTGTTTTCCCATTCATGCTAAAGTCCTTTAAATATCTGACAATACTTTTCTCATCTTCTAATTTGTCTCTTCTCCAGATGCAGCATCTACATTCATTCAATTGTTCCCATTGTGACAGGTTTCCTGATTCCAACATCCTGACCATCTCCTCTATATTTACTCTCATATGACCACATGCCTTATAAAATGTGATACTCAACATATGACACACATCTCTATGGGAGGATGTGAGCTCTTTTGGACACTATGATAGTCCTCTTTGAAATATATATCCATAAGGATGCTGTTGATTGCAAGTAGCAGCATAACCAAATCACAGTGGCTTAAAGAATGAGATTATCTTGTTTATAAAGATTAGAAGTGAAGAAGTGAAGTCGCTCAGTCGTGTCTGACTCTTTGCGACCCCATGAACTGTAGCCTACCAGGCTTCTCCATCCATGGGATTTTCCAGGCAGGAATACTGGTGTGGGTTGCCATTTCCTTCTCCAGGGGATCTTCCTGACCCAGGGATCGGACCCAGGTCTCCCGCAATGCAAGCAGACGCTTTACCCTCTGAGCCACCAGGGAAGCAGCGGATAGGCAATTCTAGAGTTGGTTAATTCTTCGGTTCTAACATTTTAGGGGCCTGGGTTTGCTGCTCTATAATTCCCTGTCTTTCCCATCATGATGGCAATGTGGCTATTAAAACTACAATTATCATAACTTTATATCCAAATAGTTCAGCAAAAAGGAAGCAGAAGGGCATTCATGTACTTTTTCTAAAGAACCCAGGGTGAATTTTTTTTCTAGTTCCATTCCTGCATTCCAGCAGAATTCCCTTATGACTTGTTGGCCAGAAACTTGGGTCATATGGCCACTCCAATCTACAGGGAAGGATGGAAAGTGAATGGCTGGTTATTTCATCCAGAAAGAAGGGGATTGAAAATGACAGTCAACAGTGTCTGCCACATGGCAGAAGCCTCTGGTAGCAAGATGGTAGACAGGAGAGTCAGAAATCTTGACAATGAACAAAGTTTGTCATGGACAGTGTCATAAAATCAAATGCCTAAAGGAACTGACAAGTAACATTAAGACATTAAGTGGGCCCAGTGAACCTAAGGTAAAATAGATAGTACACATCCAGGCCAGTGGGCTCTTTCCCATCATTATGCAGAGCTCCAATATCTAAGTCTTTACAGAACAATCAGAAGGATTTTATTTAGAGATACTAAATAGCTCCAGAGAAATAGTCCAGGCCATCTTTCCAAATTGGCCATCTTCCCAAACTGACCATATTCCCAAATTGGCATTCAGGGATCTTCTGACAAAACAACTGATCTGATCATCCCAAACAGAATCCTCAATGAATACAGCTCTTTCCATGAGAATTTATACCTTTAAGACATCTCTCATGGAAGTTCTGCTGTGTTTATGATGTGAATTTGACTCAACTCTAAATAAAATTTATTGATCCTAAATGAATAATGAACTATCAGGTCAAGTGATACTCTTCAGTTATTTTATTTATATGATTAGTGAAAGCAACTCTTTTAAAAGTTGTTGATGGAAGGCTGTAAGTCATTCCAGTGATGGTAGATTAATTATGATCCAGAAAAAATATTATGGTTCGGAGAGTACTTCCCTTCTTCTCAGACTCATTAATTTCTTGATCTTGCCATCCCACTTGTATTTATAACCAAACTCAGGGATGATTTAAGTGTAAGAGAAAGACCTTAATAAACTTGCCAATGAGGTTTACTTCATATATGATCCATTAAAAGTGGTGTATCAGTCAGGGTTCTGCTAGAGGAACAGAACCAGTATGGAAATGGAGCAGGACCTTAGTCCTTGCCCTCCATGTCCTTCACCTGTCTTTTGTTAGTGGAAAAACTTTAGCCAAAGAATAATAAGTTTAATCAGAGAAGTGAGAAACTATAGAAACAAAGGAAAACAGTCCAAAAAGACTAAATGATTATATATTTGTCATTAAGCATAGTCAAGGACCTATAAATAATTTTTCGAGCCATATCCTGTGAGCTATCTTATAGATACTGAAATCTCTACCATGTGGAAGAAGTTATGACCAGACTGAAGCCATGACATAACCTGCCACAATTCCAAGAATTGGCCTCAAGAAAATGGAAACAGACAGATTCTGGAACTGAAGATTAATTGCACCTAAAATAATCAAAATAACACTTTTCAGAACACCATATGACCTACTGGAAGATGACTGTCAGACTTGACTTGCTGTTTCTCCTTGTAGGTCCCTCTTTCCATCTATAAAAGCCCTCGTCGAGGGGAGAGGCAGTTGGCCTTTGAGTAGAAGTTCTCTTTCCCTCCCCCCCCCACCAGTTCCCAATATCCAAAGTAGAGCAAAGTTGCCTTTCCACCAATCTTGCCTCTTCATTGACTTTTAAGTAATGAGCAGCCAGACGCCACTTTCAGTTACAGTATGATATGGACATGTTCCTGCTGGAACTATAAAGGAAATTGACATGAGAATTTAACAGGAAAAAGTCAGGCAAGATTTGAGAACATGTACACACGGGAGAGACCCAGGCAAACTGAGTAACCCATAAAAATGGTTGAAACTTTAAACACCATCTTTAGCTACAGACAAAAGGAGGTATTGGAGAAAGGGGTGTAGGACTTGAAAAGGGAGAAAGACAATTCACACAGAGATGGAAAAGAAAGTGTTTGAAAAGTAAATATTTGTCAGGCCATGTGGAGACATTGGAACACAGAGTGGACACTGATCCCTAGGCCCTGTTTCCCCTTCCCCACTCTCACCCCTACTCCCACTCACACCTATGCCACATTCTTTGCACGTATCTCTGATGAGAGCTTTATTATGGAAACAGGTCCTCTATCTAAATTCTTTAGGCAGCTGAAGGAAAAGCTCAAGGTTTCTCCCTGAGTCTTTTGAGCCTTGATTGCTTTCAGCTCAAAATAATCCACATGCCATGGAGACAGAGAGAGAGAATAAGAGAAATTTCTTGCAAGGAATGCCTTACCTGATTGTGAGACTGGTAAGGTAAGTATGAAACATGTAGGCTGGCCAACAGGAAGGGCAGGCTGGAGCTCTTAGGTATGAAGCTGCAGTCCAGAATTTCATCTTCTTCAAGGAAACCTGTGTCCTGCTCTTAAGACCCTTTAACTTATTAAATTGGGTGCATCTAGATTAGCTAGGATGGTCTCCTTTGCATAAAACCAACTGATTCCAATAAATAAATAAATAAAACTAACAGATTATGCAATAGAATCAATTATATCTATAAAATACCTTCCCAGCAGCACTTAGATTTGCATAACGGAGACCTATAGACTAGTCAAGCTGACACATAAAACGGACCATCACAAGGGGAGAAATCTGGGCTCCCTAATGAGGCGGTAAATGAAGCACCTTCTAAATGTATCCTGCATCCATTAAGCAGTTTGAAATTAAGTCTGACAAATGCATAGTTTCTTAGATGTGTTATACATAGGAAAATAATTTTCTCAGTTCATTGTCCATGACTGGGTCTTTAGCATAATGCCTCCATTTCAGCCATTCTGGGGTTTGGAAGTCATTATTTTGCTGGGTGGATGCAGTAAATAGATGAAGTTTGGTGAATGTTTTATAGACTTACATGTGCCCAAACAGGAGAGAATATAAACCAGAACATAACAGGTTTCATTTATTGAAATATAAATCAAAATCTGGATCAAAATCATCCACATGATAATCAATGAGATGGACACAGCCCGTCCCCTTCCCCAGAATCAAACAAATCTGCTTTTCTAAGTGTCTCAATTTTATGTTATTAGTTTTTTCTTAGTGGCTCTATTTTAAAGTGGACTAGAGCTCTAAACAAGAATTAAAAAAAAAATCTATACCTCTTGTATGTAGAAGATTTTCACATAATACTCTCACCTGCCAAAGGCAGATACTCTATTTTGCCAGGAATAAACATTTGCAGTGAAATAATTGAGACCAACCTGTAAGTCCTATGCAGATCAGAGGGCTCTGTCTAAGAAATGAGTTGTTTTTTTTTTTTTTTTTTAACAGCACTTCAGTTTTAAAATGTCATTTAATTCCAGGGCTGACCAATTCTTCATAATGAGCATTATATTTGTTTCTTGTATCAATCCTTGTATTAGAGTCAGTAAGAATTAACAAGTAAATAATGCTGGCATTTTATAGATGATGTAGTAGACTTGGGTACTGGTGGTATGCCAGGGTCCAGCCCCTGCAGGATCCAGGGGAATCCGAAGGCGAAACGGTGTCAGCAAAGAAAATGATTTAGAGACAGATAAAGAAAGAATGTTGCAGATAAGAAAACAGAGGAGAGAAAGAAAGAAAGAAAGAAAAACACAGGGGAACCAGGCTTTTGTGGAATCGATCCTGGTCCGTCACTTTATTTTTCAGGGAAGCTTTTATACCTTAATTTGTACCTAGACGGAAATGAAAGATGCAAAGTCTTATAGAGTCAACCCAAACATTACATCTGTTTTGTCTTTATTGAAACCAGGATTTTTTCTGCATACCTTTCCCATAAACAATGTTGAGTACATTATCTTCTGGCCTTGAATGCCTGTGAACATTTTGTGACCTTCTTTTGATAAAGGCTGCTCAACCAGAAAACTTATTTTCCCTTGAAATGTTTTTTCTTTATATTTCTAATCTATGTCAGCCTCAGAAAATGCTAAACAGAGTTACATTTTTCACAAAGCAAAGGTGCAGTGAGTTACAAGAAAGAACCAATTAGCTCAAAGGTCTGATGTGGTTAATTTCAAGGCTACACTTGTTTTTCTTACATTCCAACTAAGTTAACTAATGCACTCCCAGGTGCACAGTGGATAAGAGATATGGGAACTTAGCAGCAAACATTGGCCCAATAATGAAATCCTACACTAGCACTACTCTAATAACTTTTAACTCTTTAAAAGGCTCTATGTTTTAGGCTTCCTGTGCCTCTCACAGTTGGGAGGCTGTGAACAATCATATGCATAGCTGCAAGAGTCTGGATAAACCTGCCAAGTAAGCTAGAATGCTAACAGAGGGGGTTTGAATTGAAATATTACTCTCATGCCCAAGAGACTTATTAGCTAGAGCCCTAAGTTGATTTTCTCCAGAGAAAGGTGGTCAGGGATAGCCCCCTGTTAATGTCAGGAGAGTTGGTGAAAGGCACAAAATAGTAAGACAGACAGATGCTGGTTTTGTGGTAGATGCTTGAGAAGGTCTAGGGAGCCCCCTCGAGTCCTGAAGCCTTGCTTATCAGGTCTCTTCCACATGACTTTGTCATGGGTGGGATCTCCTGTGGTGGCTCCTGGCAGTGATAAGTCAACGCTGGGACTTTGGTGGACAAACTAAAGGACAAGTTTACAGAAAAGTAAGTTTCTATTGAATTGATAGTATACATTTGCCCATCTATGGCTATCCATAAATAAAAATTAATTAGCCTTCAAAGTAGAAGAAAAGGAGGAATGGAAGAAGGAGGAGAAGAAGGTAAAGAAGAAGGAAAGAAATTGAATCAGTTATCTGGAAGATTTCAGGAGAGAGAAAACAGTCTTTGTGCTGAGAAACAAGACTGTGGTTCTCAAAGTGTGATCTTGGAAACAAGGACATCAGCATCATCGGAGAACTTGTTACAAGTGAAAAACCTTGGCCTTTTTGTTGACCAATAGAATAAGAAAATCTGGCGCTGGGGCACAGTCATTTGTTTTTCAACAAGCTCTGCAAGTCTTGTCTCAACAGTGAGAATCACTGGGTAAGAAATGGGTTCTTCTAAAAATTCCAGGGGGTGGTCCTAAGATGGTGGAGGAACAGGATGGGGAGACCACTTTCTCGCCACAAATTCATCAAAAGAACATTTAAACGCTGAGTAAATTCCACAAAACAACTTCTGAATGCCGACAGAGGACATCAGGCACCCAGAAAAACAGCCCATTGTCTTCGAAAGGAGGTAGGAAAAAATATAAAAGACAAAGAAAGAGACAAAAGAGGTAGGGACGGAGCTCTGTCGCGGGAAGGGAGTCTTAAAAAGAGAGTAGTTTCCAAACACCAGGAAACTCTCTCACTGCCGAGTTTGTAGTGAGCCTTGGAAGCACAGAGGGCAACATAACAGGGAGGAAAAATAAATAATTAAAACTCACAGATTATGTGCCCAATGGTAGCTCCCCCAGTGGAGAAGCAGCACAGATGCCTGTGCCTGCTGCTAGCAAGTGGGGGCTTGGCAGGGAGGTGCGGGCTGCATTGCTTAGAGTAAGGACCAGGCCTGAATGCCCCAAGGGCAATCTGAGGGAACTAACTTGGGCTAACAAACCAGACTGTGGGATAGCTACCATGCGAAAAGCCCTAACCTAAGACACCGCCAAGACTGCTCACAGAACAAAGGACTGACTAGGGCTACATGAAAAGCCCTAACCTAAGACACTGCCAGGCCCGCTCACAGAACAAAGGACTGTATAGAGCTAGTCGGCTGCAGACCATCTCCCTCCAGTGACAGGCAGCCAGAGCCAGAAGGGGGCAATCACAGCCCCAGAGAGACATTATCTTCCAAACTGCAAGAAGGCTTCTTTGCTAACTAAGACTTCTTGGGGTTCTGGACAGTCAACATCCACCTGAGAATGTGCGCCAGTTGTACACCCAGAAAACTGAGTGGCAGGGACAGGGGAGGTGATAAGTCGCAGCGACTATGCTCGCCAAACACCTCATCACCTGAGCTGCTCGGACCTGGGAAAGGCACAAAACACAGGCCCAACTGAGTCTGCACCTCTAAGGACTACCCAAGTGCCTGAACCTGAGTAGCTTAGACCTGGGAAGTACATACAACCCAGGGCGGGCCTCAGACAGTTCCCAGTGGAGCAACCTAGAGCCTGAGCAGTGTGATCAGGGAGGGCACATGCGCCATGAGCAGGGGCAAGCCCAATGTGGCTGAGACACTGTGAGTACACGCCAGTGTTATTTATTTACAGTGCTCCTCCCTCCCCACAGTGTGACTGAACAAGTGAGCCTAAAAAAGTGTCCACCACCGCCCCTTGTGTCAGGGCAGAAATCAGACACTGAAGAGACTAGAAAACAGAAGAAGCTAAAACAGAGGGAATAGCCTTGAAAGAGACAGGTGCAATAGATTAAAAACCTGTAGTTAGTACTGACTACATAGGAAGGGGCCTATAGATCTTGAGAAATATAAGCCGGACCAAGGAACTATCCAAAAATGAATTGAGCTCACACTGTTCACAACAACACCAGAGAAAGTCCTAGATATATTTTTACTATTTTTATGATCATTCTTTTTTTCATTAATTATTTTAATTTTCAAGTCATCTATTACTCATTTAACTTTCATTTTATAGCCTACTATTCCTTTGCAAAAAAAAAAGACCCTATTTTTTAAAGCAAACAATATATATATTTTTAAATAATTTTTGTGACTTTTTTTCTCTTTTCCTTAATATTGTATTTTTGAAAATCCAACCTCTACTCTAGATTTTTAATCTTTGCTTTTTGGTATTTGTTATCAATTTTGTACCTTTAAGAACCCAGTCTTCAGTACCCATTTTTACTTGGGAGCAACATTACTGGCTTGAAAGCTCTCTCCCCCTTTGGACTCTCTTGGAGGAAGAGATAGGGAATAGACCTGATAAAGAATTCCAAATAATGATAGTGAAAATGATCCAAAATCTTGAAATCAAAATGGAATCACAGATAAATAGCCTGGACACAAGGACTGAGAAGATGTAAGAAAGGTTTAACAAGGACCTAGAAGAAATAAAAAAGAGTCAATATATAATAAATAATGCAATAAAAAACACTCTGGAGGCAACAAATAGTACAATAATGGAGGCAGAAGATAGGATGAGTGAAGTAGAACATAGAATGGTAGAAAAAAATGAATCAGAGAGGAAAAAAGAAAAACAAATTAAAAGAAAGGAGGACAATCTCAGAGATCTCCAGGACAGTGTTANGAAGTTCACAGTTCACATATTGCTGAAGCCTGGCTTGGAGAATTTTGAGCATTACTTTACTAGCGTGTACAATAAATGAGATCAAAAACACTCTTCAGGGAACCAACAGTAGAATAACTCAGGCAGAAGATAGGATAAGTGAGATAGAAGATAGAATGGTAGAAATAAATGAAACAGACAGGAAGAAAAGAAAAAATAAATTTAAAAAATGAGGACAATCTCAGAGACCTCTGGGACAGTGTTAAACACCCCAACATTTGAATCATAGGAGTCCCAGAAGAAGAAGACAAAAAGAAAGACCATGTGAAAATACTTGAGGAGATAATAGTTGAAAAATTCCCTAAAATGGGGAAGGAAATAATCACCCAAGTCCAAGAAACCCAGAGAGTCTCAAACAGGATAAATGCAAGGTGAAACACCCTAAGACACATATTAATCAAATTAACAAAGATCAAACACAAAGAACAAATATTCAAAGCAGCAAGGGAAAAACAACAAATAACACACAAGGGGATTCCCATAAGGATAACAGCTGATCTTTTAATAGAAACTCTTCAGGCCAGGAGGGAATGGCAAGACATACTTAAAGTGATGAAAGAAAATAACCTACAGCCCAGATTACTGTACCCAGCAAGGATCTCATTCAAATATGAAGGAGAAATCAAAAGCTTTACAGACAAGCGAAAGCTCAGAGAATTCAGCACCACCAAACCAGCTCTCCAACAAATGCTAAAGGATACTCTCTAGACAGGAAACATAAAAAGGGTGTATAAACCCAAATCCAAAACAATAAAGTAAATGGCAATGAAAGCATACTTATCAATAATTACCTTAAACNAGTTATCTGGTGTTCTCAGGTTTTGGATTTAAGCCTCCTGCCTCTGGTTTTCAGTCTTATTCTTACAGTAGCCTCAAGACTTCTCCATCCATATAGCACTGATGATAAAACATTCTAGGTTAATGGTGAAGATGTGTATAAGAGACAGGGCTCATACTTATCAATAATTACCTTAAATGTAAATGGGTTGAATGCCCCAACCAAAAGACAAAGACTGGCTGAATGGATACAAAAACAAGACCCCCTATATATGTTATCTACAAGAAACCCACCTCAAAAAAGGGACACATACAGACTGAAAGTGAAGGACTGGAAAAAGATATTCCATGCAAATAGAGACCAAAAGAAAGCAGGAGTAGCAACACTCATATCAGATAAAATAGACTTTAAAATAAAGGCTGTGAAAAGAGACAAAGAAGGACACTACATAATGATCAAAAGATCAATCCAAGAAGATATAACAATTATAAATATATATGCACCCAACATAGGAACACTGCAATATATAAGACAAATGCTAACAAGTATGAAAGGGGAAATTAATAATAACACAATAATAGTGGGAGACGTTAATACCCCACTCACACATATGGACAGATCAACTAAATAGAAAATTAGCAAGGAAACACTAAATTTAAATTATACAATAGACCAGTTAGACCTAATTGATATCTATAGGACATTTCACCCCAAAACAATGAATTTCACCTTTTTCTCAAGGGCACATGGAACCTGCTCCAGGATAGATCACATTCTGGGCCATAAATCTAGTTTTGGTAAATTCAAAAAAACTGAAATCATTCCAAGCATCTATTCTGACAACAATGCAGTAAGATTAGATCTCAATTACAGGAGAAAAACTATTATAAATTCTAATATATGGAGGCTGAACAACATGCTGCTGAATATCCAACAAATCACAGAGAAATAAAAAAAAAAAAGAAATCAAAATATGCATAGAAACAAATGAAAATGAAAGCACAACAACCCAAAACCTGTGGGACACTGTAAAAGCAGTGCTAAGGGGAAAGTTCCTAGCAATACAGGCATACCTCAAGAAACAAGAAGAAAGTCAAATAAATAACCTAACTCTACATCTAAAGCNGTCTTTTCACCTTGCTTATAGTTTCCTTTGTTGTGCAGAAGCTTTTAATTTTAATTAGGTCCAATTTGTGTATTTTTGCTTTTATTTCCAGTATTTTTGGTGGCGGGTCATAGAGGATCCTGCTGTGATTTATACTGGAGAGTGTTTTGCCTATGTTTTCTTCTAATAGTTTTAGAGTTTATGGTCTTACCTTTAGCTCTTTAATCTATTTTGAGTTTATTTTTGTGTATGGTGTTATAAAGTGTTCTAGTTTCATTCTTTTATAAGCGGTTGATCCATTTTCCCAGCACCACTTGTTAAAGAGATTTTCTTTTCTCCATTCTTGGCTCCTTTGTCAAAGATAAGGTGTCCATGGGNTAGTTTTAGAGTTTATGGTCTTACCTTTAGCTCTTTAATCTATTTTGAGTTTATTTTTGTGTATGGTGTTATAAAGTGTTCTAGTTTCATTCTTTTATAAGCGGTTGATCCATTTTCCCAGCACCACTTGTTAAAGAGATTTTCTTTTCTCCATTCTTGGCTCCTTTGTCAAAGATAAGGTGTCCATGGGTGCATGGATTTATCTCTGGGCTTTCTATTTTGTTCCATTGTTCTATTTTTCTGTCTTTATACCAGTATCATACTGTCTTGATGACTGTAGCTATGTAGTATAATCGCAAGTCAGGCAGGTTGATTCCTCCAGTTCCATTCTTCTTTTTCAAGATTTCTTTGGCTATTCCAGGTTTTTTGTATTTCCATGCAAATCGTGAAATTATTTGTTCTAGTTTTCAGAAAAGTACCGTTGGTAGCTTGATAGGGATTGCATTGAATCTATAGATTGCTTTGGATAGTATACTCATTTTCACTATATTGATAGTGAACAATCAATGAACATGGTATATTTCTCCATCTATTTGTGTCCTCTTTGATTTCTTTCATCAGTGTTTTATTGTTTTCTATATATAGGTCTTTTGTTTCTTTAGGTAGATTTATTCCTAAGTATTTTATTCTTTTTGTTGCAATGGTAAATGGAATTGATTCCTTAATTTCTCTTTCTGTTATACAACACAGCAATCCCTCTTCTGGGCATACACACTGAGGAAACTGAAATTGAAAGAGACATGTGTACCCCAATGTTCATTGCAGTACTGTTTATAATAGCTAGGACATGGAAGCAACCTAGATGTCCATTGGCAGATGAATGGATAAGAAAGTGTGGTACATATACACAATGGACTATTACTCAGCTATTAAAAAGAAGGCATTTGAATCAGTTCTAATGAGGTGGATGAAACTGGAGCCTATTATATAGAGTGAAGTAAGTCAGGAAGAAAAAAACCAATATAGTACATTAACACATATATATGGAATTTAGAAAGATGGTAACGATGACCCCATATGCAAGACAACAAAAGAGACACAGATGTAAAGAGAGACTTTTGGACTCTGTGGGAGAAGACGAGGGTGGGATGATTTGAGAGAATAGCATTGAAACATGTATATTACCATATGTGAAATAGATCACCAGTCCAGGTTCAATGCATGAGACAGGGCACTCAGGTCCAGTGCACTGGGACAATACTGAGGGATGGGATGGGGAGGGAAGTGGGAAGGGGGTTCAGGATGGGGGACACATGTACACCCATGGCTGATTCATGTCAATGTATAGAAAAGAAACACTACAATATTGTAAAGTAATTAGCCTTCAATTAAAATGAATTAATTAATTTACAAAAAGAGTGCATTCCTTGAGAGGAGAAATATATAAAGTAGAATATACAAGGGCTTCCTTATTGAAAACCAAATCAGAGTAATAATGAATTAATCCAGGTAATTTAATTAGTTGCTGTGGAGGCACAAGAGACCCAGTTTCAATCCTTGGGTCAGGAAGATCTCTGGGAGGGGGAAATGGAAACCCACTTCAGTATTCTTGTTTGAAAAATTCCACAAAGGAGACTTGGAGGAGTGAGTCCATGGGGTCCCAATGAGTGGGACGCAACTTAGTGACTGAACAGCAACGGATAATGCGACAGTTATTAACATCCGATAGTTGAGGCTGATAAGACCTATTCCCTTCCCTAGCATTGACCAGGCTATTTTGACAAGAAGCTGGAGTTTAAAATGAGCTAAAACTCAATACTTGGAGGAATTAGTGTTTTTAAAATCTCTTCTATGTGGGAAAAATCAGAGCTCACCAGTTTTTTTTTTTTTTTAAAACAAATCTGAGAGATTACATTTTGCTAGCTATAAAGATTTGTAACAAGGAATTTGGACCAACCTGAAATCTAAAGTAGAATAAGAAACTCTAAGAAACACAGTTTTTATTGCACACTAGGATTATGAAGCCAGTTAATTATAGTTCTAAACAGTTCATCATAAGATGGTGTACAAACATCCTATACTACTACTTTTATGAAAGGATGGATCTTACTGAATAATAATTCTTATATAAAGAATACTAGAATGTTACAGATGGCTCAGTATAATTGCATATGCATAGGAAATCAACCTTCAAATCTGGTTGAGAAAATAAAAGAATTTACAAGATTTGTTTCCAATGTAGTAAACAAACATTTTTCCTCCTATAGCATTGTGCAAGTTAAGATCAGTTAATTCTAGCATTGAAATATGTATATTCTCATATGTGAAATAGATCACCAGTCTAGGTTTGATGCATGAGACAGGGTACTCAGGGCTGGTGCACTGGGATGACCCTGAGGGATGGGATGGGGAGGGAGGTGGGATGGGGGTTCAGGATGGGGGACACATGTACACCCATGGCTGATTCATATGAATGTATGGCAAAAACCACTACAATATTATAAAATAATTAGCCTCCAATTAAAATAAATAAATAAATTTTTTAAAAGATCAATTAATTCTTTGTAAAAAAACAAACTATCAGATCTGTTGTCTTTAATGGCATTGTGAAAAAGAACTGTCTATTGTGCTGACAACGAATTTCCCTGGTGGCTTAGATGGTAAAGCGTCTGCCTACAATCTGGAAGACCTAGGTTTTATCCCTGGGTTTGGAAGAGCCCCTGGAGAAGGAAATGGCAACCCACTCCTGACTCTTGCCTGGAGGAGCCCGGTGGGCTACAGTCCATGGGGGATTGCAAAGAGTTGGACACAACTGAACGACTTCACTTTCTTTCTTTTCTTTCTTTATTGTGCTGACAAGAGCAGTAAAACTCAAAGCTGGTGATTCTCAAACTGTGGCCCCAGACAAGCAGCATTAGCATCATCTGAAAACTTGTTAGAAATGCGATTTCTCTGACTCAACCCAAGACCTACTAAAGGAAGAATTCTTCATGGGTTTTCTGAGTTTTAACATCCCCTCCAGATAATTCTAGTGGATGTTCAAGTATGTGAATGAATGAACTGTGAAATGGGTCTTTCCAAAAATCCCAGAAATTTTATTTTGGAGAAACTCTGTCTTTTCTGATCCCCATCTCCTAATCCTATATGTTATGAATCTCTACAGTTTTCAGTATTCTTAGTGGAATTTTGTTTTCTTTTGTTGTTTTGTGTAAGTTTTTGTTGTTGTTTTTGGTTTCTTTGTCTTCTGGCCCAAGGAGAACTTTCCAATATTAAGTCTTTCTAAAAGACTTTGGAACTTTGAAACAACTCTCATTGTTCCCTTGTACCTAGCAGGAATCATTCCAGCTCTGCTTCCTGAGCCCAGTCCAGTCATTTCTCCCTGAGGATATACTCTCTTCCCTAGGGTCATGCCCCTGAGTCCTGTGTGTGAAGGATGGACAGAGAACAGGAAGCCGTGGGGCTACATAAGGAGGATCCCACCAAAATATGTAAGACCACAACTCTCTTCCCCCATTCAGGGCTGAAAGAAGGTGAGAGCCTGAGGGCTTTCTGCACAAGCATATAAGTCAATAGTAGTTTAGGTTTTTGGAAACACCAGCTGAATAATAAACATGTGACATAGTAGCTTAGTTGGTAAAGAATCCACCTGCAATGCAGGAGACCTCAGTTTGATTCCTGGGTCTGAAAGATGCACTGGAGAAGGGATAGACTACCCCACTCCAGTATTCTTGGGTTTCCCTTATGGCTCAGCTGGGAAAGAATCCACCTGTAATGAGGGAGACCTGGATTTGATCCCTAGGTTGGAAAGATCCCCTGAAGAAGGAAATGGCTACCCACTCTAGTATTCTGGCATGGAGAATTCCAGGGTTTGTATAGCCCATGGGTCTTGCACAGAGTCAGACATGACTGAGCGACTTTCATTTTCACTTCACTTTCACACAGACTTGATTGTCTAATGTTGGAAGGGAGCTTTGGGAAGTAATTTGGGTGGATGTACTGTTAAAATAACTGCTTCAGATTCCATGTAAACCCCAGTAATTTTATCAACCAAGTATAGCACTGCCCTTGTGAGATAGGAAACAGAGGATAAGTAAGTTCACTTTAAATGTCTCCACATAATCCATTACCTACTTAATACAGTATTTGGCAACATTCACTGAGCATGTGTTGTTACCAGAGTTTCTGTTCCAAGTTCTGGGGTTACTAAGATATTGAAATTATGATGCAGTTGGTTGAGGGGAGAAACTGGAAAAATAAATGATGGTAAATATATAATGGAAGTATTTTTGAAATGTTATAAGAACCCTGAGAACGGGGAATTTGTTCTGCATGGGAGAAATGGTGATAGGAGTAACAGAGGGTGACATTTGAATGGGCTTTTCTAGATTTGAGAAAGTCAGATCAGAATTCTGGGAAACCAATATGGCAATAAACAAATAAAATATTTAATAATCTATTGAAAAGCTTGTGGTTCATCGGAGGCATAGATGATGATTAGGAAGGCAGATGAAGATTACATTTCATAGTCTGTATGACATGCTGGATTGCATACACTTCTGTATGTGTTTCTACCCTGACTTGTTCCACAGGGTATTGGATGTGGCTCCTAAGGGGCTCTGGTGGAATCACTACAAGAATTAATGTGAGAGGGAAACGTGATCAGATCAGCATTTAGAAAGATCTCCCTGGTGGCTCAGAGGTTAAACATCTGCCTCCAATGTGGGAGACCTGGGTTCAATCCCTGGGTTGGGAAGATCCCTTGGAGAAGGAAATGGTAACCCACTCCAGTATTCTTGCCTGGAGAATCCCATGGATGGAGAAGCCTGGTAGGCTACAGTCCACAGGGTCGCAAAGAGTTGGACATGACTGGGCGACTTCACACACACACATACGTACACACACACACACACACACATACATACACACACACACACACACACACAGAGAGATACAGCTGTGTAGAAGGTGTACTGGAGGAAGAGAAGATGAAAGTGAAAAATAAGAAGGGAGTGATCTTTAATGAATAATGGATCTGGGGAGTCAGGTGAGAGCGAGTGGAGACTGAGAGGAAGTGGAAGGGGAGGGGAGGGCACATATCATTCTATCTCTCACCTTCTGAGAGTCTTTCTTCACCTTTGGTCCCAATTTCTCCTTTGCTCCTTCATCTTTCCATTCTCCTTCCTTCACTCATTCTATTTCCACATTTTCCTTCCCTTTAAATTTCTTCTTCAATTCAATTCTTCACGTATTTCCATTTCTTCTCCTTCAATAATTTTTTTCTCTTCTATTGGATTGGATTCGACAGCTTCTGAAATTGTTGTCTTTTCAGAAGAGCTGCAAGTCTCCTCTTCGAACAATATATTCATCTATGTCTGTACTAATTAGTTACCTTTCTGCCACTTGACTCCACTTATGCTCTGTGTGAGCTGAACCTCACTCAGTTAGGGGCTACCTATCGTGGAGAATGGGGGAAAATGAAGTGTCCCAGGTGTGCAGCTGTAGCAAGAGTTTCTCCTGCATGGACCTGCATATTTCACTCATGCTAGAGTTAATAACAGGTACTTATTAGTTACTAACAGCAAGGATGAGCACTGCGGGGCACAAATAAATTCTGAAATGAAGATTGTATCCATAGCACATTTTTGTTGAATTGTAGAAGAAAAACATAGACACATGAAAAAGTTCATTAACATCATTATCTGTTAACTGTTGCATGAAACAAAAATGATTGGTACAAAAATGTATTAGAGACTGGAAAAGTGCCGGGGACCAGCCCCGGCAGGTCCAGGGAAATTCGAAGCGTGGACGGCGTCGGTGTCTTAGAAGTGTTTATTTATTAATAGAAGATTAGATTAGGAAGAAATAGTGTAGTAGGAAAATTAAGTGGAGAAAAGAGGCTGAATAACTTGGTTTATGTGGAAAGCCAATAAAACCTCAAGACAAGAGGTTTGCACCATCTACGTAGGCCACCGGTGCCCACTTGANCCTTGCCCATTGGATTTCTGCCACGTGACCGTTTCACGGGTGGGATTCCCACGCTGGCTCCCGGCAGAAAAGGGAAAATATCTTAAGAGTAGGAGACTACACAGAAGAGAGTGATTACCATTTATTATTTTACACACTGTTCTAGAAAACTTATGTATTGTTTTATTCAAGCTCCTAGACAAATTTATAGACAAAACATTTTCTTACAGAGATGAAATCTGAGATTCAGATAAGAAATTTACTCAAGGTCAAATCTCAGAGAAATATAGTCATGAACTTCAGTTCTGTTGGGCTCTGTGTGTCTTCCCACCACTCGATTACCACCGAATCTTTGAAAAGCAGGTTGCATGTGTCTCTAGATCAATTTAAGGTATCTTGTGAATTTGTGTTCCAGTATCAGCTCTCCAAAGACAAGATAATTTATCTGAGCCCAGGGTATTATGATCTGCACATGAGGGTGTCCTTTGTCTGGACTTGGACAATTGCTTTGAGTTACTGAGGACTAGAATGGCACATAGTAACTTTATACATCTCTGTTTGTGGTGTGTTTTCTTTAGGTGTATGGAGAAGACAGCATGGATTCAGGGAACCACACGTGGGTGTCAGAGTTTGTCTTCCTGGGGCTCTCACAGACTCAGGAGCTCCAGCTTTTCTTGTTCCTGGTGTTACTGCTTGTCTACACCACCACTGTCATGGGAAACCTCCTCATCATAGTCATGGTGACCTCTGATTCCAGGCACAACACACCCATGTATTTCCTGCTGAGAAATATGGCTGTTTTAGATCTCTGTTTCTCCTCAGTCACTGCCCCAAAGATGCTGGTGGACTTCCTCGCTGAGAAGAAGAGTGTCTCCTACCAGGGCTACATGGCCCAGATCTTCTTCCACCTCTTGGGAGATGGGACTGTCTTCTTCCTCTCAGTGATGGCCTATGACCACTACATAGCTATCTCCCGGCCCCTCCACTACATCNTTCTCCTCAGTCACTGCCCCAAAGATGCTGGTGGACTTCCTCGCTGAGAAGAAGAGTGTCTCCTACCAGGGCTACATGGCCCAGATCTTCTTCCACCTCTTGGGAGATGGGACTGTCTTCTTCCTCTCAGTGATGGCCTATGACCACTACATAGCTATCTCCCGGCCCCTCCACTACATCACCATCATGAACACTCGAGTGTGTGTGGGGCTGGTGGTGGCTGCCTGGATAGGGGGCTTTGTCCACTCCATTGTCCAGCTTGTTTTGATGCTTCCATTGCCTTTTTGTGGCCCCAATACCTTGGATAACTTTTACTGTGACATTCCACAAGTGCAGAGACTTGCCTGCACGGACACATCCCTCCTGGAGTTCCTTATGATCTCCAATAGTGGGATGCTGGTCCTCATCTGGTTCCTCCTCCTTCTGATCTCTTATACTGTCATCCTGGTGATGCTGAGGTCCCACTCAGGGCAGGTGAGGAGGAAGGCAGCTTCCACCTGCACCACCCACATCATTATTGTGTCTATGATCTTCATTCCCTGTATCTATATCTATGCCCGACCCTTCACTTCCTTCCCCATGGACAAAGCTGTGTCTATCAGCTACACCGTCTTAACCCCCATGGTCAACCCCATCATCTATGCACTGAGGAATCAGGAGATGTAGGCAACCATGAAGAGATTAGGCAAGCGCCTAGTGATTTCCAGCAGGAAGTGAACTTAAGATAGATTGACTTTAAATGACAAATGTTTTCTCTGAACTGTTTTTCCATGTGAGAAGTGGAGAAAAGATTTTATTGAGTGTGGCAGCTGAGATTAAAGTAATATTTCTATGGACCTCCTCCTGTGTCAGGCACTTTCATACTTCTGTGTCATTCTCAGAAAGCTGACAGTGGATATGCTATTATTATATTAAACAGTTTTGCC
Organism: Neotragus moschatus; assembly: GCA_006410615.1. Lineage (NCBI taxonomy): Eukaryota > Metazoa > Chordata > Mammalia > Artiodactyla > Bovidae > Neotragus > Neotragus moschatus. Next base: position 985,549 of record SJYA01002687.1, read on the forward strand.
CACCCCTGGTGCCTCAATGGTAAAGAATGTGGTTGCCAATGCAGGAAACATGAGTTCAATACTTGGGTCAGAAAGATCCCCTGGAGAAGGAAATAGCAACCCACTCCAATATTCTTGCCTGGGAAATCTCATGGACAGGAGAGCCTGGTAGGATAGAGTCCTTGGTGTCCAAGGACGTGACTTAGCAACTAAATGAACGAAACAGTTTTACAAATGGGAAAACTCAGAAAGAAGTGACTTGTTCAATACTGAGGAGAAAGTGAGGTGAAGAGCTGGGCTAGGGGACAGTTTCTCTGACTCCAAGTTTTGAGGCAGAGGATATGGGTAGAATTTGAAACTCAGGGTCTCAGACAATCACAAAGGAAAACTTAGAGAGTTCCTCTTCTATGGATAAATATCTGTGGTGAATGCTCCATATTTTCATCTCAACTGTGAAGCAATCACATTTGTTCTGCTCTCTGTCTCTCTATCTCAACCTCACTGTGGTATTTTGGAAGTGATCTCACTTGTAACATTGTCTAAAAATTCCCATAAGGGTATTTTCCCTTTGGATTTGTTCCTTTTCTACCAAATACTCTTTGGATAATATGAAAACTATTCTACTTTCCGAACTAAATCCTTACATCATTTGTATCATGTGGCTAAGAAGAGGCTGCTCTAGAATGGTTGGAGAACCAAGGTCAGAGATAGCAAAAACAAGTCTATTAGTGATCCTGGCCTGAAGTATGGGTTCAGGTCAACACTGCTGCCTCATGGGGTTTTGCCTTTCTCTTTGACTTCCTACCCTGGAATTAGGGCTTTTTGAAGGGTGGGGGCTGTACTTTATTCATCTTTAAATCCTCTCAGGACCTAGACATTATTCTATTCAAATAGGCATTTCTACTTTTTCTTGCATCCTGTTCTGTCCCTGTGAAGTTCAAATCTTCTTTTATCTCTGTATAAAGTGAAGTGAAATTTGCTCAGTTGTGTCCAACTCCTTGTGACCCCATGGACAATACAGTCCTTAGCATTCTCCAGGCCAGAATACTGGAGTGGGTAGCTGTTCCCTTCTCCAGCTGATCCCAACCCAGGGATCAAACCCAGGTCTCCCACATTGCAAGCAGATTCTTTATCAGCTGAGCTCCCAGAGGAGCTCCATATCTCTGTATAACTTATATTTATTTAGCCCATTTCATTGAAGTATGTTTTTCTTCGTTAAAGTCTTGGGCAACGTATAACATTGCTCCAAAGTTAAGATAATAGAAAGGTTTCTTGTTTCCCCTTCCTTCCCAGCAACCATCCCATTCAGGAAATAAAAGTTACAGACTCTTCAAGCCATTATGGCAGCTCTGAATTCATCCTTTCTTCCCTTATAATTCCCCGTCCCATTTCACACATTTCTCCCCATTTGCAGTGGGTGTTTGGGGATGACAGGAGAGAAAATGAACTCTGTCATGTTTGATCTGGGAGGTCCCACAGAACAGTGTTTTCCCATTCACGCTAAAGTCCTTTAAATATTTGACAGTACTTCTCTCATCCTCTAATGTCTCTTTTCCAGATGCAGCATCTACATTCCTTAAATTATTCCTATTGTGACAAGTTTCCTGATTCCAACAACCTGACCGTTTCCTCTGTATTTATTCTCATATGATCACATGGCACATAAAATGTGATGCTCGGCACATGACACACAGCTATATGGGGGCTGTGAACTCTTGGACACTATGATAGCCCTCTTTGAAATATACATCCACCATAAGTATGCTTTTGATTGCAAGTAGCAACATAACCAAATCACAGTTGCTTAAAGAATGAGAAGATGATCTCACTTAGAAAGATTAGAGGATAGGCAATTCTATTGTTGGTTAATTAATCAACTCCAACATTTTAGGATCTGGTTTGGCTGTTCTATAATTCCCTGTCTTTCCCTTAATTATGATAACAATATGACTCCCAAAACTTCAGTCACTGTATCATTTTTAAAATTTTTAAATTGAAGGATAATTGTTTTATAGAATTTTGTGGTTTTCTGTCATACATCAACAAGAATCATAGGTACACCATGTCCCCTCATTCCTGGACCTCCCTCCCAACTCCCTCCCCACCCTACCCTTCAGCCTGTTGCAGAGCCCCTGCTTGAGTTCCCTGAGTCATACAGCAAATTCCCATTGGCTGTGTAGTTTACATATGGTATTGTAAATTTTTATGTTACTCTCTCCATACATTTTCCCTTCTCCCTCTTCTCCCCCCACTGTGTCCATAGGTCTATTCTCTATGTCTGTTTCTCCATTGCTGCCCTGAAAATAAATTCATCAGGGCCATCTCTACCTATTTCATATATATGTGTCAGTATATGATATTTATATTTCTCTTTCTGACTAACTTCACTATGAATAACGGGCTCTATTTTCATCCACCTCATTAGAGTGCATTCAAATGGGATCCTTTTTATGGTCAAGTAGTATTCCATTATTTGTATGTAACACAGCTTCTTTATCCATTCATCTATTGATGGACATCTGGGTTGCTTCCATGTTCTAGCAATTGTAAAAAGTGCTGCAGTAAACATTGGGATACATGTGTCTTTTTCAGTTTTTATTTCCTCGGGGGGTAAATGCTTAGGAGTGGGATTTCTGGGTCATATGGTGATTTTACTCCAAGCTTTTTTAGGAGTCTCCACATCATCTTCCATATGGCTGTATCAGTTTGCATTCTCACCAACAATGCAAGAACGTTCCCTTTTCTCCACACCCTCTCCAGCATTTATTGTTTGTAGACTTTTTGATGATGGCCATAGGGATAGGCCTGAAGTGGTATCTCATTGTAGTTTTTTAAAATTAATTTATTTTTTAATTGAAGGATAATTGATTTACAGAATTTTGTTGCTTTTTGTCAAACCTCAACATGAATCAGCCATAGGAATACATACATCCCCTCCCTTTTGAACCTCCCTTACAGCTCCCTCCCCATTCCACCCCTCTAGGTTCTTCCTTTGTGTTTAGTCTTTGTTAGTTTGATTAGTATGACTCTTGGCTTGTTTCTTCTTGGGTTTATCCTGTATGGAACTCTTTGCACCTCTTGGACTTGATTGACTATTTTCTTTTCCATGTTGGGGAAATTTTCAACTATAATCTCTTCAAAAATTTTCTCATACCCTTTCTTTTTCTCTTATTTTTCTGGGACCCCTGTAATTCACATATGGTGCATTTGAAATTGTCCCAAAGGCCTCTGAGATTATCCTCAGTTCTTTTCATTCTTTTTACTATATGTTGTTCTTCCAAAGTTATTTCCAGCATTTTATCTTCCAGCTCACTGATTCGTTCTTCTACTTCAAATATTCTGTTATTGAGTTCTTCTAGAGTATTTTTAACTTCAGTAAGTGTGTTGTTTGCCTTGGTACATTCTTTAATTCTTCTATATCTTTGTTAATTGATTCTTGCATCTTCTCCATTTTGTTTTCAAGATTTTTGATCATGTTTACTATCATTACTCTGAATTCTTTTTCAGGTACTTTGTCTCTTTCCTTTTCATTTATTTGGACTTCTGGGTTTGTAGTTTGTTCCTTCATTTGTGTGGTATTTCTCTGCCTTTTCATTTTTTAAAAACTTATTGTGTTTGTGGTCTCCTTTTCCCAGGCTTCAAGGTTGAATTCTTTCTTCCTTTTGGTTTCTGCCCTCCTGAGGTTGGTCTAGTGGTTTGTGTAAGGTTCTTACAGGCTGAGATTTGTGCTGAGTCTTTGTTGTTGTTGTTGTTTTTCCTCTGATGGGCAAGGCTGAGTGAGGTGGTAATCCTGTCTGGTTATGATTTTGTTTGTATTTTTGTTTTGTTTGTTGTTTAGATGAGGCATCCTGCACAGAGTGCTACTGGTGGTTGGGTGATGCTGGGTCTTGTATTCAAATACTTTGCTTTGCAAGAGTTCTCACTATTTGATCCTCCCTAGGGTTAGTTCTTTGGTAGTCTAGGGTCTTGGAGTCAGTGCTTCCACTCCAAAGGCTCAGGGCTTGATCCCTGGTCAGAAATGAAAATTCCACAAGTGGTTTGTTATGGCATTAAGTGAGATTAAAACAAATACCCCAAATCGAGAAACCAAAGATGAACTCCAGACAAATGGCAGTTACAAAATCAGGCAAATAATAATTAAAATAATAGAATATACACATATACACCCATGAGCAAAGTCAAAACAGTTCAACAAAAATAAAGTACAGCAGATTGACCTGGCAAACAAAGGAAATAAAATTTATATTTACCAGTTAAGAACAAAACTAACTAAAGCACAAACTGGAAAACAATACTAAAGTCAGGTGCCAAGTGGGTAATAAAGCAATGAAAACAAAACTAACAAATATATTGAGAGGAAAAGACAGAAAGGAAAAAAGAATGAATAGATATGTAAAGTTAAATAGAGGTAGATGAAGGTTTATGTACATTACAGATTGACTTAAGGGGAAAAGAATAGTAGGAAAGGCAAACAAAGAAATAAATGTAGAAAAAATATAATAGGTTTAAAAATTAATATTCTAAAAACGAGAAAAGGAGAAAGAAGGAAGAAGAAAGAAAAAAGAAAAAAGGAGAAAAAAGGAGGTGGGTGGGAACTCCACAGAGCTGCAAAAGCCCAACATAGATGCAGAGGTTTATAACAACAATAAAAAGGGTGACTGAATATACACATATACATATATACCCATCAGCAAACTCAAGACAGTTCAACAAACATAAATTACAGTAAATTGACCTGGCAAACAAAGGAAACCAAAAATTATATCTACTAGTTAAGAACAAAACTAACTGAAGCACAAAAAGGAAGACAAAACTAAAGCACGGTGTCAACTGGGGAATAAAGCAATGAAAATAAAACTAACAAATATGTTGAGAGGAAAGGAAAAAAGCAAGAATAGATATGAATAGTTAAATAGAGGTAGATGAAGATTTATATACATTAAGGATTAATTGCAAGGGGGAAAAACAGGAAAAACAAACAAAGGAATTAATGTATAAAAAATAATAATAGGTTTAAAAAGTAAAATAAAAAAAAGAGGGGAAAAAAAAGAAAACTCAGAACTGCAAAAGCCCAACATAGAGGCAGGTTTATAACAACAATACAAAATGTGACTGAGGGAAAAAAAAAAGCTCCAAAGCTTAACTAGATTTCATAGTGCCAATAAAATCAACAGCTACAACAAAGGGGGAAAGAAAAGGAAAAGAAAAAAGAAAAAAAATAGAAAAGAATCTACAGAACAAGTAAAAAATAAGAATAATAAGTGTTTTTCTCGAGTCACTGCTGTCAGAGTTCTTTTCCTTGGTGGGAGTCACAGTCCACCTCGTCTCCCTAGGATGCCCTCCAACACTGATGATCTCTGGACATGCTGTGGGGGCAGCTCAGATTCCAATCTGGTCCTTCTCCTCTGTGTTCTTGCCGCCAATGTCCACAACTATGAGAACTAGTGCATGTGTGTGTGTGTGTGGCAGCTCTCAATGTCCTTTTATATATTCCATAGACACAGTCTGCCTAGCTGATCATGTGGATTTAATCTGCAGCTTGTACAGCTAGTGGGAAGGTTTCGGATCTTCTTCCTTAGACACACTGCCCCTGGGTTTCAATTGTGGTTTTATTTCCGCCTCTGCATGTGGGTTGTCCACTGCTGTTTGCTCCTGAGGCTGCTCTGGAGGACTTGGGTTTGTCCCTGTGAGGGCCAGGTGTGGAGGTGGTGCAGCTTCTTGGGTAGTAGGGGTTCTGACAGCACCAGGTACTCAGGGGGGTTGGTGGCTAGGGAAGAAAGGAATATAGTGCTCTAGAAGGGTATGGCAACAAGTATTGGTCAATACACTCCAGTATTCTTGCCTGGAGAACCCCCCTGACAGAGAAGCCTGGCAGGCTACAGTCTACAGGTTTGCAAAGAGTCAGACACAACAGTCTGTGCATATAGACACAAGACTTTTTTTTTTTGCCTGTGGCAGCTCTGCCCCAGTGAGGGTTGAAAATGAAGTTGGCACAGCTGCTTGGCTTGTGGGGATCCTGGCAGCACCAAGTGTGAAGGGACACGCACTGCCTCCACCCCAGGAGTTATGGCCCTATCAGTCTTTTTTGAGCCTCTTGTAGCTGGGGATCAGAAGGCCTCTTTGGTCAGTCTTTCTCTGTAACTCTGTCCATTCAGGCACTTAGAGGGCTCCCTTGCCTGGGATAAATCTCTGCTGTTTGGTACATCAGGTACTAAAAAGGCACCCTGTGTGGGGTCCTATTCTGTAGTTCTGTGTGTCAGGCATTTAGTGGGTCAGGCTCTCTATTGTTCAGATGCCCATGCTGGCATGTGTGGTCTGAGAGGCTATGGTGATGGCTCCATACTGACTCAGTAGTATAGTCTTGCTTTCGTGGCTGCCTGGCTTTCCTCTACAGGCATTTCCCACCATAGTCTCCCTCACATTCCCTCGATCCGTCTCTCTCCAGTCAACAGCAGCTCTCACCCTGGAATTGCTCAACAACCCCTAAACTCCAGCTCCCAGCCCCTGAGTCTTCCTGTACCTGCATCCCTGTCAGGGTATGTCTGATTCTCATTCCATTTAGGCTGCTGCAGATCAGCTATTTCACTCTCAGCCTAAATGTTTCTCCTCTGACACAGGCAATTGCCCTGATGTGGGGATTGGACCTCTGCTTCAGTTCCCCCATCCACGGAGGGCAGGTCCAGTTGTATGAACACTCCAGTTTTCCCTCTTGTGTTTTTCATCCTGCCTAGTGTTGCATGGTTCTGTGTATTCTTTTCCACTGGTCAGGTACTCCTGTCTGCTCCCAGCTGATGTTCTGCATGCACTTCTGTGTCTGAAGGGGTATACTTGATGTAGCCATGGAAAGAGATGTACTCAATGTCCTCCTACTCCTTCGTCATCTTTTTCCAATCTCCTCATTGTAGTTTTGATTTGCATTTCTCTAATAGTGAGTGATGCTGAGCATCTTTTCATGTGCTTGTTAGCCATCTGTATGTCTTCTTTGGAGAAGTGTTTCTTCAGGTCTCTTCCCCACTTTTTGATTGGGTTGTTTGCTTTTCTGGTATTGAGTTGTATGAGCTGCTTGCATATCTTGGAAATGAATTCTTTATCAGCTGTCTCCTTTGCTATTATTTTCTCCCATTTTGAGGGTTGTCTTGACACTTTGAAGTTTCCTTTGCTGTGCAAAAGCTTTTAAGTTTTATTAGGTCCCACTTTTTTTTTTTATTTCCATTACTCTAGGAGATGGGTCATAGAAGATCTTGCTTTGATTTATGTCATCGAATGTTCTGCCTAAGTTCTCCTCTAAGAGTTTAATAGATTCTGGTCTTACATTTAGGTCTTTAACCCATTTTGAGTTTATCTTTGTGTATGGCATTAGGTAATGATCTAATTTCCTTCTTTTGCACGTAGCTGTCCAGTTTCCAGCATCATTTATTGAAGAGGCTGTCTTTGCCTCATTATATCTTCTTGCTTCCTTTGTCAAAAATAAGGTACCCATAGGTGTGTGGGTTTATTTCTGGGCTCTCTATCTTGTTCCATTGGTGTATATTTCTGTTTTTGTGCCAGTACCATACTATCTTGGTGACTGTAGCTTTGTAGTATAGTCTGAAGTCAGAAAGATGGATTCATCCAGCTCCTTTCTTCTTTCTTAAGACTGTTTTGGCTCTTTGGGATCTTTTGTGTTTCCATATGAATCGTGAAAATTTTTGTGCTGGTTCTGTGAAAAATGTCATTGGTAATTTGGTAGGGATCACATTGAATCTGTAGACTACATTTGGTAGTATAGTCATTTTCACAATATTGATTCTTCCTACCCAGGAACATGGAAATCTCCCCATCTGTTAATGTTGTCTTCAATATCTTTCATCAGTGTCTTATAGTTTTCCATGTATAGGTCTTTTGTCTCTTCAGGTAGGTTTATCCCTAGATGTTTAATTCTTTTTGTTGCAATGGTAAATGGGATTGATTCCTTAATTTCTCCCTATGATTTGTCATTGTTAGTATATAGGAGTGCAAGTGATTTCTGTGTATTGACCTTGTATCCCGCAACTTTGCTGAATTTGATGATTAGCTCTAGTAATTTTCTGATAGTTTTCTTTGGGTTTTCTATGTAGTGTATCATGTCATCTGCAAACAGTGAGAGTTTTATTTCTTCTTTTCCAATCTGGATTCCCTTTATTTCTTTTTCTTCTCTAGTTGCCTTAGCTAGGACCTTTAAAACTATGTTGAATAATAATGCTGAGAGTGGACACCCTTGTGCTATTCCTGATCTTAGAGGGAAAGCTTTTAGTTTTTCACCATTGAGAATAATGTTTGCTGTGTGTTTTTCATATAGGGCCTTTACTATGTTGAGGTAGTTTCCTTCTATGACCATTTTTTGAAGAGGTTTTTTTTTTTTTTTTATCATAAATGGATGCTGAATTTTTTGAAGGCTTTTTCTGCATGTAGTGAGATGATTGTAAGTTTTTTATCTTTCAATTTGTTGATATGGTATATCACCTTGAATGATTTGTGTACATTGAAGAATCTTTGTGTCCTTGGAATAAACCCAACTTGATCATGGTGTATGAGCTTTTTAATGTATTGTTGGATTCTGTTTGCTAGAGTTTTGTTGAGGGTTTTTGCCTCTATGTTCATCAGTAATATTGGCCTGAAATTTTTTTTCATGTTGTCTTTGCCTGGTTTTGGTATCAGGGTGATTGTAGCCTCATATACTGAAGCGACTTGGTGGCAGCAGCAGCAGCAGAATGAGTTTGGAAAAGTTCTGGGAAGAATTTCAGAAAAACAGGCATTAGCTCTTCTTTAAATGTTTGACATTATGCCCCTGTGAAGCCATCTGGCCCTGGGCTTTTGTTTTGGGGGAGATTGTTAACCACTGTTTCAATTTCAGGGTTTGTAACTGGGTTCTTCATATTTACTGTTTCTTCCTGGTTCAGTCTTGGGAGGCTGTTCTTTTCTAAGTGTCTGTCCATTTCCTCTAGGTTGTCCATTTTCTTAGCATATAGTGCTCACAATATTCTCTTATAATCCTTTGTATTTTTGTGTTGTCTGTTATTAACCTCTCCTTTTGCATTTCTAATTTTGTTGATTTGATTTTTCTCCCCCGCTTTTTTTTTCTTGATGAGTCTGGCTAGTGGTTTGTCAATTTCATTTATCTTGTCAAAGAACCAACTTTTAGTTTTATTAATTTTTGCTATTATTTCCTTCCTTTTTCATTTATTTCTGGTCCGATTTTTATGATCTCCTTCCTTCAGCTGACTTTGGGGGTTTTGTTCTTCTTTTTCCAGCTGCTTTAGGTGTAGAGTTAGGCTGTCTATTTGATGCTTTTTTTGTTTTTTGAGGTATGATTGTATCTCTATAAACCACCTTCTTAGAACTGCTTTTGCTGAATCCCATAGGTTTTGTGTCGTCGTGTTTTAACTGTCACTTTTTTCTAGGAATCTTTTGATTTCCTTTCTTATTTCCTCAATAGCTTCTTTATTATTTAGTAATATATTGTTTAATCTCCATGAGCTTGTGTTTTTTGCTCTTATTTTTTTAACTGTAGTTGATATCTAGTCTCATAGCATTGTGGTCAGAGAAGATACTTGATACAATTTAAATTTTCTTAAATTTACTGAGGCTTGATTTGTGGCCCAAGATGTGATTTATCCTGGAGAATGTTCCATGTTCTCTTGAGAAAAAAATATCCTTCTGCATTTGGGTGGAAAATCCTAAAGATATCAACTAGGTCCATGTGGTCTAAAGTTTCACTTAAGGCTTTTGTTTCCTTATTGATTCTCTGTTTTGATGATCTGTCCATTGGTGAGAGTGAGATGTTAAAGTCCCCTACTATTGCTTTGTTGCTGTCGATTTCTCCTTTATGCATGTTAGTGTTTGTCTTATGTATTGAGGTGTTCCTATGTTAGGTGCATAGACATTTACAATTGTTATGTCTTCCTCTTGAATTGATCTTTTTATTATTATGTAGTATCCTTATTTGTCTCTTATAATATTCTTTATTTTAAAGTCTATTTTGCCTGAAAGAAGGATTGCCACTCCAGCTTTCTTTTGGTTTCCGTTTGCATGGAGTATCTTTTTCCATCCTTTTGCTTTTGGTCTGTATGTGTCTCTAGATCTGAAGTGGGTCTCCTGCAGGAAGCAAAAATATATGGGTCTTAATTTTGTATTGATTCAGTCTTTTGGTTGGTGCATTCAATCTATTTACATTTAAGGTAATTATTGATACATATGTTCCCATTTGCATTCTCTTGATTGTTTTGGGTTTGTTTTTGTAGGTCTTTCCTTTCTCTTGTGTTTACTGGCTATGGAAGTCCCTTTAGTATGTGTTGCAAGGCTGGTTTGGTGTTTAATTCTCTTAACTTTTGCTTGTCCATTAAACTTGTGATTTCTCTATCAATTTTGAATGAGATCCTTGCTGGGTAGAGTAATTTTGGTTGTAGGTTTTTCTCTTTCAGTACTTTAAATATACCCTGCCATTCCCTTCTGGCCTATTGAGTTTCTGCTGAAAGATCTGCTGTTAATCATATGGGTTTTCCCTTGTATGTTACTTGTTGCTTTTCTCTTACTGCTTTTAATATTCTGTCTTTGTGATTAATCTCTGTTAGCTTGATTAATGTGTCTCGATGTGTTTCTCCTTGCATTAATCTGTAAGGGACTCTCTGCACTTATTGGGCTTGATTGACTATTTCCTTTCCCATGTTGGGGAGTTTTCAACTATTATTTCTTCAAAAACTTTCTCAAGTGCCTTTCTTTTTTACTTCTTCCTCTGGGATCCCTATAACTCGAATGTTGGTGCATTTAATATTGTCCCAAAGATCTCCTAGGCTATCCTCAATTATTTTCATTCTTTTCCCTTTATTCTTCTCTTCAGCAGTGATTTCCACCATTCTGTCCTCCAGCTCACTTATCCATTCCTCTGCCTCGGTTATTCTGCTATTGGTTCCTTCTAGAGTATTTTTAATTTTAGTAAATGTGTTATTCATCTCTGTTTGCTTACTCTTTGTTTCTTCTGTGTCCTTGGTGATTGTATTAACTGTGTTAAATGCTTCTTGCATTTTCTCCATTCTATTTTCAAGTATTCAGAACATCTTTTCTATAATTATTCTGAATTCTCTTTCAGGGAGATTACTTATTTCCTCTTTGTTTATTTAGTCTTGTCAATTTCTACCTTGCTCTTTCATTTGTACTGTCTTTCTCTGTCTTTTCATTTTTTTCCCCTAACTTGCTCCACTTGATGTCTCCTTTTCCCAGGCTTTAGGGTTGTATTAATTCTTCCTTTTGATATTTATACTTGAAGGGAATTGTTGGTTTGGTGCTTTGTGTTGATTTCTTGTTGGGGGTGACTTGTGCCTATTTTCTAGTGGGAGGAGATACAGCAGGTGATTACAGAAATACTGGGACATATCCACAGGCTCTTCCACACATACAGTTAGAACCAAAGTGTCCTAAAGAAAAGAGTACAAGAGATTGACTTGGTGAGCAAGGGAAACCCGAGGTGATATCAACCAATTGAAAGCAGAGTTAGCTAATGTTTAGTCTGGCAATCTGAGCGTGAGCAGAGGGCCAACTGGAGATCAACAGCATAGGAGATCAACAATTTAACTTACCTGTTGAAAAGTAGAGAGAGTGAAGGAAATAAGGGAGAAAAAAGAGAGAGAAAAAAGAAAGAGGAGAAGGAAGGGGAAAAAATGAGAGTGGGGGGAAGAGGATTAAAGAAAAAGAGAGAAAGAGGAAAGAAAAATAGAGGAGCAAAGATGAATAGATTATGTGGAAAAGGTTTATATATATTCAGGCATAGCTACAGCTAAAATAGCAACAGCTAGTAAAGAATTATAGGAAAAGTAGCTGAATGCCTCAAAAACAAAATTCAAAAAACTCGTCAATAAATAAGAACAAAAGATGAGAAAGAGGAAAAAACAATCTGAAAATGAATTTTTTTCTTTCTTTTTTTTTGACAAGAAACACAAAGAGGAAAACTCGCAGTACCACAATAGGCTAATATGAAGGTGGAAATATGTAGAGGGAATAAACCGTGTGATTTATAAGAAAAAAAGAAAAACAAAATTTTAAATGAATTTTTTAAAGAAAGGAAAACAAAGAGGAAAAACCCACAGCACTGCTAATGGCTAGTGGAGTTGGAGATATGTTGAGGGAATAAACAGTGTGATATATAAGAGAAAAATGAAAAAAAGTTTCTCAAGGTTGTAGCTTTTGGTTTTGGAGTCTGCCCCTGTGGATGGGGTTGGGTCCTTTGATGTTTTCCTGGCTGGGGGAGCTTGTGCCTGTGTTCTGGTTGATGCAGCTGGGTCTCCTCTCTCTGAAGGGCAGTGCTGCATCCAGTTTTGGAGTCTCTATGAGTTCAGTATGCCTTTCGACAGTTGCTCTTGCTTTCGCAGTGTTAGGAGCGTCTATTTCCACCGCTGCTTCACAGTGGCCCTCTCAGCATATCTGCAGTACCGCCAGTCCTCTACTTGTCCGCGGGATCATTGCCCGATGCTTGTGTTCCCCTGTCCCGCCCTCTGCTGCTGGCAGAAACTTGCTGGGAATGTGCTTGTGTGGATCCTTCTGTATCGCGGCCACTTATGTGGGCTTCCCTCAGCACCCTGGGTTCACCCTCTATGTCGTGGGGCTTGTATGCACTTGTATCGGCTTCCCAGGCACACACTCTGTGTCGCGGGGCTTGTGTGCACTTGTCTCGGCTTCCCAGGCACACACTCTGTGTTGCGGGGCTCGTGTGCACTTGTTTCAGCTCCCCAGGCTGGCCTCTGCATCTCTGGGATGATGTGCACTTGTTTCCTCTCACCACGTGCTAGTCATTGTATCTTTCAGTTCAGTTCAGTCGCTCAGTCGTGTCCGACTCTTTGTGACCCCTGAATCGCAGCACGCCAGGCCTCCCTGTCCATCACCAACTCCCGGAGTTCACTCAGATTCATGTTCATCGAGTCCGTGATGCCATCCAGCCATCTCATCCTCGGTCGTCCCCTTCTCCTCCTGCCCCTAATCCCTCCCAGCATCAGAGTCTTTTCCAATGAGTCAACTCTTCGCATGAGGTGGCCAAAGTACTGGAGTTTCAGCTTTAGCATCATTCCTTCATTTAGCTCAACTCCATCACCTCCACTAGCTTTGTTCGTAGTGATGCTTTCTAAGGCCCACTTGACTTCACATTCCAAGATGTTTGGCTCTAGATTAGTGATCACATCATCATGATTATCTGGGTTGTGAAGATCTTTTTTGTACAGTTCTTCTGTGTATTCTTGCCACTTCTTAATATCTTCTGCTTCTGTTAGGTCCAGACCATTTCTGTCTTTTATTGAGCCCATCTTTGCATCTGTATATCTAAACAATTTGGCAAGAAGGAAGAGGAGAGACATTCATGGGCTTTTTTTTTTTTTTTTAATCCAGTGGAGAAATCTTTATCTAAAATGATTGCAGCGGAATTCCCTTATGAGTCTTTGGCCAGAAACAGGATCATGTAGTCATTGCAGTATGCAAAGGAGGATGGGAAGTACATGACTGGCTGTTTCAGCCAAAAAGAAGGAGATTGGAAATGGCAATCAATGGTGTCTGCCACATAGGTAGAAGCCCCTGGTAGGAAGATGGTAGAGAGATGACAGTACTGAGTCATAAAACCAACTGCCTTGGCAAGCCTACAGGTACCATGAATAAGTTAGATAGGCCTAGTGAAGACAAAGGTGAACAAGAGTGGGGTATCCAGGCCAGAGGGCAAGTCCCACTTCTCACTCTTCTCCATGCTCATGCAGAGTTCCAACAGCTAAAATACAAGGGAGCTTGAATCAGATTATCAGATGATTTCTCAACAGAAACTCTACAAACCAGAAGGGAATTGCACCATATATTTAAAGTGGTGGAAGGGAAGAACCTACAACCAGGAATACTCTAGCCAGTAAGATTCTCATTCAGAATTGACAGAAAAAGCAAAAGCTTTCCAGACAAGCAAAAGTTAAGAGAATTTGACACCACCAAACCAGATTTATAACAAATGCTAAAGGAACTTCTTTAGGCAGGAAATACTAGAGAAGGAAAAGTCCTACAAAAAATAAACCCAAAACAATTAAGAAAACGGGAACAGAATTGTACATACTGACAATTACCTTAAGTGTAAATGGATAGAATTCAGTTCAGTTCAGCTCAGTCGCTCAGTCATGTCTGACTCTTTGTGACCCTATGACCCAAAGCACACCAGGCCTCCTTGTCCATCACCAACTGCCAGAGTCTGCTCAAACTCAAGTCCAATAAGTTGGTGGTGCCATCCAACCATCTCATCCTCTGTCATCCCCTTCTCCCCCTACCCTCAATCTTTCCCAGCATCAGGGTCTTTTCAAATGAGCCAGCTCTTTGCATCAGGCAGCCAAAGTATTGGAGTTTCAGCTTCAACATCAGTCCTTCCAATGAACACCCAGGACTGATCTCCTTCAGAATGTCATTTTCCCTGTTTTATACCAAATTAGAATAACTTTTGCAATTATATATTTAAATGTTTAGTGATGCCAGGCACAACTAAATGGGCTAAATCATAGTCATTTAAAATAAAATGTTTTTCCTTGATTTTAATAGAACTATGAGCTCATTCTGAGAAAAAAAATGTAGCAACAGAATTAAAATGTTTTATAATCCAGAGGAAAATATCTTTGTGGTTTTCTTTTTTTAAATTATTATATTTATTGTAATTGAAGTCTAATTAGTTTGCAATATTGTGGTGGTTTTTGCCATACATTGACATGAATCAGCCACAGGTGTACATGTGTCCCCCTGTCCCGAACCTCCCTCCCACTTCTCTGCCTATCCCATCCCTCTGGGTTGTCCCAGTGCATCGGCTTTGAGTGTCTTGTTTCATGCGTCAAACTTGGACTAGTCATCGACAATCCAGATGCACATTAGGAACACTTCCCGCCACACCCCCCTCCTTGCCAAAGCTCTAGATGTGATTCTAATAAGCAGTCATGTTTGAAAACAGCTAGACTGTATGATAATCTTTTGCTTTTATCTAGTTTGTTTCACTTTTTCTATTTCATGTTCAGTGTTCTCATTTCATTTGGTTTATAATTCGCAATTTCTCTGTCTCTTTTTTGATTGTTCTTTCTCAGGCCTTTATCAAGTGCAGTAGAAAAGTTTTTTTTTTTGTGTGTGTGTATGTGTGTGTGTGTATTATGTATATTAATAAAAATATATTTTAGAGAACATGAATTTTTGCTTATCTAAATATTTATGACATTTGGTTCCACTTGCAGGACTAAATATGAATAGAATGCTAGACTTCTAATTTACATTTACTTAAAACTTTGAGATAGTTCCATTTATTCTGGCATCTAGCATTACTGCTAAAAGTCTAGAAAGCTTATTGTTTTAGTGATTAAAAAAAAAAGATTGAATGAGGCTTGAAACTCCTAATCCAATTCTGAGAATATAAACAAATACTATGTTGTGAAAAAAAAAAAAAACCCAGGAAATTAACATGTATTATTAACTAAAATAGAGATTTTGTTCAAATTTCACAAAAATTTATGCTAGTGTCCATTATTTGTTTTCATACCTTATTCAGTATTCCGCTTTGTACTTATGTGCTTTGAGCAGCTTCAGCTGAATGCAACAAATTCTGATACATTCTCTTTTCATTTTTATTGTTACAAATATTTTCTAATTCTCCTTGTTGTGGCTGCTTTGATACATCCATCATTTAAAAGTGGACATTTAATTTCCAAACATATGGGATTTTAAAATTATCTTTGATATTAATTTCTGATTTTTATATTAATTTCTCATTTAAATGCTTTCTTCTCTGCAATCACTCTCTGCGTTTTTTCAGCCCTTTAACATTTTTGAGGCTTTCAATGGCTAAGTCAAAGATCTCTCTAGGTAAATGTCACATTGCACTTGAAAATATATAGGTTATTTTCAAATATCTTTTGATAGTGATTTCTTTTTTAAAATTAATGTATTTATTTTGATTGGAGGCTAATTGCTTTACAATACTGTGGTGGTTTTTGCCATACATTGGCATGAATTAGCCATGGGTGTACGTGTGTCCCTCCATCCCAAACCCTCCCTCCCCATCCTATCCCCCTGGGTTGTCCCAGTATACCAGATTTGAATTCCACAGTGATAAAAGAGAACACACTCTGTATTATTTCAGTACCTTTAGACTGTGAAATACTTGCCCCTTGTTTTACACCCCTGGATTTCACATTCCTGGATATATTCCAGTGACTCCTGGTTTATAGCCTTTGGGAACTTGAATAGAGCTTATAGCCTGCTGTTGTGTGAAAACTGTATAAATCTTAATTATATTGAATTGGTTCATAGTGCTTTTCAGGTCTACTATGTCCTTTTACTTTTCTGTCTATTCATTCTATTAATTTTTGAGAGTTTGATATTGAAACACCAACTAAAAATTTATCTACTTTAAAATAATTGTAATATATAGTAGAACTATATGTAACTTTGTTCTGTATTTTCCAAGTCTCCTGTAAATGCGTTATCATATTTTCATAATGTAGGGGCTTCCCAGGGGGTACTAGTAGTAAAGAAACACCTGAAAATCCAGGAGACATAAGAGACTGGTTTGATCCCGAAGTCGGATGATCCCCTAGAGGAGGGCATGGCAACCCACTCCAATATCCTTGCCTGAAGAATCTCATAGATAGAGGAACCTGGCAGGCTACAGCCCAGTCCATAGGGTTGCAAAGAATCAGATATGACTGAAGAGACTTAACACACATGCATGCATACTTTCATAATGTAAAAAATTAAAAAGAAGAAATAAGCTCATCTATAACAAGAAAAAAAAAAAAAGACAGACGACCTAAATGGCATTTCTCCAAAGAAGACACACAGATGGCTAAGAGGCACATGAAAGGATGCTCAACATCGCTAATGATTAGAGAAATGTGAATCAAAACTACAATAAGCTATTATTTCAAACCAGTCAAAATGGCTATTATCAGAAAATCTACAAGCAGTAAAAGCTGGAGAGAGTGTGGAGAGAAGGGAACCCTTCTACAATGTTGGTGGCAATTTAAATTGGTTTAGACACTCTGGAGAACAGTATGGAAATTCCTTAAAAAACTAAAAATAGAGTTACCATATGACCTTGCAATCCCACTTGTGGGCACATATGCAACAAAAAACATGGTCTGAAAGGATACATGAACCCAATTCTCATTGCAGCACTGTTTACAATTGCCAAGACATGGGAGTAACCTGAATGTCCATTGACAGAGGAATGGATAAAGATATGTGGTGCATATATACAATGGAATATTACTCAGCCATTAAAAAGAATGAAATAATTTCATTTGCAGTAACATCAATGGACCTAGAGATTGTCATACTGAGTGAAGTCAGACAGAGAAAGAGAAATATTGTATGATATTCCTTATATGAGGAATCTAAAAAGAAATGATACAGGGGTGGTCCTAAGATGGCAGAGGAGTAGGATGGGGAGACCACTTTCTCCCTCACAAATTCATCAAAAGAACATTTCAATGCTGAGTAAATTCCACAAAACAATTTCTGAATGCTGGCAGAGGACATCAGGCACCCAGAAAAGCAGATCATTGTCTTCAAAAACAGGTAGGAAAAATTATAAAAGATGAAAAAGGAGACAGAGGAGGTAGGGAGGGAGCTCCGTCTGCGAAGGGAATCTTAAGAAGAGAGGAAACAGTCTCTCTGCTGAGTCTGTGGCGAGCCTTGGAAGCACAGAGGGCAACATATCAGGAAGGAAAAAATAAATAAGTAAAACCAACAGATTATGAGCCCAACAGTAACTCCCCCAGCGAAGAAGCAGCACAGATGCCTGCATCCACCACTAGCAAGTGGGGGCTGGGCAGGGAGGTGCGGGAGGCATGGGCTGCAGTGCTTTGTAAGATTCAGGCCAGAATGCCCCACGCATAACCAGAGCAAACTAACATGAGCTAACAAACCAGACTGTAGGATAGCTACCATGCAAAAAGCTCAAACATAAGACACCACCAGGACCGTGCACAGAACAAAGGACAGAGCAGAACTAGCTGGCTGCAGACCATCCCCCTCTGGTGACAGGCAGCCAGAGCCGTAAGGGCTGGAAGGGGGCAATCACAGCCCAAGAGAGACATTACATACCAAAATGCAAGCAGGCTTCTTTGCTAACTAAGACTTCTAGGGGTTCTGGACAGTCATCAGCCACCAGAGAAGGGACACCAGTGATACACCCAGAAAACTGAGCAGCAGAGACGGAAAAGGCGATAAGTCGCAGTGACTGCCCTCGCCAAACACCTGACTTGGACTTGGGAAGGGCACAAAACGCAAGTCCAACCGAATCTGCGCCTCTGGGCTACCTGAGCACCAAGCCTGAGTGGCTTAGACCAGGGAGGTGCATGCAGCCTAGGGCTGGCCTTAGACGGTTTCCGGTGGAGCAACGTAGAACCTGAGCGGTGTGCGCCGCGAGCAGGGGCAGGCCCAGCGGGGCTGAGACACTGCAAGCACAGTGTTACATGTTTGCCGCATCCCTCCCACCTCACAGCACGACTGAACAAGTGAGCCTAAAAAAAAAAAAAAAAAAAAGTGTCCACCACCGCCCCCCTGTGACAGGGTGGAAGTCAGACACTGAAGAGACCAGCAAACAGAAGAAGTTAAACAGAGGGAACCGCCTTGGAAGTGACCACACACTGCCCACAATACCAGAGAAAGGGCCAGATATATCTTTACTATTTTTACGATCATTCATTTTTTTTTAATTGTTGTGTGAGTGTTTTTGCTTTTCTTTTTCCTCTTCTTTTTTTATGTTGATATTGTGTGATTGTTTTTGCTGTCCTTTTTCCTCTTCTTTTTTTTTAAACCTTAAAAAAATTTTAAGTCGTCTATTTCTCCTTTAATTTTAATTTTTATAACCTACTATTACCTTCCAAAAAAAAAAAAAAAGAGACTATTTTTAAAGCAAATGCCATATATACTCTTTTTGTGGTGGTGGTTGTTGTTTTTTAACAATTCTTGTGGCTTTTTCTTTCTTCTCCTTCTTCTTTTCTTTAATATTGTAATTTTGAAAATCCAACCTCTACTCTAGGTTTTTAATCTTTGCTTTTTGGTACCTGTTGTCAATTTTGTACATTTAAAAACCCAATCTTCAGTACCCAATTTTACCTGAGCGAGATTACTGGCTTGACCACTCTCTTCTCCTTTGGATTCTCCTTTTCCTCCAGAAGGTGGCCTCTGTCTCTTCCCTCCCCCTTCTCTTCTCTACCCAACTCTGTGAATCTCTGTGTGTTCCAGATGGTGGAGAACACTTAGGGAACTAGTTACTGGGTGGATCTGTCTTTCTCCTTTTCATTTCCCTCTTTTATCCTCCTGGCCACCTCTGTCTACTTCCTCGCTCTCCTCTTCCCTGTATAATTCTGTGAACACCTCTGAACAGTCCAGACTGAGGAGTGCACATAAGGAAGTGACTACTGACTAGCTTGTTCTCTCCTCTTTTGATCCCACCTCATCTCATTCCAGTCATCTCTAACTGTCACCCCTTCCCTCTTCTCTTCTCCATGTAACTCAGTGAACCTCTCTGGGTGTGCCTCAATGTGGAGAAACTTTTCATCTTTAAACTAGATGTTTTATCATTGGTGCTATATAGATGGAGAAGTCTTGAGGCTACTGTAAAAATAAAACTGATAACCAGAAGCAGGAGACCTAAGTCCAAATTCTGAGACCATCAGAGAACTCCTGAATCCAGGGAACATTAGTCGATAGGAACTCATCAAATGCCTCCATACCTACACTGAAACCAAGAATCACCCAAGGGCCAACAAGTTCCAGAGCAAGACATACCATGCAAGTTATCCAACAACACAGGAACACATCCCTGAGCTTCAATATACAGGCAGCTGAAAGTTACTCCAAAACCACTGACATCTCATAACCCATTACTGGTCAGTCCATTGCACTCCAGAGAGAAGAAATCCAGCTCCACCCACCAGAACTCCANCTCCTGTTTGACCACTTCCAATTTGCCTTGATTCATGGACCTAACATTCCAGGTTACTATGCAATATTGATCTTTACAGCATTGGACCTTGCTTCTATCACACGTCACCTCCTCAACTGGGTGTTGTTTTTCCTTTGGATCCATCTGCTCATTCTTTCTGGAGTGATTTCTCCACTGATCTCCAGTAGCATATTGGGCAGTTATCCATAAAATTCCAGAAAAGAGAGAGAAAAGTTTGTTGAGGAGCAAGTCTTTGGCTCTCAAAGTGTGGTCCCTGTAACGGGGGATCAGCGTCACCTGAGAACTTGTTACAAATGCAAATTCTGGGCCTTACCATGGGCCAACAGAATGAGAAAGTCTAGAGGTTGGGCACAGTGATTTATCTTTTAACAAGTTCTGCAAGTCATTGTCTCAAAGGTAAGAATCACTGGTCTAAGAAATGGGTTCTTCTAAAACTCCCAGTAGCCTGTTTCTTTTGAAGAGATTCCTGTACTTTTGGATCTTGACCAAGGAATCCTGTATTCTACAAATTTATAAAATTGTATTGTCCTTGGTCCTTTTGGTCCCCAAGGAATAACTTTTAATGAATATGTGGTTTTGAAACACTTAGAAACTTTTTAACAACTCCCATTGCTCCCTTCCCCCAGGTGGTAGTCAGCCCAGCCTTATCTCCTGAGCCGAGTCCAGTAGTTTCTCCCAAGGATATCTCTTCCTCCCCTAGAGTCACACTCGTTGCTGCATACTCGATGTACGGGCAGTAACTGGGAAAGTGATGCTGGAGAAAAAGGATCTGCAAGAAGATGGAAGACCTGGAGACTCTCTCCCAGCCTGGCTGAAGGAAGGTGAGACCAGGGTTTCCTCACCTGTGGATACAGTAAGAAGGATCCAGAGTAACTTGCTGTAGAGTGCAGAGAATAAACAAGGGACACAGACCGATGGCAGGAAATCTAAAGTGTGAAGGGAGCCTCAGAAAGTAATGCAGAGGAAATGAGGTTCTGAAAACAGATTCCTCAAGTTGCATGTGCAAAACCAGGCTTTTAACAACCAAGTGAGAATGTGGTCCTGTGATTGAGAGGGAGGATGTTGAGAGCAAAGGATAAAGAAATACACCACAGAATTCTCCACATGGTCACATTGAACAAGATCATCTAACTCTCCTAATACATTAGGATAGCCAATTGTTTCTTGAGCAACTGCTAAATCAGAGCTGCTATTATATATTTTTGGGCTACTGAGTAATAAAATTTAAAATCTAATTCAAAGGGACAACAGAAAAGAAATTATAAATGCCATACTAGAGGTACTTATAAAATGTTATTGGGACCCTGAGAAGGGAGGGATTAATTCTGCATGAGAGAAATGGAGAAGGAGTCAGAGAGAAGGTGATATCTGAGGATTTCTAGGTTGAGAAAGCTCTAGAATATATTTCAGGAAACAAAATTCATTTCCAAAGCTACAGAAGCAATCAAATATATGACATATGTGATAGACTATGAATTCCCTGAACAGCAACCAGGTCCTGGATAACAGGGATACCGATGAGAAGGGTAGATGGAGCCTACATTTTAGAACTTGGTGTGACACACTAAGAGGGAGTCACATGTATGTAAGCATGTGTTTCAAACCTGAATTAACCCATACATCATGTTAGGTCACTTCGAAGCGTTTGAGTTTTAAGCTGTGGGCCCTAAATGGTTATAATGATGGGGGGACGTGATCAAATATGAGTTTAGAAAGATCTCTCTAACAGTGATATAGTATATAGACAAGAGTGGAGGCAGATGGAAGCACGAGGATAAGACTAAAATGGTCTCTGATAGACAATGGATTGCAGGAGGCAAGTGAGGAGGGGAGTGAGGCAAGACAGGGGAGTGCAGAAGCCACTTAACCCTCACTTGTCCCCTCTATCTCTCACTTCCCTAACCTTCTTCACCTTTCTTCCCTTCCGTCTCCCACCCCTCTACCTTTTCATTCCCTTTCTTTCCTCCCCCTTAATGTTCCCCCTCTCCACTTCCTCATGTCTCAGCACACACACCATATATGTCCTGGCTTCATCCAGTAAGGGGCCACCTACACCAGGGAGAGGGGACATTCCCTATAGCTGTTCACCCATCCAGAGTCAACACCACATGCTTTTTGAGTATTGACTGTCACAAAGCATGAGCACTGCAGGGCACAAATAAATTGTGAATCAAGACATAATGTCAGTAGCACGTTATGGTTGAATTGGGGAGAAAAAATCTAGAAACAAAAAGTTCATTAACATTTTGATATGTTAGCTGTTACATGAGAAATGATTGGTGCAAAATGTATTAGAGACTTGGAAGAAGGCAAGAGATCCTTACAGGAGGACACTACACAGAGGAGAGTGATTACCATGTAATATTCCAGGTACTATTTAAGGAACCTACGTGTTATCTTATTTAATCCCCTAGACAGCCATAGAGACAACATTTTTGTTATGGGAACTGAGACAGACAGCTTGAATAACTTGCTCTGGGTCAAATCTCGAGAATAAGAAGCTCTGGAATTTGACTACAAGTCTGTTGGAAAAAGCAGCCTCTATGTGTCTCTGGGTGGCTTTTTGATATAGCATGAATATATATTTCAGCACCAACTTGTACATGCTCCAAAGGCAAGGCCATTTAATCAGTATCTGGAATTATGATCTGCACAAAAATGTCCACCATCTAGAACTGGAACTCAATTTGAGCCCCTGAGCACTAACACATCTCTGTCTGTGGTGTGGTTTCTTCACGTGTATGGAGAAGACACCATGCAACCAGGGAACCTCACATGTGTATCAGAATTTGTCTTCCTGGGGCTCTCACAGACTCACGAGCTCCACCTCTTCTTGTTTCTGCTNGATCTGCACAAAAATGTCCACCATCTAGAACTGGAACTCAATTTGAGCCCCTGAGCACTAACACATCTCTGTCTGTGGTGTGGTTTCTTCACGTGTATGGAGAAGACACCATGCAACCAGGGAACCTCACATGTGTATCAGAATTTGTCTTCCTGGGGCTCTCACAGACTCACGAGCTCCACCTCTTCTTGTTTCTGCTGTTCCTGCTTGTCTACACAACCACTGTCATGGGAAACCTCCTCATCATGGTCACAGTGACCTCTGATTCCAGGCTCCACACACCCATGTATTTTCTGCTGCGAAACCTGGCTGTCATAGACCTCTGTTTCTCCTCAGTCACTGCCCCAAAGATGCTGGTAGACTTCCTCTCTGAGAAGAAGACCATCTCCTACCAGGGCTGCATGGCCCAGATCTTCTTCTTCCACTTTTTGGGAGGTGCTATGGTCTTCTTCCTCTCAGTGATGGCCTATGACCGCCTTGTTGCCATCTCCCGGCCCCTTCACTATGTCACCATCATGAACACTCAGCGCTGTGTGGGGCTGGTGGTGGCAAGCTGGGTGGGAGGCTTCATTCATTCCATTTCCCAACTGGTCCTGATGCTCCCACTGCCTTTTTGTGGCCCCAATGTCCTAGATAACTTCTACTGTGATGTTCCACAAGTGCTGAGACTCGCCTGCACTGACACTTCTGTCATGGAGTTCCTTGTGATCTCCAACAGTGGGGTGCTGGATGTTATCTGGTTCCTCCTCCTCCTAGTCTCCTACTCAGCCATCCTGGTGATGCTGAGGTCCCACTCAGGGCAGGCACGGAGGAAGGTAGCTTCCACCTGCACCACCCACATCATCGTGGTGTCTATGGTCTTCATTCCAAGCATTTATCTCTATGCCCGGCCCTTCACCTCCTTCTCCATGGACAAGGCTGTATCCATCAGCCACACGGTCATGACCCCCATGCTCAACCCCATGATCTACACCCTGAGGAACCAGGAGATGCAGGCAGCAGTGAAGAGATTAGGGAGGCACTGGCTGCTTTGTAAAAGAGAGTGATAGTGGGTCACTTCTCTTTGGCTTTGTTTTCCATTGATAATTAGGAGAGAGAGCTGCTGTAACGGGCCTCTTCAATAACTTGTGTATGTGTTGTAAGGGTCATCATAGAAGTGAATGCCTATTGAAAATAAGCAGCTTACCCAGATTTTGAGGAAAAAGGTAAATTCTTACTTTAGTTTGTGTTAGATGATTTGAACACTCCAATGACAGCAACATTTGTTGTCGTGGAAACATTCTGGCAAGCCACACTCTTCTTTCTGCCTTCTTGGTGGACAGTTAGTTTCCTGTTAGAATGGTAGCATTTCCCCAGAAGAGCAGTTCTGTTTTCTATATTTTGACCTCTTTCTCAGTACCACATTTTGGTGTGAGACTGGATTATTGGAGACTGCCCAGGATTCTGAGTCTTAAGCTTTACTTTGGAGACCCTAACTACTGAACTACGTGAGTCTGAGTGAACTCTGGGAGTTGGTGATGGACAGGGAGGCCTGGTGTGCTGCGATTCATGGGGTCGCAAAGAGTCAGACACGACTGAGTGACTGAACTGAACTGAACTAAACTGAACTGAACTCATCACTTACCAAATGGATGACCTTGAATGAGACACTTGCCTTCTCTTGAACTCATAACTTCTTATCAACAAACTCACTGATCTTAATATTTGATCCCAAGCCTCCCACTTTTATTATAAGAATCAAATATAAAAACTGTGAGATAACATTGAGTGAACTATGGAATTACATGTTATTTTCAAGTTGAAAATAACACTGTAAGTCACACTTTTTCACTGCACATTTTAGTGTAGTATAATGATTATTACAAGCAAAAGATTACATGTAAAACATGTAATTTCAAAACACTTCCTGTGGTCATGTATGGATGTGAGAGTTGGATTGTGAAGAAGGCTGAGCACTGAAGAATCGATGCTTTTGAACTGTGGTGTTGGAGAAGACTCTTGAGAGTCCCTTGGACTGCAAGGAGATCCAACCAGTCCATTCTGAAGATCGGCCCTGGGATTTCTTTGGAAGGAATGATGCTAAAGCTGAAACTCCAGTACTTTGGCCACCTCATGCAGAGTCGGCTAATTGGAAAAGACTCTGATGCTGGGAGGGATTGGGGGCAGGAGAAGGGGATGACCGAGGATGAGATGGCTGGATGGCATCACTGACTCGATGGGCGTGAATCTGAGTGAACTCCGGGAGTTGGGGATGTACAGGGAGGCCTGGCGTGCTGTGATTCATGGGGTCGCAAAAAGTCAGACACGACTGAGCGACTGAACTGAACTGACGTAATATAATATGAATATTTATGTACATGATACTCAATTTAAGAACCACAGCATACCAATAGCTTATACTTGTCTCTAGGTCCTCTCCATCACATGACTCTTCCCCAGAGGAAATCATTTATTTGAATTTTGTCTTTATCATTCCATTGCTTATAAAAATAATCTCATCACATTTTTCCATAATCAGCATATTGTTTTATTTTGTTATTTTGAGCTTCATACAAATATTACATTGTATATAATATTCCAGGATTTGCTTTTTTCCACTCCACATTATGTTTCTAAATGATACATGGTATTCTTTTTGGCTGTAGTTTATTCATTTGCTCTACTGTATAATATTCCTTTGTGAGGATAACCTTAGAGGGATTGTTCTTATTTTTTGCGGTTGCAAACAGTGCTCTTTTGAATATTCTTCTACTTGTTGTTTTGTTGAGAGGCTTGGGTCATATATCTGCAAGTGGAAGTGCCGATTAAAGTGGGTAAAAATATTTCACTGTAGAGAAATTGGTATTTCTCTCACATTTCTTTCCACACTTTTTATTGTATGCAATTTCCCATGAATACTTTTTGTTTGCTTTTCTACTGACTGTTTCTATGTAGTATAGGAGTTCCTGTGTAATTTGGTTGCTGATTTATTGCCGGCTATATTTATTATAATCCCTTCTCTCAGTTTATGGTTTGTCTTCTTTATTTTTGGAGTTAGTTTTCATGTAATCAGGTATATCAATCTTTTATTTTAGTTATGACTGCAGCCATGAAATTAAAAGACGCTTACTCCTTGGAAGAAAAGTTATGACCAACCCTGATAGCATATTCAAAAGCAGAGATATTACTTTGCCAGCTAAGGTCTGTCTAGTCAAGGCTATGGTTTTTCCAGTAGTTATGTATGGATGCGAGAGTTGGACTGTGAAGAAGGCTGAGCACCAAAGAATCGATGCTTTTGAACTGTGGTGTTGGAGAAGACTCTTGAGAGTCCCTTGGATTGCAAGGAGATCCAACCAGTCCATTCTGAAGGAGATCGGCCCTGGGATTTCTTTGGAAGGAATGATGCTAAAGCTGAAGCTCCAGTCCTTTGGCCACCTCATGCGAAGAGTTGACTCATTGGAAAAGACTCTGATGCTGGGAGAGATTGGGGGCAGGAGGAGAAGGGGATGACAGAGGATGAGATGGCTGGATGGCATCACTGACTCGATGGGCATGAGTCTGAGTGAACTCCCGGAGCTGGTGATGGACAGGGAGGTTTGGTGTGCTGCGATTCATGGGGTCGCAAAGAGTCGGACACGACTGAGCAACTGAACTGAACTGAACTGAATGTGTGTTTAGTCTCTCAGTCTTACCTGACTCTGAAACCTTGGATTGTAACCTGCCAGGCTCCTCTGTCCATGGAATTTTTCAGGCAAGAATACTGAAGTGGGTTGCCATTTCCTTCTCCAGAGGATCTTTCCAGTCCAGGTACTGAACCTGCATCTCCAATGTTTCCTGCATTGCAGGTAGATTCTTTACCTGCTGAGCCATTGGGGAAGCCCAAGTGAGCTCATATTAATATCGAATTTTAAAAAATTGTTTCTTATCCAGAGGATAACATGATATTCTGCTACCAAGTTCTATCTTAACTTTAAAAAAAAATTAACTTTAAAAACATTTTACACTCTTTGAAAAACTTCAAACTTACAAAAAATTTGTAAATACAGTAGATTTTTTTCCTGAAGGTTTGAGGGTAAGTTACCAACCCTATGCCCACCACTCCTTAATATTTGCATGCATTTCCTACAAAAAATTTTCTTCCAAAACTGCCATACAGTCATTAAAACTAATATAAAATAAATATATTGATAGAATATAATATTTAGTTTCTACTCAAGTTTTGCCAGATTTCTCAATAAAGTCTGATAAACAGAGAATCTGGTGAGAAGCCATATGTTGCATTTAGCTGTCATGTCTTTTTAGACTCCTTAGATCTGGAAGAGTTTCCCCTTGGTTTTGCTTAATAGTACCCCATTCTTCTTTATGGCTGAATACTATTCCACTGTCTGGATGCAGTACATTTTGCTTATCCACTCGTTTGCTGAATGACATTTCGATTGTTTCTGTATTTTGTCTATTGTAAGGGCTACTGCTAATATTTATTAACAAATATTTGTTTGAATACCTATTTTCAGAACCTTTGAGTATATACCAATGAGTAGAATTGCTGGATCATGTGGTTAATTCTGCATGTAACTTTTTGAAGAACTGTCAGTGTTTTTTACAGCAGCATTCCCGTTGGAACTTATGAGGTTTCTAATTTCTTCACATTCTCACACTTGTTATTTCTTACTGCTATTAATACTACTATCCTATCAGGTATGAAGTAGTATCACATGGTTTTCATTTTCACTTCCTTAATTACTGATGATATTGATCATTTCATGTTGAGCATTATTTATCAAAGGGCATTTTTTCCCCCCATAGGGCATTTAAATACTTTCTTTAGAGAAATGTATATTCAATCCCATTGCCTATTTGGAAAATTGGGTTTTTGCCTTTTTCTTGTTCAACTGTTGTTGCCATTCAATCACATGTCCAATTCCTGTGACCCCATGGACTACTTGTATAAACTTTTCTTATGTTTCCTATGTCATTTCTGCTTACTTCTCATTCATTTTCCTATTTATTTGGTTTTTCCTTTTTGTCTCAGTGGCCTTCCTTAATCTCTTATTGATCCTTGGCTATCTACACTTAAGAACAAGGCAGTAAATACAAATTTGTACATCTCTATATGAAAGCATTTCCCTGGTGGCTCACACAGCAAAGAATTTGCCTGCAATGAGGGGGACCCAGGTTTGATCCCTGGGTTGGGAAGATTCCCCTGGAGCATGAAATGCAACCTAGCTTCAGTATTCTTGCCTAGGAAATTCCTTGGAGAGAGAAGCCAGGTGGGCTACAGTCCATGGGGTTGCAAGGAGTCTGACACAACTGAGTGACTAACACTTTCACATTCATATAAAAGCTTTTAGACTTTATCTTAGAGGTTCAGGTGGATATCTGCTATTTACTGGGGGACACCTGAATATCAAAACATAGA
This sequence comes from Neotragus moschatus, assembly GCA_006410615.1. Lineage (NCBI taxonomy): Eukaryota > Metazoa > Chordata > Mammalia > Artiodactyla > Bovidae > Neotragus > Neotragus moschatus. Next base: position 1,013,743 of record SJYA01002687.1, read on the forward strand.
GGTCTATTTTTCTGGAGTTACTGTTTCTGAAAAGAAAAATCTTGCCTTCCTGTCTTTGTCTTAGATGCTCAAATTTTGTGGTAGGGTAGGGAGAGTGATGGGTCAGCACTTCTTTAGAGAATAAATTCTTACTTGTTCTTTCATTTACATTCCTCACAATTTTACCTCTGGCCCATCATATTCATTCCCTATTCCAGGTGCTTTATAAGATGACTTTGTTCTTGGGGGTCTACCCAAAGCCTTTCCCAACCACCTCCCTTTTGCTTGTCCCTGAACATAAGTGTGCACTTTCCTAGAACATTTAGAAGCCAGGCTTCCTGACGTGTGTATCTGATCCAGGATTGAAAATTACAACAAAAAATGTGTTAGCCAAGTAGCTTCTGGAGAAGGTTTCTTCTCCATGAGTAGAGGTAAGAGATAAAGGAAGATAAAGAAATTGCCCCCTACCCCTTTCCTCCCCTCCAGCTTTTGAATGAGATGTGTGAGGACACACACCATAGTGAAGCATGGAGGCATCTTGGCTCATGAGGGAGAGGCCAAGAGCACCACAGACTCACTGAACCCGTGTCCTGATATCAGAGAACTGTGTGTCTCTGGTGGCTCACTGGCTTTCACTCCTGATTTTTCTTAATTACCTTTTTATCCTTATTCTTTCTTAGCTCCCATTTCCTCTTCCCTTCCTCCTTCAGATCTCCACCCTACTCACATCTTTAATAATTTTGAAGCTGGGATGGGCTGAGTCATGAACACAGACCAGTTATAAGCCCCTAACTGCCTTCATTCAGTCTTTCCTGAACAGAATTGAGTAAACAGAGGCGCTGTATACCGCTATGTCCATCCACTCAGCTCTCCCCTCTCTCCTCCTTCCTGCTGTCGTGGAGGCCCTTGTCTGTAGGTCAATCTTCTGTGTGATGTCCTCCACTGGCTTCCCACATCTCTGAAGGTAAAAACCTAAATGTATGAGACTGGTCTCTTAACACTATTTAGAGTGATCCTTGACTGCTCTTCACCTAAATGTCCCTCCACTTCTCCTGTGCTCAAGCTTCGTTGAGGCTTTCAGGGTTCATGGAGCGTATGCTGTACCATTTCATCTCTGGACCTTTGTTCTTTTGCCAGATACACACTTTCCCTCCTCTGTATGCCTAACACACTTGTACTTTACTGCTGCTTAAATGTCATCTCCTCTCCAAAGTTTTTCTTCTCTTTCAGTCATGGTTGGTTTCTCAGTCTTTTAACTTTTGAGCATTGCTCTAGTAGAGCTAGAAAAGCATTTATTAATATGTGTTTCTGGGTTTAGCTTTCCCATCAGTCCGTGAGTTCCTTGAGAGGAGAATATATGTCTTATTTTTTTGTATCCTAAGCATGAAATGTACCCAGATCTAACTCTCACCGCTCTCCTATTCTTCTTGCTGTTCAGTCACTCAGTTGTCTCTGACCCTTTGAGACCCCATGGACTGCAGTACGCCAGGCTTCCCTGTCCTCCACTATCTCCTGGAGTTTGCTCAAACTCATGTCCCCTGAGTCAAGGATGCCGTCAAACATCTCATCCTCTGTCATCCACTTCTCCTCCTGTCCTCAATCTTTTCCAGCATCAGGGTCTTTTCAAATGAGTCAGCTCTTCGCACCAGGTGACCAAAGTAGTGGAGCTTCAGGTTCAACATCAGTCCTTCCAATGAACACTCAGGACTTTAGTCCTTTAGCATGGACTGGTTGGATCTCCTTGCAGTTCAAGGGACTCTCAAGAGTCTTTTCCAACACCACAATTCAAAAGCATCAATTATTCAGTGCTCAGCTTTCTTTATAGTCCAACCCTCANCTCTTCGCACCAGGTGACCAAAGTAGTGGAGCTTCAGGTTCAACATCAGTCCTTCCAATGAACACTCAGGACTTTAGTCCTTTAGCATGGACTGGTTGGATCTCCTTGCAGTTCAAGGGACTCTCAAGAGTCTTTTCCAACACCACAATTCAAAAGCATCAATTATTCAGTGCTCAGCTTTCTTTATAGTCCAACCCTCACATCCATACATGACTACTGGAAAAACTATAGTCTTGACTAGACGGACCTTTGTTGACAAAGTAATGTCTCTGCTTTTTAATATACTGTCTAGGTTGGTCATAACTTTATTTCCAAGGAGCAAGCATCTTAATTTCATGGCTGCAATCACCATCTGCAGTGATTTTGGAGCCCCCCAAAATAAAGTCAGCCACTGTTTCCACTGTTTCACCATCTATTTCCCATGAAGGGGTGGGACCCGATGCCATGATCTTCGTTTTCTGAATGTTGAGCTTTAAGCCATCTTTTTCACTCTCCTCTTTCACTTTTCCAAAACTACAGTTCAAAATCGTCAATTCTCCAGTGCTCAGCCTTCTTTGTGATCCAACTCTTACAGACATACATGACTACTGGAAAAACCATAGCTTTAACTATATGGACCTTTGCCCATAAAGTCATGTCTCTGTTCTTTAATAACCTGTCTAGGTTTGTCATAACTTTTCTTCCAAGGAGCAAGTGTCTTTGAATTTCATGACTGCAGTCACCATCCACTGTGATTTTAGAGTCCAAGAAGATAGTCTTTAAAAAGGATAACTTTCCATCATGTTAACTAATGTTAACCTAAAGATGTATGTGTTGTTGTGTTGAGAGCTCAATCACTCAGTTGTATCTGACTCTTTTCAGCCCCACGGATTGCAGCCTGCCAGGCTTCTCTCTTCATGGAATTCTCCAGGCAAAAATACTGGAATGGGTGCCATTTCCTACTCCAGGGGGCCTTTCCAACCCAAGGATTGAACCTGAGTCTTTTACATCTCCTGCACTGCCAGGCAGGTTCTTTACCACTAGTACCACCTGGGAAGCCCATATAAAGAGTACTAGAGTTTTATACATGGTGAAATAGAATTGGATATGGATGGAGAATCAACCTTGAGATCTGGTTGACAAAATAAGATTCATAGGATTTTTTTCCAATATTGTATACAAACATTTTCCAACCTATGATGTTGTCCATGTAAAGATCAATTAATTTTTTTAAGTAAGCTATCAAACCACTTGTCTTACTGTGATACTGTGAGAAGAACTGTTCATTGTAGCTGACAAGAGCAGTGAAACTCAAAGTTAGTGGTTCTCAAAATGTGGCCCCATCAAGACAGCGTCAGCTTCACCTGAAAGCTTGTTAGAAATTTGAATTCTCCAGCTCCATCCAAGATCTACTAAATTAAAATTTTCTGCATGGCCATTTCTCAGGTTTAACATCCCCTCGAGTGATTCTACCGCAATAGGTTCAAAAAATCCCACAAACTTCGAGAGAATCTGGTTTTCCAAATCTTGGTCTCCTAATCTTACCTGTCATAAATCTACAATTTTCAATGTTTTTTGTTGTCTTTTCTTTCATTTTGGTTTGCGTGTGTATGTGCGTGTTTTGAATTTTGTTATGTTTTGTTACTTTTTGCCCTCAAGGTAGACCTCTCATACAGTGAGTGTTTTTGAGAGACTTAGGATACTTTTTAACAACTCCCACTGTTCCTTGCCCCCAGTGGGAATCATTTCAGCTCCACTTCCTGAGCTCAGTCCAGTAATTTCTCCCTGAGGATATACCCTCTTCCCCAGGGTCATGGCCATGAATCATGCGTGTGAGGTATGGGCAGAGATCAGGAAATTTGAAGCTCGTAGAGAAGACCTCCTAGAACAATGCAAGATCTGAATTCTCTTCTCCCATTCAGGATTGAAGGAAGGTGAGAGCCTGAGGGTTTTCATACCTGACAAAGGTGATTAAGTTCTTTGAAACATCTGCTGAAGGGTGGTAAGTATAAAACAGTGACATAGGCATGATGGTACTAAGTCTAATGTTGGAGGAGAGCCTCATGAAGTAATTTGGAAAGGGGGTGGGAAATGTGCTGTTAAAACAGCTGCTTCAGGTTGCATGTAAAGCCCAGTAGTTTCAACAACCAACAATCACCCAACCACTGGCCTTGTGAGATAGGGAACATAGGATAAGTAAAATTACTTTAAAAATCTTCCATTACCTACTTAATACATTAACTTGACAATACTTACTGAGCATGTGCTATATCAGAGTTGCTGTTCCAAGTTCTGGGGTTAGCAAGATATTGAAATTATGATGTAGCTGGTTGAGGGGAGATGCTGAAAAAAAATGAATAATGATAAACCTGGAACAGAGGATTGTTTTGATGTTAAAGAACCTTGAAAAATGGGGAATTTGTTTGCATGGGAGATGTAGTGACGGATTGACAGAGAGGGTGACATTTAAGTGGTGGACCTTTTCTAGTGTTGAGAAGGTAGTAACAGAATTTCAGGAAACAAATATGGCATGTCTAAGACTATAATCCATTGAAGAGCTAGTGGTTCATTAGAGGTGCCAATACTGATTAGAAAGGCAGATGGAGGTTATGTTTTACAGCCCAGTGTGACATGCTGAGTTACATGCACATGTGTGTGTTTCTACTCAGACTAGATCCACAAAGTGTTGGATGTGGACCCTAAGGGGATCTGGTGGGCACCACTAAGTAGAAGCGAGAGGAGAACATGAATAAATCAGCATCTAGAAAGGTCTCATGGACACTTATATAGAAGGTTCAGTTCAGTTCAGTCGCTCAGTCATGTCTCTTTGCAACCCCATGGACTGCAGCACACCAGGCCTCCCTGTCCATCACCAACTTGCAGAGTTTACCCAAACTCGTGTCCATTGAGTTGGTCATGCCATCCAACCATTTCATCCTCTGTCGTCCCCTTCTTCTCCCACCTTCAATCTTTCCCAATATCAGGGTCTTTTCAAATGAGTCAGCTCTTCACATCAGGTGGCCAAAGTATTGGAGTTTCAGCTTCAACATCAATCCTTCCAATGAACATTCAGGACTGATCTCCTTTAGAATAGACTGGTTGGATCTCCTGCAGTCCAAGGGATTCTCAAGAGTCTTCTCCAACACCACAGTTCAGAAGCATCAATTCTTCGGTGCTCAGCTTTCTTTATAGTCCAACTCTCACATCCATACATGACTACTGGAGAAGCCATAGCCTTGACCAGATGGACCTTTGCTGCCAAAGTAATGTCTCTGCTTTTTAATATGCTGTCTGGATTGGTCATAAGTTTCCTGCCTGGTGTAAAAGCAAATTGAAGTGAAAAACAGAAGGGAATGGTCTCTGATAGATAAGAGAGGTCCAGAGGTCAGTGTGGGGGATGGGATGAGGCAGGGGGAGTAGGGAGGGCATTTCATCCTCACCTGTCACCTCTGTCTCTCACCCTCCAAGTCCTTCTTTACCTTTGGTTTCACTCACTCCCCCACCCAACCACCTTTCCATTCCCCTTCCTTCATTCATTCTATTTCCCCATTTTCCTTCCTTGTAATTTTCTTCCTTCCTTTAATTCTTCATCTATTTCTATTTCTCTACCTTCAACATTTTTCTTTGTTTTCTATGCTGGATTTAATATCATCTTCTAAAATTGCCATTCTTCAGACCTTCAACCAGAGGGGCAAGAGCATGTGCAAGTGATGGCAGGTCCTGAAATTCTCTTCAGTTCTTGAGACTGCCCACTCACATGTGTAAAAAGTATCTCCAAGAGACAAAAGGGGCTTCTATTGATACTTAAGGTGTGTGACTTCAGAGATAAATGGATAATTGTGCAACAAATCCAAACTTTTAGATTAATGAATTGTTGAACTGCTAATCTGTCTTGATTCCCAAAGGAACAGATTGTTTATGACTGAATGTGACATGTTCATGAATTCTGCATGCCATGTTACAGCAATGCAGTTGCTAAGAATCCCATTTGGCTTGTCAACCTTCTACTCTTCCATTGTGTTGTAAAGGCCACATTCAGTGAACTGATTGTCCTGAACTGAACTCATCACCTTCCTCTGAACCCTCCTCTGCTCTCAGGGTTATTCTTTCAGGGAACTAAGCATTACCATCACCACTCAGTAGCCCAGCCCAGCAGCCTAAGGATCATTCATGACATCTTCCTCTTCCTCTCAATCCAAACTATCACCATGCATGCATGCTAAGTTGCTTCAGTCATGTCCAGCTCTTTGCGACCCTATGGATTATAGCCTGCCAGGATCCTCTGTCCATGGGATTCTCCAGGCAAGAATACTGGAGTGGGTTGCCCTACCCTCCTCCAGGGGATCTTCCCAGTCCAGGAATCTAACCTGTGTCTCATGTCTCCTGCATTGGCAGGCAGGTCCTTTACCACTCGCACCACCTGGGAAGCCTAAACTATCACCAAGTCCTCTCAACCCTACTTCCAGTTAGTGCTATTTCTACCATCCTAGTTCAGGCTACACTCACCTTCTCTACTGCCTTAACCACATGCAGCTCCTAAGTGGGCCCCCTTCACCCTCCTTTGTGTCCTGTCCAATCAACTTAATGTCCAACCAACATCCCAATCAATCAAAATGACACAACTGAGCTCACTGTTCTCTACCTTGAACCTTGTGGTGGCCCCCATATGATATGAATGTGTGGTAAGACTCTACCAGGAAAGAAAAGTTGCAGCTTAAAAGAGAATGAAGTTTAGAAATAAAATCAAAAAGAAAAGGAAAAAATAAATAAAATTACTGATCCCTCAGAAGAGCTCTATGTCTCCTTTAAACAATATATTTGTTTAATTTCTTCACTAACAAAACAGTTACCCCTTTGCCCCTTGCCTCCACCTATAATCTAAGAAGCCTCAGCCAGTAAGGGGCCAGCTACTCTGGAGGCTGGAAAGGAATGGAGTGCCCCAGGTGTGCAGCTGTGTCCAGAGTCTCCCGTTTGTCCCATGTAGGTACCATTGCACACCAAGTAGAACCAAGTAGATTTTCACCCATCAAGCCGTAACACCAAGTACTTATTAATAATAATTACTGACTATGAGCAAGGATGGACAGTGCAGAGCACAAATAAACTGTGAAATCAAGACCTATGTGTCCAGCACCTTATGGTTGAATTGTGAAGGAGAAACACAGGCACATGAAAAGTTCATGAACATACTGATGTGTTCACAGGAAAAATGTGAACATGAATGTGCTACATGAAAAATGATTGCTACAACAGCCAATATTTTCTAATAACTGTAAATGGAAAGTAACCTTTAAGTTGCATAAAAGATAAGGACATTTTTAATAAATTATTTTTTAAAAGGAAAAGTGATTAGTAAAACATGTAGTAGAGACTGGAGTGGAGTAGGAGACTGCACAGAAGAGAGTAATTAACATTTATTATTGCAGATACTGTCCTAGAAACTTTCTGTGTTATTTCACTTAATCCCTTAGGCAGTTTCTATAAAGAAAATATATTTCTTACAGAGATGGAAATTGTAATGCAGATTAAGAAAGTAGCTCAAAGCCAAATCTCTCTCAAGGAAATGGACGCTCTGAAGTTTTGACTCTGGTTCTGAAGAATTCTGAGGGCTTCCCACCCCTATATTACACTGAATCTTAGAAAGAAAGGTGGCATGTGTTTCTGGATGGTTTTAAGATATCTCATGTGTGTGTATTCAAGCATAAACTAGTAAACTTTCAAGAGACAAGTCATTGAATTAGCACTTGATATTGTGATCTGTACATGAGGATGTCCATCATATTTCCTTGGACGACTGAATTGATCCCTTGAGCCCTAAAAAGGCAAACAACAGCTTCATGTGTCTATGTCTCTGCCTTATTTCCTTTAGGACTATGGAGAAGACAGCATGGATTCAGGGAACCTCACGTGGGTATCAGAATTTGTCTTCCTAGGGTTCTCCCAGAATCAGGAGTTCCAGGTTTTACTGTTTCTGGTGTTCCTGCTTGTCTACACAACCACTGTCATGGGAAACCTCCTCATCATGGTCACAGTGACCTCTGATTCCAGGCTCCACACACCTATGTATTTCCTGCTGAGAAACCTGGCCGTCATAGACCTCTGTTTCTCCTCAGTCACTGCCCCAAAGATGCTGGTGGACTTCCTCGCTGAGAAGAAGAGCATCTCCTACCAGGGCTGCATGGCCCAGATCTTCTTCTTCCACCTCTTGGGAGGTGGGACTGTCTTCTTCCTCTCAGTGATGGCCTATGACCGCTACATAGCCATCTCCCAGCCTCTCCACTATATCACCATCATGAACACTCGAGTGTGTGTGGGGCTGGTGGTGGCTGCCTGGGTAGGGGGCTTTGTCCACTCCATTGTCCAGCTGGTTCTGATGCTCCCATTGCCCTTTTGTGGACCCAATATCCTAGATAACTTCTACTGTAATGTTCCACAAATGCTGAGGCTTGCCTGCACAGACACCTCCCTCCTGGAGTTCCTTATGATCTCCAACAGTGGGATGCTGGTCCTCATCTGGTTCCTCCTCCTTCTAATCTCTTATACTGGCATCCTGGTGATGCTGAGGTCCCACTCTGGGCAGGCAAGGAGGAAGGCAGCTTCCACCTGCACCACTCACATCATTGTTGTGTCTATGATCTTCATTCCCTGTATCTATATCTATGCTCGGCCCTTCACCTCTTTCCCCATGGACAAGGCAGTGTCCATCAGCTACACTATCTTGACCCCCATGCTCAACCCCATCATCTACACCCTGAGGAACCAGGAGATGCAGGCAGCCATGAAGAGATTAGGTAGGCACCTAGTGATTTCCAGCAGGGAGTGAACTTAACATAAGTTGACTTTAAATGACAAATCTTCTCTCTTTGTTTTCCATATGAGAAGTGAAGGTAAGTCCTCATGGAATGCAACAGTTGAGATTAACATATCTATGGAGATTAATATTTCTACGGAGCTGTTGTTCTGTCAGGTATTGTGTTAGGCACTTTCACACTTCCGTCTCATTCTCAGAAAACTGACAATGGATATGTTATTCTTGTATTAAACAGTTCAGAAATGAGAAAACTCAGAAGTGACTTGCTCAGTGATGAACAGAAAGAGAGGAGATGGCCAGGAGAGAGTTCTTCTGATCCCCAAATTTCAAGACAAGAGATATGGGGGGGGGGGCGGATTTGAAACCCAGAGCTTCTTCCAATCACAAGGGAAAGCTTAGAGTTTCTCATCTATGGATGGGGGCTTCCCTGGTGGTGCAGTGGTAAAGAATCCACCTGCCAAACAGGAGACACAGGTTCAATCCCTGGGTTGGAAGATTCCCTGGAGAAGGAAATGGAAACTCACTTAAGTATTCTTGCCTGGGAAATCCAATGGACAGAGGCACCAGGCGGATTGCAGTCCATGGGGTCACCACAAAGAGTTGGACACAAATTAGCGACTAATGAACACCAACAATATCTATGGATGAATATCTGTGTTGAATATTCAACTCTTTCATCTTAAATCTGGAACACTCACCTTTGTTCTGCTCCCTCATCCCCTCTGTGGTTTTTGGAAGTGGTATCACTTGTAGTATCATCTCAATATTTCCCATAAGGGTATATTCCCTTTGGGTTTGTTTCTTTTCTGTGAAATACACCTTGGGTAATCTGAAAAACTACCCTGCATTCTCAACCTGTTCTTTGCATCATGTGGATGATATGGCTGAGAGGAGGATGCTGTAGTATAGTTGGGGATCCAAGGCCAGAGAGGGCAGAGCCATGTCTATCAGTGGTCCAGATGTGAGGTATGGGTTCAATCCAAGGTTGCCACCTCATGGGTTTTTGCCTTTCTTTTTGACTTCCTGCCCCAGATTAAGGGCTCCTTGAATGTGGGCCATGCCTTATTCACCTTGAAATTTGCTCAGCACCTTGAACAGTAGCTTATCCAGAGAGATACTTCTACTTTTTCTTGTACCCCATTCCTTCCTGTGTATTTCAGATCTATATTTGATTTCTCTCTGTATAACATTTATTTGCTCCATCTTCTTGTTTCCTTTTTAGAACTCTTGGGCAATGTAGAATCTTGATCCAAAGTTAGGAAGATAATATGAAAACTTTTTTTCCCTGTTCCCTCCCAATAACCACCTCATCTGGGAAATATTTAATAAAACTTACAGTATCTTCAAGCCATCGTGGCAGCTCTGAGTTCATCCTTTCTTCACTTTTAAATCCCTGTGCCTTTTCATGCATTTCTCCCCATTCTCAGTGGGTGTTTGGAGATGAGGGCAGAGAAAATGGACTGTGTCATATTTGATCTGAGTGTCCCTCAAAACAGTGTTTTCCCCTTTCACACAAAAGTCCTTTAAATATCTGGTGATACTTTTCTCACCCTCTTGAAGAGAAAAAGTTAAATTTTAAAAGTAATCCTTTGTTCTGATCCTTAGAGGCAAGTCACGACTCATGGAAAAAGAACCTGCCCCCTATCTGATGACCTATAGTCTAGTTTTCTGGCCCTCACAAGAGACCCCCCGGGTAATTGTTTTTCTGTTAAACTTTAATTGGCTAACCACCGCAAGGTGGTCAATCAGCCTTGTTAGCCTGATAATTTCCAGACCAATCTCCGTAAAGGTCAAGCTATGCCCACCAATCAGTTTGTTTAGATTGTCGTCACCGCACCCATACCTACTTTTAACTTTTGTATAAAAACTGCTCTGTAACTGAGGACGGGGTTCGCTCCTTTCGGGGATGATTGAACCCCGGTGCGCCGGTTCAATAAATCCTCTTGCTGATTGCATCGAATTCGAGTCTTGGTGATCTGAGAAGCGACGTCTCTCGTGATTAGGCCTTTCTGGGCCTAACACTCTAACTTGTCTCTTCTCTAGATGAAGCATCTACTTTCCTTCAATTGTTCCCATTGTGACAAGTTTCCTAATTCCACCATCTTGGCCATCTCCTCTGTATTTACTTTCCTATGACAACATCCCTCTTGAAATGTGATGTTCAGCCTAAGACATATAGCTGATTGGAGAGTGTGATCTCTTTGGAAAACTATGATAGTTCTACTTGAAATATATAACCACAAAGATGTTTTTGGTGTCAAACACCAGCATAACCAAATCAGTGCTTAAAGAATGAGGAGATTATCTCATTTAAAAAGATTAGAGGGCGTCCCTGGTGATTCAGTAGTAAAGAATCCACTTGCCAATGCAAGAGACATGGATTCACTCCCTGGTTCAGGAAGATCCTACATGCCTTGGAGCAACTAAGCTCATTCACCTCAACTATTGAACCTGTGCTCTAGAGCCCTGGAAGCACAACTACTGAGCCCATGTGCCTCAAGTACTAAAGTCCGAGCACCCTAGAGCCCCTGCTCTGCAATGAGTGAAGCCTCTGCAATGAGTGAAGCCACTGCAATGAGAAGCCGGCACACCACAGCTAGAGAGAAGCCCCTGCAAACTGCAACTAGAGAAAAGCCTGTGTAGCAACAAAGACCCAGCACAACCAAAAATAAATGAATAAATAAAATTCAGTTCAGTTCAGTCACTCAGTCGTGTCCGACTCTGCAACCCCGTGAATCGCAGCACGCCAAGCCTCCCTGTCCATCACCAACTCCCGGAGTTCACTCAGACTCACGTCCATCAAGTCAGTGATGCCATACAGCCATCTCATCCTCTGTCGTCCCCTTCTCCTCCTGCCCCCAATCTCTCCCAGCATCAGAGTCTTTTTCCAATGAGTCAACTCTTCGCATGAGGTGGTCAAAGTAGATTGGTCATAATTTTTCTTCCAAGGAGTAAGCATCTCTTAATTTCATGGCTGCAGTCACCATTATATATATATATAAATTAGAGGATTGACAGTTCCAGACGTGGTTAATTCAGCAGCTCCAACATTTTAGGGCCCTGGGTTGGCTATTCTATAATTTGCTCTCTTTCCCCTCATGATGGCAATATGGCTGGTAAAGCTTCAGTAATCATATTTGTGTGTGTGTATGTGTGTGTGCATGCCTAGTTGTGCTCAAATCTTTGCAACCCTATGGACTGTAGCCCACTAGGCTCCTCTGTCCATGGGATTTCCCAGGCAAGAATACTGGAGTGGGTTGCCCTTTCCTCTTTTAGGAGTCATACATTTATATCCAAACAATTCAGCAAGAAGGAAGAGGAGGGGCATTCATGTGCTTTCCTTTTTTATTTGTTTAGACCTAGGGGAAATTTTTTTCCAGAACCATTCCAGCAAAATTTGCTTATGACTTGTTGGGCAGAAACTGGCTCATATGGTCACCCTGCTCTACAAAGGAAATGGAAAGTGCATGGCTGGCTGTTTCAGCCAGAAAATGGCAGTCGACAGTGTCTGCCACATAGATGGAAGCCCCTGGTAGCAAGATGGCAGAGAGGTGATTGGCCTGAGTCAGAAATCTTGACAATTAGCAAACTTTTCCATGGACAAGGTCATAAAATTAAATGCCTAGAGGAGCTCACAAATAACACGGATATGTCAAGTGGGCCCAGGTAAAGACTAAAGGGAACTAGAGAGTGCATACTCAGGTCAGAGGGAAAATGGCGCTCCTACTGCTCTTGCCCACCCTTTGCAGAGATCCAATACCTACATCTTTACAGAACAATCAGAAGAATTTTATTTAAAGATACTAAATGCCCCAGATGAGTAGTCTAGGCCATCTTCCCAAACTGACATTCAGGGATGTTCTGACAAAACAATTGACCTGATCATCCTAAACAGAAGCCTCAATGAATACAGCTCTATCCATGAGAATTTACACCTTTAAGACATCTCCCATGGGAGCTATGTTGTGTTTATGATATGAATTTGGCTCAACTCCATATTTATTTATTACCTAAATACACAAATTAAAAGATGCTTACTCCTTGGAAGAAAAGTTATGACCAACCTAGATAGCATATTCAAAAGCAGAGATATTACTTTGCCGACTAAGGTCCATCTAGTCAAGGCTATGGTTTTTCCAGTAGTCATGTATGGATGTGAGAGTTGGACTGCAAAGAAGGCTGAGCGCTGAAGAATCGATGCTTTTGAACTGTGGTGTTGGAGATTCTTGAGAGTCCCTTGGACTGCAAGGAGATTAAACCAGTCCATTCTGAAGGAGATCAGCCCTGGGATTTCTTTGGAAAGAATGATGCTGAAGCTGAAGCTCCAGTACTTTGGCCACCTCATGAGAAGAGCTGACTCATTGGAAAAGACTCTGATGCTGGGAGGGATTGGGGGCAGGAGGAGAAGAGGACAACAGAAGATGAGATGGCTGGATGGCATCACGGACTCAAAGGACGTGAGTCTGAGTGAACTCTGGGAGTTGGTGATGGACAGGGAGGCCTGGCATGCTGCGATTCATGGGTTGCAAAGAGTCGGACACGACTGAGCCACTGAACTGAACTGAACTGAACTGAAATACACAATGGACCTTCAATGTTCTTTAGTTATTTTGTTTAGTGATTAGTGAAAACACGTCTCTTAAAAGTTGTTGAGGGAAGGCTGTAAGTCATTCCAGCGGTAGTACATTAATTTTGGTCCAGAGAATAAATCACTGCTTCTCAGCCTCATTATCCCTTGATCTTGCCATTCCACTTGTATTTATATCAAGCATGGGATGATTTAAATGTAAGGAGAGAAAAACCTCAATTAACTTTACCTATGAAGTTTACTTCATATCAGTGAGTTCAGTCACTCAGTCGTGTCCAACTCTTTGAGAGCCCATGGACTGTGACACATCAGGCTTCCCTGTCCATAACCAACTCCCAGAGCTCACTCAAACTCATGTCCATCAAGTCAGTGATGCCATCCAACTACATAACTCTCTGTCATCTCCATCTCTTCCTGTCCTCAATCTTTCCCAACATCAGGGTCTTTCCTAATGAGTCAGCTCTTCACATGAGATAGCCAAAGTATTGGAGCTTCAGCTTCAGCATCAGTCCTTCCAATCATTATTCAGGACTGATTTCCTCTAGGATTGACTGGTTTGATCTTCTTGCAGTCCAAGGAACTCTCTAGAGTCTTCTCTAGCACCACAGTTCAAAAGCATCAGTTCTTTGACACTCTACTTTCTTTATGGTCCAAATCTCACATCCATTCATGACTACTGGAAAAACCATAGCTTTTGATTATACAGGTCTTTGTTGGCAAAGTAATGTCTCTGCTTTTTAATATACTATCTACTTCATATATGATCCATTAAAAGTGGTGTATGTTCTGCCAGAGAAACAGGACCAGTATGATATAGAAGTGTTGTGAAGGAATTTTCCCCACCATTCTAGGTTCTCCTGGCTGGTCTATGAAATTGACATAAGACAAATTAAGAGAAAAAATAAAGCACAGTTTGAGAACATGTATACAGGGTAGAGAACCAGGCACACTGAGTACCCCACCAAAACGGCTGAAACTTTCACCTTGACTACGACCTTCTGCGAAAGACAAAATAAGGTGTTGGAGGAAGTTGTGTGGGACTCCAAAAGGGAGAAAGACAATTCAGATGGAAGTGGAAAAGAAAATGTTTGGTAAGTAAATACTTGCTGGGCCATGTAGAGACAATGGAACACAGAGTGGACCCTGATCTCTAGGCCCGGTCCCCTCTCACTATATACACACACACACAAATACATATCTAGTCCATATTCTTTGTAGGCGAATCTAGTGAAAACTCATTCTGGGAACAGGTTCTCTAAATACTTTAGACAGCTAAAGGGAAAAGTCGAGGTTTCTTCCTGAGTCTTTTGAGCCTTGACAATTTTCAGCTCAAAATAATCCAAAGACATTTTGGGGTGGCAAATTTCATATGTGTTATATATGAAAAGGGAGTGCCGGGAGCGAGCGTGGAAAATTCCACCCATGACAAAGGTCATGAGGAAGAGGCCTGACAGACAAAGGTGAGATCAGGCCTCCAGGGGCCCCCCTTCTCGAGCATCTACCTCCAAACCAAAATCTGTTTTTTCATGACTTTCATCAACACTTCTGACATTAACAGGGGGCTGTCCCTGACCAAAGAATTAACTTAGGGCTCTAGTTGATAAATCTCCTGGGCATAAAAAGAGTGTTTCAAACCCTCTGTTAGCATTCTAGCTTGCTCACAGGTTTATCCAGACTCTTGCAACATTGTTGAGCCTATGCTTGCTGCCAAGTTCTCACATCCCTTATCCGTTGTGTTTCTGGGAGTGCATATGGTCAAGATGTAAAAGAAACAAATAATAGCTTTAACATTAGCAACATTAGACTTTGAGTTAATAAGTTCTTTCTTTGCTGTAACTGGCTAAATCTTTGCTCCATAAAAATGTAACTCTGTACTTTAAGGGTGATGCAAGCTAAAAATTTAAAAAAAAAAAAAAAACACCAAAACACTTTAAAGAAAGATTATTGTTCTGGCTGACCAACATTTATCAAAAAGAGGTCATGAAATATCAACAGGCCTTCGAAACAGAAGATGATGTACAAAAAATAAGACTCTTATAAAAAAAAACCCTGATATCGATAAAAGTTATTACTGATGGAATGCTGAGTTGACTCTGCATTTTTCACCTTGCTTTATGTATAACTCAGGGTATAAAAGCCCCGAGGAAAATAAAGTAAACGGGCCTCGCTCACCAAAAAGGCTTGGTCACCCATGTCATTCTTTCCTTATCTCTTTCACTATCTTTCTTCATTCACCAACGTCGTCCATCCTGAGGATATCCCTAGACTCTGCTGAGGCTGGACCTCGGCAAGGGAGAGAGAGAGATTTATTTCAAGAAATTCCTTACCTGATTGTGAGACTTGCTTGGCAAGTATGAAGTCTGTAGGGCAGGCCAACAGGAAGGGCAGGCTGGAATTCTTGGGCATGAAGCTGCAGTCTAGATTGGACCCTCTTCAAGGAAACCTCAGTTCTGCTGTTCAAACTTTTTTAAAAAGTAATTAATTTATTTTAATTGGAGGATAATTACAGAATTGTTACAGTTTTTGCCATATATCAACATGTGTACCCCCCACCCTGAACTCCCTCCCACCTCCCTCCCCATCCTACCCCTCTGGGCTGTCCCAGAGCACTGGTTTTGGATGCCTTGCTTCATGCATCGAACTTGCTCTGGTCATAATTTATTGAATCTGGTACATCCACATTGGCTAGGATAATCTCCTTTACTTAAAATGAATGGATGGGACATCCCTGGCAGTTCAGTGGTTAACACTCCACTATTCAAATATAGGTGGCAGGGTTCAATTGCTGATCTGGGAACTAAGATCTCAGGCTATTTGGTATGGCCAAAAGAAAAAAAATTTTAATGAATTGATTGTAAAAAAAATAAAATTAGCTGATTAGAGAATCAATCACATCTATAAAATACCTTCACAGCAACACCTAGATTCAAGTTTGAATAACTGAGAATTACAGACTAGTCGACTGACACATAAAACCAACCATCAAGATGGGAAATATTAATCATCAATGACTCAGGCCTCTTTCAATGAGGATGTAAATGAAGTTCCTTCTAAAATGAAGTTCCTTCTAAATGGATGTATCCTGCATCCATTTAGCAGTTTGAAGTTGTCAGGCAAATATGTATATGTATATGTATATATATATATATATGTGCATATTTAGATATGTGATACATATGATAATCATTTTCCTATCTCAGTGTACATGACTGGGTGTTTACTCCATTATGGCCATTCTTGGCTTTGGAACTCATGTTGGTGAGAGGATGCAGTGAACACATGACGTTTGGTGAACATTTTACATAATCACATGTGACCCGACAAGAGAATATATAAAGTGGGACGTATCAGGTTTCTCTTATTGAAAACTAAATCAGAATATGTATCAAAATCATCTACATGATACTCAGCGAGATGGACAAGTCCTGTCCCTTCCTCAGAATCAATCAAGGCTACTTTTGTGTGACAATTTTATTTTCTTATTTTACTCCTTTTTCATTGTGAATCAATGTTAAAATGGACTCGGTTCAGTTCAGTCACTCAGTCGTGTCCGACTCTTTGCGACCCCATGAATCGCAGCACGCCAAGCCTCCCTGTCCATCACCAATTCCCGGAGTTCACTCAGACTTATGCCCATCGAGTCAGTGATGCCATCCAGCCATCTCATCCTCGGTCATCCTCTTCTCCTCCTGCCCCCAATCCCTCCCAGCATCAGAGTCTTTTCTAATGAGTCAACTCTTCGCATGAGGTGGCCAAAGTACTGGAGCTTCAGCTTTAGCATCATTCCTTCTAGAGCTCTAAATAAGAACTTTCTTTGAAATAATTATTTATGTTTGTGACTGTGCTGGGTCTGTTTCTGGAAGAGCTTCACATCCTACTCTTACCTGTCATTGTACTCTATTTTGCCAAGAATGAGCATTTGTAGTAAAACATTCAGACCAACCTGGAAAGTTATATGCAGTTCAGAGAGCTCTGTCTAAAAAATTAGACTGTTTTGATAGCACATCAAGTTTAAAACGCCAATTAATTCTAGTTTTGATCAATCCCTCATAATGAGTATTGTATAAGTTTCCTGTACCAGTCCTTGCATTAGAGGGAGTAAGAGTTCACAGGTAAAGAATACTGGCATTTAAATAGATGATATACTGGACTGGGGCTTCCCTGATGGCTCAGTGCAGAAGACACAGGAGATGCGGGTTCGATTCCTGGGTCAGGAAGATTCCCTAGAGGAAGGCATGACAACCCACTCCAGTATTCTTGCCTGGATAATCTCATGGACAGAGGAGCCTGGTGGGCTACAGTCCAAAGGATCACAAAGAGTCATACATGACTGAATGACTAAGTATGCATGCACATAGTGGACTTGGGTACAGATGGTAAATCAATAATGGGGCGTCAGCTGCCAAAATAAAGGACAAGTTTTACAAGACAGTAAGGTTCTGTTGAACTGATACCACATATCTGGCCATGTATGACTTTCTCTAAGTAAGAATCAGTTAGGCATAAAAGCAGAAGAAAAAGGGAAGAAGCAGGAGAAAAAAGAGAAGAAGAAGGAAAGACATCAGACCAGTTGTCTCAGACTGCACAAGAGAGAACAGTCCTTATACTGACGAGCAAGTCCATGGTTCTCAAAGTGTGGTCCCTGGAACAGAGAAATCAGCATCATCTGAGAATTAATTACAGATGCAAATTCTTGGCCTTATCATTGGTCAACAGAATGAGGAAGTCTAGAGCTTGGGCACTATCACTTTTCTTTTAATCAGCTCTCCAGGTGATGGTTTCAAGGGAAAGAATTGAAGAAATTGGTTCTTCTAAAACTCCCAGAGAAACTGTTTCTTTTGAAGAGACTCTTATACTTTTAGGTCTTGGCCTGAGATCCTACATGCTACCAATCTATAAAATTGTATTGTTCTTAGTCCTTTTTGACCCCGAGGAATAATTTTTAATGAATGTGTGTTTTTGAGAGATTTAAAAACTTTTTAACAAGTCCCATTGCTCCCTTGCCCCCAGTGGTAATCAACCCAACCCTGCCTCCTGAATCGAGTCCAGTAGTTTCTCCTCAAGGATATTCCCTCTTCCCTTAGAGTCACACCCGTTGTATGCGTGATATTTGGGTAGTGGCTAGGAAACTAAGTTTCCAGAAAAGGGACCTTCAAGAAGATGCAAGACATGAGGGCTCTTTCCCATTCTGGGCTGAAGGAAGGTGAGAGACCAGGGTTTTCTCACCTGTAAATAGAGCAGCTGTTAAGAAGAATCCAGACACACTTGCTGGAGAGTGTGGAGAAAAAGCAAGAGATTTAGACTTGATGATGGTAAGGCTAAAGTGTGAGGAAAGCTTCAGAAAATGATGCAGGGGAAATGGGGTGTTGAAAACAGATTTTCCAGTGAGCATGTGCAAAACCAGGCTTTTAATGACAAAGTGGAAACTATGTGCTGTGATTTAGAGGGATGATATTGAGAGCAAAGGATAGGAAAATACACTACAGAATTCTCCACATGGTCACACTGAGCAGGAAAGATTGCATAATTACCTACTTATTCATTAGGACAACAAGTTTTTTTGAGCAACTGGTGAATCAGAGTTGCTGTTACAGGTGCTGGGGCTACTAAGTTACTGAACTTGCAATCTAGTCAAGAGCGACAATGGAAAAAAATATGATGAGACTAAAATGACCTCTGATGAACAGTACAATGTAGGAAGCAGGTGAGGGGTGGGGAGTGAGACAAGACAGGGGAGTGAGAAGGCCACTTAACTCTCACCTGTCACCCTTGTCTCTTACTTTCTGTGTCCTTCTTCACCTTTGTTCCCAGCCTCTTCCCTCCCCCTCCACTTTTCCCTTCCCCTTCCTTCCTCTTAATATCCCCTCTTCGTTCTTCTGACAATACCCTGGTGGCTCAGATGGTAAAGAATCTGCCTACAATGCAAGAGCCCTGGGTTCAAAAGATCCCCTGGAGAAGGGAATGGCAACTCACTCTAGTATTCTTTATTCCTTTGTCTATACTATTTCTTTTATTTCAACGTCTTCCTTTCTCATCTATCTTTGTATTCAGTAACAGAAATTCTTGGAGCTTTTAAAAGAGTCCTTCCATTCCCCTTCATACAAAATATATCACCTATTTCTTAATCCAGAAAATCTCTCTCCACCTTCTCATGGCTCAGCACACAAACTATGTATATCCTGTTAACTCACCCAGTAAGGGACCACCTACACCAGTGATGAGGGGACATTCCCTATAACTGTTTACCCACCCAGCAGTCAATGCCACATGCTTTTTGAGTATTGACTATAAGCAAGCATGAGCACTGTAGTGCACAGGTTAATTGTGAATCAAAGCACATGTCTGTAGTGGCACATTACGGTTGAATCAGGAGGGAAAACCTAGAAATACAAAAAGTTCATTAATTTTTAGATGCAATAACCTTTGCATGAGAGATGACTGATACAAAAATGTATTAGAGACTGTAAGAAGGCAGGAGGTTTTTAGAGGGAGACTACACAGAGATGGGGAAACAGTGGAAACACTGTCAGACTTTATTTTTCTGGGCTCCAAAATCACTGCAGATGGTGATTGCAGCCATGAAACTGAAAGATGCTCACTCCTTTGGAGGAAAGTTATGATCAACCTAGATAGGATATTCAAAAGCAGAGACATTACTTTGCCAACAGAATTCCGTCTAGTTGAGGCTATGATTTTTCCAGTAGTCATGTATGGATGTGAGAGTTAGACTGTGAAGGAAGCTGAGCACTGAATAATTAATGCTTTTGAACTGTGGTATTGGAGAAGACTCTTGAGAGTCCCTTGGACTGCAAGGAGATCCAACCAGTCCATTCTAAAGGAGACCAGCCCTGGGTGTTCATTGGAAGGAATGATGCTAAAGCTGAAACTCCAGTACTTTGGCCACCTCATGTGAAGAGCTGACTCATTGGAAAAGACCCTGATGCTGGGAGGGATTGGGGTCAGGAGGAGAAGGGGATGACAGAGGATGAGATGGCTGGATGGCATCACTGACTCGATGGACGTGAGTTTGAGTGAACTCCGGGAGTTGGTTATGGACGGGGAGCCCTGGTGTGCTGCAATTCATGGGGTTGCAAAGAGTCAGACACAACTAAGCAACTGAACTGAACTGACACAGAGGAGAGTGATTACTATTTATTATTTAAGACACTATTCTAGGAACCTTACATGCTATCTTATTGAATCACCTAGACATTGTATAGAGACAACATTTTTATTTCTACCTTACAGATGTGGAAACTGAGACAAAGGGCTTGGGTAACTTATTGTGGGTCACATCTCAAGGATAAGAAACTCTGTAATTTGATGACATGTCTGCTGGACTCCAAGTGTCTTCCTATCACTATATTACACTGAATTTTTTAAGGAAGGTTGTATATGTCATGAATGGCTTTAAGATATCTCAAGAATATATATTCCAGTACCAACTGGTACACATTCCAGGGCCAAGGCCATTTAGTCAGCATCTGGAGTTATGATATTCACATAAATGTCCATCATCTAAATTTGGACACTCAGTTTGAGCCTCTGAGCACTAATTCATTGCTGTCTGTGTTTTCTTTAGGTGTATGAAGAAGACACCATGGAAACAAGGAACCTCACATGGGTGCAAGAATTTGTCTTCCTGGGGCTCTCACAGACTCAGGAGCTCCAGCTCATCTTGTTTCTGCTGTTCCTGTTAGTTTATATCACCACTGTCATGGGAAACCTCCTCATCATGGTCACAGTGACTTCTGATTCCAGGCTCCACACACCCATGTATTTTCTGCTGCGAAACCTGGCTGTCATAGACCTCTGTTTCTCCTCAGTCACTGCCCCAAAGATGCTGGTAGACTTCCTCTCTGAGAAGAAGACCATCTCCTACCAGGGCTGCATGACCCAGATCTTCTTCTTCCACTTTTTGGGAGGTGCCATGGTCTTCTTCCTCTCAGTGATGGCCTATGACCGCCTTGTTGCCATCTCCCGGCCCCTTCACTATGTCACTATCATGAACACTCAGGTCTGTGTGGGGCTAGTGGTGGCTAGCTGGGTGGGAGGCTTCATTCATTCCATTTCCCAACTGGCTCTGATTCTCCCACTGCCTTTCTGTGGCCCTAACATCCTAGATAACTTCTACTGTGATGTTCCACAAGTGCTGAGACTCGCCTGCACGGACACCTTCCTCCTGGAGTTCCTTATCATTTCCAACAGTGGGGTGCTGGTCCTCATCTGGTTCCTTCTCCTCCTAGTCTCCTACTCAGCCATCCTGGTGATGCTGAGGTCCCACTCAGGGCAGGCGAGGAGGAAAGCAGCTTCCACCTGCACCACCCACATCATCGTGGTGTCTATGGTCTTTGTTCCAAGCATTTATCTCTATGCCCGGCCCTTCACCTCCTTCTCCATGGACAAAGCTGTGTCCATTAGCCAAACTATCATGACCCCCATGCTCAACCCTATGATCTACACCCTGAGGAACCAGGAGATGCAGGCAGCAGTGAAGAGATTAGGGAGGCATCCTCTGGCTTGTAAAAGTGAATGACAGTGGGTTCCTCACTTCTCTTTGACTTTGTTTTCTTTGTAGAGTGGGCATAGAGAGTTACTGTATCTCCCCTGTTCATAACTTGTGTTTCTGTTGTATGGATTATCATAGAAGTGAGTGCATAGTGAACCTAAGCAACTTACTCAGAGTTTTTAGCAAAATTGATAATATCCTTATTTTTCATTTTGATGTTTATTTGAATACTCCTGTGACAAGAAGATGTGTTGTCATGGAAGCATTCTGGAAAGTCACACCTTCTTTTCTGCCATCTTGGTGGACAGTTTCCTCTTAGGATGACAGCATTCCTCCAGAAGAGCAGTTCTGTTTTCTGTAGCTGACCTCTTTTTCCCAAGACCCCTTTTTGTGTGAGTCTGGATTGTTGGAAACTGCACAGGATCCAGAGTCTTAAGCCTGAAATTGGAGACTTTAACCAACACTTACCAAATGGATGATCTTGAATGAGACACTTGGCCTCTCTTGAACTCATAACTTCTTCCTCAACAAACTTGCTAAAATTAATATGTGACCCCAAACCTTTCAGTAATAGAATCAAAAATTGTGACAAAACATTGAGTGACCCATATAACTGTATTTTTTAATTTTCAAATTGGAAATTATTATGAGTATTCAGATATTTTCACTGTATATTTTAACAGTATAATAGTTATTACAAGTAAAAGATCATGTGTAAAACTCATTGAAAAAGACCCTGATGCTCAGAAAGACTGGCAGTAAAGGAGAAGAGGGCAGCAGAAGATGAGATGGTTAGATAGCATCATTGACTCAATGGTCATGAATTTAAGCAAACTCAGGGAGATAGTGAAGGACAGGTGAGCTTGGAGTGCTGCAGTCCATGGGGTCACAAAGAGTCAGATAAGACTTAGTAACTGAACAACAACAACAAATATATATACATTATAATATACAATATTATCAATATATTGTATAAACAGTCATGTATACAGTAGTCTGTTCAAGAATCACATGGTACCAGTAACTTCCCTATAGGTGCTCTCTACCACATCACTTCTTCCCAAATGAAAGCACTTTCTTGAATTTTGTGTTTATCATTCCATCATTTATAAAAATAATCTCACTACACCTTTACATAATTGACATGTTTTATTTTGCTTTATTGAGCTTTATACAAATATTAGACTGTATATACTATTCTGGGGTTTGCTTTTTTCACTCCATATTATGTTTCTAAATGCCACATGTTACTCTGTTTGGCTGTTTTTTTTGCTGTATAATATTCCTTTGTGAGAATAAGCTTAGTGGGATTGTTTCAGTTTTTCTGTTGCGAACAGTGCTCTTTTGAATTTTCTTCTACTTGTCTCCAGTTGTCATGTTGAGGAACTATGAGTCATCATATATTTTAAAGTGGAATTGCTGAGCCATGAGATTTTTATTCCAATCCCAAACAAAGGCAGTGCCAAAGAATGCTCAGACTACCACACAACTGCACTCATCTCACATGCTAGTAAAGTAATGCTCAAAATTCTCCAAGCCAGGCTTCAGCAATATGTGAACCATGAACTTCCTGATGTTCAAGCTAGTTTTAGAAAAGGCAGAGGAACCAGAGATCAAATTGCCAACATCNGTTTCAGATAGTTCCTTGTTCCAGCTTACACTTCTTCTCAAGATCTATAGGCCCCTTCCAATGTAGTCATTAAAGGGTTTTAATCTGTTGCACCTGTCACTTCCAGTGCCATTTCCTCTTTGTTTATTTTGGCTTCATCTGTTTACAAGTCTCTTCAGTGTCAAATTTCCACCCTGACACAAGGAGGCAAACATGGTCACTTATTTAGGCTCAATTGTTCAGTTGTCCTGTGGGGAGGGAGAAACACTGCAAAGAAATATCACTGGTGTGTGTGGGGAGTGCTCACAGTGTCTGGGCCACATTGGGTTTGCCCCCACTCCTGACATGTGTGCTTTGCTGGTCTACACTGCTCAGGCTCCAGGTTGCTCTGCAGGGGAACTGCCTAAAGTGGGCCCTGGGTTGCATGCACTTCCCAGGTCTAAGCTGCTCAGGTTCAGGGTCTCAGGTACTCCACAAAGGCACAGACTTTGTTGGAAGTCACAGCTAGGTGTGTAATCTGTGGGTTCTTTTTTTTCCCCCTCCTAGTTATGTTGCCTTTCGAGATTCCAAAACTCCCCAGAGACCCGCTAGTGAGAGGGTTTCCTGGTGTTTGGAAACTTCTCCTCTTTCACAACTCCCTCCCCAGGATGGGTGTCCATCCCTAAGTCTTTTGTCTCTCTTTGTATCTTTTATATTTTGCCCTACCTCCTTTTGAAGAAAATGAGCTGGCTTTCTGGGTGCCTGGTGTCCTCCACCAGCATTCAGAAGTTGTTTTGTGGAATTTGCTCAGCATTCTAATGATCTTTCAATGAATTCGTGGGGGAGAAAGTGGTCTCCCCGTCAAGATTCCTCCGTCATCTTCTAGAATACAGCCATTTAATTTTTTTTTAAGTAAGCTGTCAAACCAATGGTCTTGATAATGTGAGCAAGAAACGGTCCATCATACTGACAAGAGCAGTGAAACTCAGTCATTCTCAAACTGTGGCCCCAGATAAGTAGCATTAGCATTACCTGAAAAGTTGTTAGAAATGCTATGCAGATCTCAGCCATCCAAGAGCTACTGAATCTTAGGTTTAGCATCCCCTTCAGGTGATTCAAGTGAATGCTTATAGTCTCTGAAATGGGTCCTTCCAAAAATCCTGGAAACTTTCAGAGAATCTGATTTTTCTAATCTTGGTCTCCTAATCTTACATGTCATGAATCTCTATAATTTTCAGTGTCCTTTGTTNCATCCAAGAGCTACTGAATCTTAGGTTTAGCATCCCCTTCAGGTGATTCAAGTGAATGCTTATAGTCTCTGAAATGGGTCCTTCCAAAAATCCTGGAAACTTTCAGAGAATCTGATTTTTCTAATCTTGGTCTCCTAATCTTACATGTCATGAATCTCTATAATTTTCAGTGTCCTTTGTTGACTTTTCTTTTGTTTAGGTTGTATGTGTGTGTATTTGATTCCTGTTTTGTTTTCATCTTTTTTTTTTTCCTCACGGTAAGTCTCTTAAATAGTGTTTTTGAGAGACTTAGAAACTTTTTTTTAACAACTCCCATTGTTCCCTCACTCTAGTGGGAATTGTTTCAACTCTGCTTCCTGAGCTCAGTCCAATAATTTCTCCCTGAGAATATGCACTCTTCCCCAGGGTCATGACTCATGTGTGTCAGTGATGCCAGAAATGAGGAAACTGTGAGGCTGTATGGAGATGGTCTCCCAGAAAGTATAAGACATGAACTCTCTTCTCCCATCCAGGACTGAAGAAAGGTGAGAGCCTGAGGGTTTCCACACCCTCATATAGGTCAATGATAGGTAGGTTCTTAGAATACTTGTTGGAGGGTGGGGAGAATAAACAAATGACCTAAATTTGATGGTACTAAGTGTAATGTTGGAGAAGAGCTTTGGGAAGAAATCTGAGGGTGGGTATATGCTGTTAAAACAGCTGCTTCAGGTTGCATGTAAAACACAGTACTTTTACCAACCAAATATAGATCTGGCCTTATGAGATAGGGAACAGAAGATAAGTAAAATCACCTATAAAATCTCCACATAATTAATTACCTACTTAATACATTAATTGGACAATATTCACTGAGGATAAGGCGTATCAGAGATGCTGTTCCAAGTTATGGGGTTACCAAGATATTGAAATTATCTTGTGGTTGGTTGAGGGGAGAAGTTTACAAAAATGAATGATAAACCTGTAACAGATGTTTGTTTTCAGTGTTTGTATATGTGTCTGTTATTCACTCAGCTGTGTCTGAATCTTTATGATCTCACGGATTGTAGCCTGCCAAGGTCCTCTGTCCATGAAATTCTCCAGGCAAAACTACTGGAGTGGGTTGCCATTCCCTTCTCCAGGGGATCTTCCTGACCCAGGGATGGAACTGCATTTTCCCACATTGCAGGCAAATTCTTTATCATCTGAGCCACAAGGGAAGCCCCATTTTTTATGTTTAAGAACACTGAAAAATGAGGAATTTGTTCTGCAAATAATTTGTTCTTCAAATAATGAGAAGAGTGATGAAAACGGTGATATTCGCATTGACTTTTTCTATGTTGAGAAGGTGATGAAGAAAATTGCAGGAAACAAAAATGGAAATAAATACACAGCATCTTTAAGACTATTTTCCATTACAGAGCTAGTGGTTCGCCAGAGGTGGAGGTACTAATTAGAAAGGCAGATGGAACTTACATTTAGAGCCCTGTGTGACATGCTGAATTGTGTGCACAAGTATATTTTTCTACTCTGACTTGATCCAGAAAGTATTATATGTGTCTCCTAAGGGGCTCTGGTGGAATCACCACAAGAATAGATGTGAGAGGGGAACATGATCAGATTAGCATTCTGAAAGGTCTACTGGACAGCTGTGTAGAAGGTGTACTGGAATGAAAGATGAAAGGGAAAATGAAAAAGGGAGTGATCCCTGAGAGATAATGGATATGAGGAAGTCAGGTGAGAGTGGGTGGAGATTGAGAGGAAGCCAAAGGAGTAGGGAGGGCACTTAGCCCTCACCTTTTGCCTCTGTCTCTCACCCTTAGAGTCCTTCTTCATTTTTGTTCCCACTCCCTCCCCTGCCACACCACCTTTCAATGTCTTCTTCTTTCACCATTCTATTCCCCCGGCTTCCTTCCTTATGATAAATTTTCTCCTTTGAATTCTTCATTTATTTCACTTTCTTTTACTTCAACATTTTTTTTTCTTCTACCCTTGGATCAATACCACCTTCTGAAATTGCCGTCATTTCAGAAGAGCTCTAAGTCCCACCCCCTTCAAACAATGTATTTATGTATTTCTACACTAATGAAATACTTACCCCCTTGCCATTTTCCCACATATAATCTGAGGAGCTTCATTCAGTAAGGGTCACTTACCCTGGAGATTGGAAAGAAATGGAATGTTCCAGATGTGCAGCTGTACTCAGAGACTCTCTCACATGTCCTGAACCTCAATAACTTTTAACACACCTAGCAGTTAACCCCAGTTAACATCACCTAAATTGGAATATTTAGGACATTCTCTGCTTTGAGGATTAGCCCCATAAACAGCAAAAAATCCTTAATCAGTTCAGCTAAAACTGGATCTCTCTCTCCCAGGTGGCACACTGGTAAAGAATCTGCCCTCCAATGCAGGAGTCACAAGAGACCCCTGGGTTGGGAAGATCCCATCCCATGGAGTAGGAAATGGCAACCCACTCTAGTTTTTTTGTCTGGAAAATCCCATGGACAGAGGAGCCTGGGGGACTACAGTCCATGGGATTACAAAGAGCTGGGCATGACTGAAGTAATATAGCACACGCACACACACATGCACTTTTTAATTACCAACCATAAGCAAATATGGGTAGTGAAGGGCACAAATAAATTGGGAAATCAAGGCCTATGTGTCTAGCACATTATGATTAAATTCAGAAGGGAAAACAGGTACAGGAGAACTTCATGAACATTCTGTTGCTTTCACTGTTGCATGAAAATGATTGATACAATATTCATGCTTTCTAATAACTCTAATTGAAAAATAACCTTTAAGTTATATAAAACATAATAGGTTTTTAAAATAAATTAATATTTTAAAAGGAAAAAGGATTGGTGTAAAAATGTAGTAGAGACTAGAGTAGAGTAGAAGACTACACAGAGGAGAGTGATTAATATTTATTATTCTAAATACTATCCTGGGAAGTTTATGTGTCATTTTAATTTAATCCCTTAGCCAATTTCTATAGAGAAAACATATTTCTTTTAGATGTGGAAACAGACTCACATTAAATAACTTACTCAAGGCCAAATCTCAGAGAAATAGAAGTTCTCAAATTCGATTCTGTTTGGTTTGACTCTAAGTATCTTCCCAGCTAGATTACACTGAATCTTGGAAAGGCAGGTGGCATGAGTCTGGGTGGCTTTAAGAATCTCACTTATGTTTTTTCTAGCACCAACTAGTAAACTTTCCAGAGACAAGGCCATTCAGTCAGCACTTGGTATTGTGCTGGACATCTTATTGGACATAAGAATGTCCATTATATTGACTTGGACAATTGAATTGAGCCCTTGAGCACTAAGAGGGCAAGCAACAACTTCATGCCTATCTCTGGTGTGTTTTCTTTAGGAGTATGGAGAAGACATCATGGATACAGGGAACGCCACGTGGGTATCAGAATTTGTTTTCCTAGGGTTCTCACAGAACAAGAAGCTCCAGCTTTTCTTGTTTCTGGTGTTCCTGTTTGTCTACACAACCACTGTTGTGGGAAACTTCCTCATCATGGTGACAGTGACCTCTGATTCCAGGCTCCACACACCCATGTATTTCCTGCTGAGAAACCTGGCAGTCATAGATGTCTGCTTCTCCTCAGTCACTGCCCCAAAGATGCTGGTGGACATCCTCGCTGAGAAGAAGACCATCTCCTACCAAGGCTGCATGACCCAGATCTTCTTCTTCCACTTTCTGGGAGGTGGGACTCTCCTCTTCCTCTCAGTGATGGCCTATGACCGCTACATAGCCATCTCCCGGCCCCTCCACTACATCACCATCATGAACACTCGAGTGTGTGTGGGGCTGGTGGTGGCTGCCTGGGTAGGGGGCTTTATCCACTCCATTGTCCAGCTGATTCTGATGCTCCCATTGCCTTTCTGTGGACCCAACATCCTAGATAACTTCTACTGTGATATTCCACAAGTGCTGAGGCTTGCCTGCATGGACACCTCCTTCCTGGAGTTCCTTATGATCTCCAACAGTGGGATGCTGGTCCTCATCTGGTTCCTCCTCCTTCTGATCTCTTACACAGTCATTCTGGTGATGCTGAGGTCCCACTCTGGGCAGGCGAGGAGGAAGGCAGCTTCTACCTGCACCATCCACATCATTGTCGTGTCTATGGTCTTCATCCCCTGTATCTATATTTATGCCCGGCCCTTCACCTCTTTCCCCATGGACAAAGCTGTGTCCATCAGCCAAACAGTTATCACCCCCATGCTCAACCCAATGATCTACACCCTGAGGAACCAGGAGATGCAGGCAGCAGTGAAGAGATTAGGCAGGCGCCTAGTGATTTCCAGTAAGAAGTGAACTTAAAATAGGTTGATTTTAAAAGACAAATCTTGCCTGGGTCCAGCCCTGGCAGGATCCAGGGAATTCAAAGCATGGACGGTGTCGGTGAGGAAAAAGCTTATTTATTTAGAAAAATAAGATTTAGTAAATAATAGTATAGTAGGAAAAATAAGTGGAGAAAAGAGGCTGAATAACTTGGTTTATGTGGAAAGCCAATAAAGTTCCAGACAAGGATCTTGCACCGTCTATTTTGGGCCACAGGTGCCCGCTTGAATAGCAGAGAGTGCCCCACCTTGGGTTCCCTCTCACGCGGGTNATGCTAATGTATGTTAGTCTCTCAGTCATGTCCTATTCTTTTCGACACTATGGACTGTAGCTTGCCACTATGGAATTTTCCAGGCAGAAATCCGATGGGCAAAGCGATTTGGATTTCAGGGGTTCCCCCTGAGTTTCTCTGAGCATCTACACCCCAAAATTAAGGAAACCAAAATATGCCTGCTGCCAGGAGCCAGTGTGGGAATCCCACCCGTGACAAGGTCATATGGCAGACTCGATGGGCAAAGACGATTCGAGTCTCGGAGTTTCCCCCTGGCATTTCCTGAGCATGTACCCAGAAAATAAGAATCTGCCTTGACTTTGTACTTTTCCTATTCTTCTGACACTCTCTGGAAAAAGTTAATTCAAGGCTTTAGTCTTCTGCATTTGAAAGGAGTGTTTCAGCTCAACCCCCTCTGATAACGCTCTAACTTAAATGCTCTCATTTGCCTAATAGGTTCCCTGGACCTTTTGCAGCTTGTGAATTGCTTACAGCCCCCAACTGCGAGGGGCACAAAGCTTAAGTATCTTAAAGTTACAAGAGCCTTTTCTAAGAGCTAGAAATCCTATTGGTGACAGGATTTCACTGTTGACTCAATGATTGCTGCCAGACCTCCTTATTCTTTGTCTTTTGGGCACCTGGGAAGATGTTAATCAATGTAAAGGGGATATGGAAAAAGATATATAGTAGTTTTGATGTTAGCAATACTAGACTTTTGAGTTAATTACCTTTCCTTTGTTATAAATCACTGTACTCCTCTTGTTACAAATTGCTATGTAAGGATGTAACTTTATTTAGTGCTTTCTGAGAATGGCACCAGGCTTTGGGAAGAACAACACTTTTAACACAAATAAGTCTTCTGGTTAACAAACCCTTATCAGAAAAGAGCCATAAAATGTTAACTGGCCTTTTGGCCAGAAGATGATGTAAATCACCCAAGACTTGTGTATACAAATAGGTATGCAGAGAGAAAAGCCTGGGTTTTGATAAGAGTCTAGGCTGCTAACACTACATAAATTTGTATTACTCCTTGATCTCTATGTACAATCAAAAAAGGTATAATAGGCCTTGAAAGACAATAGGGGCCAGAGCCAGTTGCTGGACTGGCTTCCCCTGTGTCTTTACTCTAATTTCTGGCTGAATTCCAATCTGGGGCATGGAGGCTCGCCATGTCTACTTACTTGCCCTGGCTTCTAAGATCCACGCAAGGGGGTGCCCAAGGTGGGGCACCTCCTGATATTCAAGAGGATGCTGGTGGCCCACGTAGATGGTGCAAACCTCTTGTCTCAAGGTTTTATTGACTTTCCACGTAAACCAAGTTATTCAGCCTCTTTTCTCCACTTAATTTTCCCACTATACTATTATTTCCTAATCTTATATTTCTAAATAAATAAGTTTCTTCTAAGACGCCGATGCTGTCCATGCTTTGAATCACCCTGGATCCACCAGGGCTGGACCCCAGTAGTTTATGAAATTTATGTTATTTTAGCCAAATTCTATAAAGAAAATGTATTTCTTTCGGATGTGGAAACTGAGACTCAGATTAAGTAATTTACTCAAGGCCAAATCTCAAGGAAATAGCTCTCAAATATGATTTTGGTTCTATTGAACTCTAAGTGTCTTCCTACCATGAGATTACACTGAATCTTGGAAAAGCAGGTGGCTCGTGTCTTTGGATTGCTTTAAGATAACTCTGGATATGTGTATCCCAGCAGCAACTAGCAAACTTTCTGAGACAAAGTCATTCAGCCAGCACTTGGTATTGTGCTCTGTACATGAAAATGTCCATCTCATGACTTGGACATTGACTTGGACAACTGAATTGAGCCCTTGAGCACTAAGAGGGCAACCAACAACTTCACGCCTATCTCTGGTGTGTTTTCTTTAGGAGTATGGAGAAGACACCATGGATTCAGGGAACCTCACACGGGTGTCAGAATTTCTCTTCCTAGGGTTCTCACAAAACCAGAATCTTCAGCTTTTCTTGTTTTTGGTGTTCCTGCTTGTCTACACCACCACTGTCCTAGGAAACCTCCTCATCGTGGTGACAGTGACCTCTGATTCCAGGCTCCACACACCCATGTATTTCCTGCTGAGAAATATGGCTGTTACAGATGTCTGCTTCTCCTCAGTCACTGCCCCAAAGATGCTGGTGGACATCCTCACTGAGAAGAAGACCATCTCCTATCAGGGCTGCATGACCCAGATCTTCTTCTTCCACTTTCTGGGAGGTGGGACTGTCTTCTTCCTCTCAGTGATGGCCTATGACCGCTACATAGCCATCTCCCGGCCCCTCCACTACATCACCATCATGAACACTCGAGTGTGTGTGGGGCTGGTGGTGGCTGCCTGGGTAGGGGGCTTTATCCACTCCATTGTCCAGCTGATTCTGATGCTCCCATTGCCTTTCTGTGGACCCAACATCCTAGATAACTTCTACTGTGATGTTCCACAAGTGCTGAGGCTTGCCTGCACGGACACCTCCCTCCTGGAGTTCCTTATGATCTCCAACAGTGGGATGCTGGTCCTCATCTGGTTCCTCCTCCTTCTGATCTCTTACACAGTCATTCTGGTGATGCTGAGGTCCCACTCTGGGCAGGCGAGGAGGAAGGCAGCTTCCACCTGCACCACTCACATCATTGTCGTGTCTATGGTCTTCATTCCCTGTATCTATATTTATGCCCGGCCCTTCACCTCTTTCCCCATGGACAAAGCTGTGTCTATCAGCCAAACGGTTATCACCCCCATGCTCAACCCAATGATCTACACCTTGAGGAACCAGGAGATGCAGGCAGCAGTGAAGAGATTAGGCAAGTGCCTAGTGATTTCCAGTAGGGAGTGAACTTAAAATAGGTTGATTTTAAATGACAAATCTTCTCACTGAACCTTTGTTTTCCATGTGAGATGTGGAAAATATGGAGTGTGACAGTTGAAATTAAACTAATATTTCTACAGACATTTTCCTGTGTCAGCTATTTTCTTAGTTACTTTCAGACTTCTCTCTCATTCTTACAAAACTGACAGAAGGTATGGTAGTATTATAGAGTTTTACAAATGAGAAGAGAGAGAAAAACTTGCTCAGTGATGAACAGCAAGTGAGGGGCAGAGCTTTACCAGGAGATGGCTCCCCTGACCCCAGGTTTTGAGGCAGGAGATATGGGTGGGATTTGAAACTCAGAGTATCTCACCATTACAAGGGGAAACTTACAGAGCTGCTCTTCTATGGGTGAATATCTCTGCTGAATGGTCAACATTTCTATGTCAGATCTGGAACAATTGCATTTGTTCTCCTCCTTATTCTCTGCCTCATTCCCCACTGTGGTATTTTGGAAATGATATCATTTGTTAAGCTTCTAAATATTTTCCATCATCAAAGTACATATTTACTTGCACTTTGGATTGGGTCTTTCTTGACCAAATACTTCTTGGATATTCTGCAGGATATTCTACTTTAGTGACCAAATCTTTATAAACTTTGGATGATATGGCTATGAGGACAATGTTGTGGGTGGTTGGGGAACCCAGGCTAGAGAGGACCGGGACCGTGTCCTGCTTCTTGAGGGAGTCCAGTAGTTTCTCCCCAAGGATATACTTTTGTCTCCTGGGTTACTCTCCTTGTTGTATGGGTGATGTGTGGGCACTGGCTGGGAAACTGATCCTGCAGATAAAGGATCTCTAAGAAGACGGATGACCTGAAGACTCTTTCCCATTCTGGGCTGAAGGAAGGTGTGAAACGGATTTTCTCACCTGCATATAGAGGAGCTGTAAGAAGCATCCAGAAACTTGTTGGAGAACGTAGAAGATAAACAAGTGATATGGACTCCATGCTAGTCGGTCTAAAGTCTGAAGATAACCTCAAGTGTAATGCAGGGATACAAGGCATTCAAAATAGATTTCTAAATTTGGAGGGAAGATGCTGAGAGCAAAGGATAAGGTGATACACCCCACAATTTATCGCATGGTCAAATTGAACAAGATCATGTAATTATCTCCTAATACATTAGAATAGGAACATATTTGAGCAAGTGCTAAGTCAGAGTTGCTATTGTCGGTGCTGGGGCTACTAAATTATCGAATTTACAATCTAGTTAAGAGAAAGAACAAGAAAAATATGACAAAAGTTGTAACAAATGTACTTACAAAGTGTTATTGGAACCGGAACCTAGAGAAATGGGTTAATTCTGCATGCGAGAAATGGAGAAGGAGTCACAGAGGTGATATCTGAGGACTTCAAGGTTGAGAAGGTAGCAGAAGGTATTTCAGGAAACAGAATGCATTCCCAAAGCTACAGAAATAACCAAACATATAGCATGTGTGAGACACCATGGATTCCTGACTAGCCATCTGTTCCCAGGTAACAGAGATACTCATAAGGAACGTAGACAGAGCCTATGTTTTAGAACTTGGTGTGCCCCACTGAGAGGGAGTTGCATGCACACGTGTAAGCATGTCTTTGAACCATGAATTAACCCTCAATTCATGTTAGGCAGCTTCTAAGAGTCTGAGTTGTTTGCTTGTTTTTTTAATAGTCAAAACTACTTTATTTATCCAAAAAGAAACAAGAAAAAACATCCAAAAAAATTGAAACATGTATGTTATCATATGTGGAACAGATCGACAGTCCAGATTCGATGCATGAGACAGGGTGCTCAGGGCTGGTGCACTGAGATGCCCCTGAGGGATGGGATGGGGAGGGAAGTGGGAGGGGGGTTCAGGATGGGGAACTGTAGAAATTATAGAGATTATTTTATTAAAAAAAAACTTAAAATCTGTAGAACTAATAGAAAACAAAAACTCAGATGATAAATATAAACATGTATGTCAGTAATTACATTAAATTTATTCAGACTAAAAGTCCCAGTTAAAACAACAAAGATTGTTATATTGAATAAAAATTTAAAATCGAATTTTATGCAGCTTATAAGACAAAACTTAAATGTAATTTAATAGAGTGAAATAATTTTATTTCATTATACATAGCACTCAAACACTAACTAAAATACAGCTCCCTGGGACAACCCAGAGGGATGAAGTGGGGAGGGAGGTGGGAGAGGGGTTCAGGATCGGGGAGAAACATGTCCACCCATGGCTGATTCATGTCAATGTATGGCAAAAAAAAACCACAATATTGTAAAGTAATTATTCACCAATTAAAATTAATTAATTAAATTTAAAAAACCACAAAGTAGCCAATGCAGATAGACTAATGTTAGAAAAGTAGATTTTTTTTAAATAATAAAGAGGGATAATTCATAATATTAGATGAGAAGTACACTGAGAAGATAGAATAATTCTAAATTTGTGTGTACCTAAAACATCACCTATGAATATATAAAGCCAATATCATCATCATTAAATGCAGAATTTTTTTTTAATCCCAGAAGCATAGTTGTAGATATTAATATACATCTAAGATTCTGAGTTTTAAGCTGTGAGTCCTTGATAGTCATTAAAAGATTATAATGAGCAAGCAAGGTGATCAGATACCAGTTTAGAAAGGTCTCTATGACAGTGATATAAAGATGGAGTGAAGTGGATGCAGATGGAAGCAAAGGATGAGGCTAAAATGACCCCTATTGGATAACAGATTGCAGGAGGCAGGTAAGGGGGTGGAAAGGCCGGGGAGTGAGGAGGCCACTTAACCCTCACTTGTCACCTCTATCTTTTACCCTCCATGTCCTCCTTTTCTTTATTCCCAGTCCGCCTGTCCCCTCCACCTTTACATTCCCCTTCCTTCCTCTCCCTTCCTCTTAATCTCCCCTCTTTATTGCTTTGTCTATTGTATTTCTCTTATATCAACATCTTCCTTTCTCTTCCATCCTTATATTCAGTAACATCTTCTAAAATTCTAGTTTCACTAAGAAGAGTTCTTCCATTCCCCTTCATACACGATCCATCACCCCCTTTTTAACACAGACAATCTCTCTCCCCCATCTCATGTTGCAGCACACACACCAATATTCTGTTACTTCATCCAGTAAGGGACCATCTACACCAGTGAAGGAAGGCATTCCCTATAGATATTCACTCACATGGTAGTCAAAAGGTTTTGAGTATTGACTATCAGAAAAGATGGGTACTGCAGGGCACAAATAAATTATAAGATGCATATTTATCCCTCTGCAAACATTTAGTTGAATTATGGATGGAAGATACAGAAACACAAAAAGTTCCTTAACATTGTGATATGGTAACTGTTGCATAAAAAATTTTTGTACAAAATATATTAGATTTTCAAGGAAGGGAGGAGGTTTTAGAGTAGGAGACTACACAGAGGAAAGTGTTTGCCATTTATTATTCCAGACACTCTTGTAGGGACCTTGTGTGTTATTTTATTTAATCCTCTAGACAATTCTATAAAGAAAGTCATTTTTATTACTACCATACAAATGAGAAACTTAGAGAGGTTAAGTAATTTCTCCAGGGTCAAATATCAAGGAAATAGAAATTTAACTGCAGGTCTGTTGAACTCCAAGTGTCTTACCACCAGGAGATAACACTGAATCTTTGAAAGGCAGGTCGCATGTGTCTCTGGACAGCATTAAGCTATCTTGTGAATATATACTCGTGTTTGTCTTCAGTTGCTCAGTAATGTCTGAGTCTTTGTGACCTCATGGACTGTGGCCTGCCAGGCTCCTCTGTCTACGGGACTTTTCAGGCAAGAATACTGGAGTGAATTGCCATTTCCTCCTCCTGGGGATCTTCCCAACACAGGGATTGAGCCCACCTCTCCTGGGTCTCCTGCACTGGCAGGTGGATTCTTTACCACTGAGCCTCCTCAGAAGCCCCTGATGGACATATATTCCCGAACCAACTAGTGAACTCTCCAGAGACAAGACCATTAAGTCAGCACCAGGTATTAGGATCTGCACATGAAAATCCATCATCGAGACCTGGACACTCAATTTGAATCAGCCCCTGACCAATAATGCATCTCTCTCCTGGTGTGTTTTCTTTAGATGTATGGAGAAGACGCCATGGAATGAGGGAATCTCTCATGTATATCAGAATTTATCCTGGGGCTCTCACAGACTCAGGAGCTCCAGCTCTTCCTGTTTCTGGTGTTCCTGTTTGTCTGCACCACCACTGTCATGGGAAACAACCTCATCATGTTCACAGTGACCTCTGATTCCAGGCTCCACACACCCATGTATTTTCTGCTGTGAAACTGGGCAGTCATAGACATCTGTTTCTCCTCAGTCCCTGCCCCAAAGATGCTGGCGGACTTCCTCGCTAAGAAGACCATCTCCTACCAGGGCTGCGAGGTTCAGGTCTTCTTTCTCCACTTTCTGGGAGATGTCATGACCTTCTTCTCTATGAAGGTCTATGACCATATATAGCCATCTCCTAGCCCCTCTACTATGTCACCATCATGGGCATTCCGCTATTTGTGGGGTTGGTGGTGACAGCCTGGATGGTAGGTTTTGTTCATTCCATCTCCCAACTGGCTCTGAGGCTCCCACTGCCTTTTTGTAGCCCCACTGTCCTAGATAACTTCTACAGTGATGTTCCACAGGAATTGAGACTCACCTGCACTGACACTTCGGTCCTGGAGTTCCTCACGATCTGCAACAGTGGGCTGATGGATGTCATCTGGTTCCTCCTTCTCCTGGTCTCCTACTCAGCCATCCCTGGTGATGCTGAGGTCCCACTCAGGGCAGGCAAGGAGGAAGGCAGCTTCCGCCTGCACCATCCCCATTGTCATGGTGTCTATGGTCTTCATTCCAAGCAACTACCTCTATGCCAGGCCATTCTCCTCCTTCTCCGTGGTCCAGGCTGTATCCATCAGCCACACAGTCAAGAACCCCATGCTTGCCCATGATCTGCACCCTGATGAACCAGGAGATGCAGGCAGCACTGAAGAGATTACACTCACATCAGTTAGACTGTACAAGGGAATGACAGTGGGTAGATCACTTTGGCCTTGTTTTCCACTTGTAAAGTGGAGAGAGAGCTGCTGTGTCTGCCATGTTCTTATCTCCTGGATGTGTTGTGATGGTCCTCATAGAAGTAAATGCACAGTGAACCTAAGCAACATATTCAGATTTTTAGGAAAATGGATAGTATCCTTATTTTTGTTTTTGATGATTGTTTGAACACTCCTATAATGATAGAATGTGTTGTCACAGAAACATTCTGGAAAGTCCCACCCTCCTTTCTGCCTTCTTGGTGGACTGTTTCTTCTTAGGATGACAGCGTTTCCCCAGGAGAGCAGTTCTGTTTTTTGTATTTTGACCTCTTTACCTAGTACCCCATTTAGGTGTGAGTCTGGGTTGTTGGAAACTGCCCAGAACTCTGAGTCTTAAGCCTTCAATTGAAGACCCTAACCCATCACTTACCAAAGAATGACCTTGAATGAGACACCTGAGTTCTCTTGGCCTCATGACACTTTCCTCAACACACTTGCTAAAATTAATATCTGACCCAAACCCTCTAGCTTTATTATAAGAATCAAATTGAAAATACTGTGAGAAAACATTGTACCATATATTTTATTTAATTTGCAAACTTGAAATTATATGAATGTTGTTTTTCTCTATATTTTAATACAGTATTAGTAATTATAACAAGTGAAAGATTATGTACAAAATGCTTCTAAGGTATAAAACACTGTATTATATTATATGAAAGAACCAGCCTATATTAATAACTTATACCTGGCTATAGGTGCTTTCCATCACATCACTTCTTTGGAGATGAAACCACATTCTTGAATTTATCATTCCGTTGCTCGTAAAAACAATTTTATCACACATTAACATATTCAGTATATTGCTTTGTTTTCCTTTTTTGAGATTTATACAAATGAAAGATCGCACAGAATATTCTAGAATTTGCTTTTTTCACTCAACATTCTTTCTAAATGTCCACATTGCTTTGTTTGGCGATATTTCATTCATATGTTCTGCTGTGTAATATTCCATTGTAAGAATAAGTTTGTTTAGATTGTTTCCAGTTTTCACTCTTGGAACAATACTCTTTTGAATGTTCTTCTTGTCTTCAGTTGTTATGTTGAGGAGCTATGGATTAAATACCTTGAAACGGAATTGCTGAATTGTGAGCTCTTCAAAGATTTACTTTTACAAAGTAGTGCCAAATTGTTTGCCAAAGTTGTACCAAATTACATGGTCAGCTGCATTGCTGAGGTTGATTCACATACTCCTAATTGTTAATATTGTTGGACTTCTTAACTTTTGCCAATTAAGTGAATAAAAAATGATATGTCACTGCAGTCTCTTTTTTTTTAATGGAGGATTTTTTAAAACATTTATTTATTGCACCGGATCTTGGTTGCTGTGTGTGGGATCTTCGTTGATCTTCATTGCCTTGTGCAGAATCTTTAGTAGCAGCATGTAGGATCTAATGAGGAATTGAACTCAGGCCCCTGCAATGGGAGCATGGAATATTAGCCTCTAGACCACCAGGGAAGTCCTAGCTTTTTATTTTTAATGTAGAAGTTCTTATATAACTTGGTTACTGATCTATTGTCAGTGTTTACTATAGCGCTGTCTATATTTATTATAATTCCTCCCAGTTTGTAGTTTGTCTTCTTTATTTTTGTGTTAGGGTTATTAATCTTTCATTTTAGTAGTGGGTTTTATTTTTTTAAACTGCTTCTTACTCAAAGGACAGAAATATATTCTTGCTTCTTTCAAAGAATGCTAATTATATATAAACTTTTCTATTTCCTTGGTCTTTTCAGTTTTCTTCTCATTAATTTTTATATTTATTTTGTTTTGTTCTCTCTGTTAGCAGCCTTCCTTAAACTCCTGGTGATTCCTGGCTTCCTGGCTATCTACATTTAAAAGCAAGGCAATAAAATACTAATTGGTACCTCAATGTATTGAAGCTTTTAGATTTTACCTTAGGGATTCTGGTGGAAATCAGCTCTTTATTGGAGGAAACCCAAGTGCCAATACACAGAGGTCTATTTTTTTAGAATTGTTGTTTATGCAAAGAAAAATCTTGATTTCCTGTCTTTGTCTTAGATGCTCAAGTGATGAGGAAAGTGAGGGATCAGTAGCTCTAATTCTTACCTGATCTCCTTCTCTCATTTACATACTCAACTTTTGATTTTGTGACCTCCACTGTTAGAAGAGGTTTTACTGTAAGACAGACTTCATATCACTTTTAACAGTCTCTCACCTCTGTTTCATCACATTCATTTCCTATTCAGGTGCTTTAAACAAGATAGCCTTCTTTTCAGGGGTCTATCCAAAGCCATTCCCAACCACTTCCCCCTTGTTTCTCCCCCTCATGTGTTCATTTTCCCATAACCTTTAGAAGCCAGATTTGCTCATGTGATCCAGGAATGAAAATTACAACAGTGTGTTAGCCAGGGTGATTCTGGAAAACTTTTCTCTTCCAGGAGATGCAGGAAGAGAAAGAAATGGCTCTCTACCTGATTCCTTATCTCCAGTCTTTTTAAAAAATCTATTTTTAAATTGGAGGATAATTGCTTTACAATGTTGTGTTGATTTCTGGTGTACATCAACATGAATCAGCTATAAGTATATATATATATCCTCCCTCTGAGCCTCCTCCCTTCCACTTCCCCC
Organism: Neotragus moschatus; assembly: GCA_006410615.1. Taxonomy (NCBI): domain Eukaryota; kingdom Metazoa; phylum Chordata; class Mammalia; order Artiodactyla; family Bovidae; genus Neotragus; species Neotragus moschatus. Next base: position 1,053,455 of record SJYA01002687.1, read on the forward strand.
ATCCCACCCTTCTGCGTGCATGTGTGTGCACTACGTTGCTTCAGTCACGTCTGACTCTTTGCGACTCTATGGACCGTAGCCTGCCAGTCTCCTCTGTCCATGAGGTTCTCCAGGCAAGAGTACTGGAGTGGTTTGCCATTTGCCATTTCCTTTTCCAGGGCATCTTCCCAACCCAGGGACGGAATCAGCCTGTCTTACATCCCTGCATTAGCAGGCTGGCTCCTCACCACTAGCACCCTCTGGGAAACCCTCCCACCATTCTAGGTCATCACAAAGCACCAGGCTGAGTTCCCTGTTTTACACAGCAACTTCCCACTAGCTACCTAGTCTACATTTGGTGATGTATATATGTCAATGCTACTGTCAATTCACCCCACCCTCTCCTTCCCAATCTGGGTCTGCAAGCTGGTTCTCTACATCTGTCTCTCTATTCCTGCCCTGAAAATAGGTTCGTAAGTACCATTTTTCTAGATTCCCTATATATCTGTTAATATACAATACTTGTTTTCCTCTTTCTGACTTACTTTCTGTCATACCTCCCTCTATATGACAGACTCTAGGTTCAACTACATCACTACAAATGACCCAATTTCATTTTTTAGGCCTGAGTAATATTCCACTGTGTATATAGGTACCACATCTTTATCCATTCATCTGTTGATGAACATCTAGGTTGCTTCCACGTCCTGACTATTGTAAATAATAACCTCCAGCCCTGACATGTGAGGACACACACCATAGTGAAGCATGAAGCATCTTGGCTCAGAGGGGAGAGGCCCAGGGCATCACAGACGTGATGATATAACGTCCTGATATCACTGAGTTGTGTGTCCCTCTTGGTTCACTACCTTTCACTCCTGATTTTTCTTAATTACATTTTAATCCTCCTCCTTTGGGGGCAGGAGGAGAACAGGACGACTGAGGATGAGATGGCTGGATGGCATCACAGACTCGATGAACGTGAGTCTGAGTGAACTCCAGGAGATGGTGATGGACAGAGAGGCCTGGCATGCTGCGATTCATGGAGTTGCAGAGTCGGACACGACTGAGTTTCTGAACTGAACCGAAATGAACTTCCTTCTTGGCTCCCATCTCCCTTTCCCTTTTTCCTCTAGCTCTTCACAGCCTCACATCTTTGATGATTTTGAAGCTGAGATGGCCTGAGTCCCAAACACAGGATAGTTATAAGCCTTTAACTGCCTTCATTAAGTCTTCTCTGAAACAGGAAGGTATGAATAAACAAAGGAGCTATATACCATTATGTCCATCCTCTCAACTCTCCCCTCTGTCCTCCTCCCTGCTGCCACATAGCCCCTGGTCTGCAGGTCACTCTTCTGCAAACCTCCTCCACATGTTCTCACTTCCCTGAATGTAAAACCTTAATGTAGGAGCCTGATTCTTTAACTCTATGCTGAGTGATCCCTGCCTGCTCACCACCTAATGTCCCACCACTTACCCTGTGCTCCAGCCTCGTTGAGGCTTTCAGGGTTCATGGAGTGTATGCTGTCCCATTTCAGCTCTGGATCTCTGTTCTTCTTGCCAGATACACACTTTCCCTCTTCTGTCTGCTAACACACTTAAACTTCTCCTCTTTTTAAATGTCATCACTGTTCCAAAGTCTTTCTTCTCTCCCAGTCATGGTTAGCTGCTCAGCCTTTAAACATTTGACCATTCCCCTGGTAGAGCTATTTCCTCTCTGAAGTGCATTTATGTGCTTCTAGGTCTGTTTTTCTCATCAGCCTAGAGAGGAGAATGTATGTCTTATATTTGTATCTTCAGCATTGAGCATAGTGATGTACCCAATCTGCCTTTAATTGCTCTTCTACTCTTAAAAAAGGTAACTTTCCGTTATGCAAATAAATGCTGATCTAAATCAAACTGACCACATGGACCACAGCCTTGTCTAACTCAATGAAACTATGAGCCATGCTGTGTAGGGCCACCCAAGATGGACAGGTCAGGTGGAGAGTTCTGACAACATGTGGTCCACTGAGAAGGAGATGGAAAACCGCTTCAGTATTTTTGCCTTGAGAACTACAAGAACAGTATGAAAAGGCAAAAAGATAGGACACTGAAAGATGAACTCCCCAGGTCGGTAAGTGACCAATATGCTGCTGGAGAAGAGTGGAGAAATAACTCCAGAAAGAATGAAGACACAGAGCCCAAGTGAAAACAGCACCCAGTTATGGATGTGACTGGTGATGGAAGTAAAGTCTGAAGTCGTGAAGAACAATATTGTTTAGGAACCTGGAATCTTAGGTCCATGAATCAAGGTAAATTCAGTTCAGTTCACTTCAGTCACTCAGTCATGTCCAACTCTTTGCGACCCCATGGACAGCAGCATACCAGGCTTCCCTGTCCATCACCAACTCCCAGAGTTTACTTAAACTCATGTCCATTGAGTTGGTGATGCCATCCAACCCTCTCATCCTCTGTCTTCCCCTTCTCCACCTCCTTACAGTCTTTCACAGCATCAGGGTCTTTTCCAAGGAGTCAATTCTTCTCATCAGGTGGCCAAAGTATTGGAGTTTCAGCCTCAGCATCTGTCCTTCCAATGAATATTCAGGATGAATTTCCTTTAAGATTGACTGGTGGATCTCCTTGCATTCAAGGAACTCTCAAGAGTCTTCTCCAATACCATGGTTCAAAAACATCAATTCTTTGGCGCTCAGCTTTCTTTATAGTCCAACTCTCACATCCATATGTAACTACTGGAAAAACCATAGCTTTGTCTAGATGGACATTTGTTAGCAACATAGGCTCTGCTTTTTAATATGTTATCTGCTGCTGCTGCTAAGTTGCTTCAGTCGTGTCCGACTCTGTGCACCCTCACAGACGGCAGCCCACCAGGCACCTCTGATCCTGGGATTCTCCAGGCAAGAATACTGGCGTGGGGTGCCATTTCCTTCTCCAATGCATGCACGCATGCTAAGTCACTTCAGTCTAGCTTGGTCATAACTTTTCTTCCAGGGAGTAAGCGTCTTTTAATTTCATGGCTGCAGTCACCATCTGCAGTGATTTTGGAGCCCCCCTCCCCCCCAGAATAAAGTCTGCCACTGTTTCCACTGTGTTTCCCCATCTATTTGCCATGAAGTGATGGGACCAGGTGTCATGCTCTTAGTTTTCCGAATGTTGAGTTTTAAGTCAATTTTTTCTTTTTTTTGGTTTCCTAAGTTTTTACTCAAATAGCATTTATAATTGCTGTAATGGTTATGATAATAATTATAATTTTTTATGTTTGCCAAATGGCAGAACATAAAAATGTTACCCCATTATGATGCAATCTACAGCATGGTGACTATAGTGAATAATGCCATATTGCATATTTGAATTTTTTCACTCTCCTCTTTCACTTTCATCAAGAGGCTCTTTAGTTCTTCACTTTCTGCCATAAGGATGGTGTCATCTGCATATCTGAGGTTATTGATATTTCTCCCAGCAATCTTGATTCCAGCTTGTGCTTAACCAGTCCAGCATTTCTCATGATGTACTCTGCAGATGAGTTAAGAAAGCAGGGTGACAATAAGCCTTGACATACTCCTTTCCTGATTTGGAACCAGTCTTGTGTTCCATGTCTGGTTTAACTGTTGCTTCTTGACCTGCATACAGATTGCTCAGGAGGCAGGTCAAGTGGTCTGGTAGTAGTACCAGAAGAATTTTCCATATGCTAAAGTCAAAGGCTTTAGTGTAGTCAATAAAACAGAAGTAGGTGTTATTCTGAACTCTCTTGCTTTTTCCATGATCCAATGGATGTTGGTAATTTGATCTCTGGTTCCTCTGCCTTTTCTAAAACCAGCTTGAACATCTGGAAGTTCACGGTTCACGTATTGCTGAAGCCTGGCTTGGAGAATTTTGAGCATTACTTTGCTAGCTTGTGAGATGATTGCAATTGTGTGGTAGTTTGGACATTCTTTGGCATTGCCTTTCTTTGAGATTGGAATGAAAACTGACCTTTTCTAGTCCTGTGGCCACTGTTGAATTTTCTAAATTTGTTGGCATATTGAGTGCAGCACTCTCACAGCCTCATCTTTCAGGACTTGAAATAGCTCTGGAATTCCATCACCTCCACTAGCTTTGTTCGTAGCAATGCTTTCTAAGGCACACATTACAGAATGTCTGGCTCTAGGTGAGTGATCATGACATTATGATTATCTGAGTCGTGAAGATTTTTGTACAGTTCTGTGTATTCTTGCCACCTCTTCTGAATATCTTCTGCTTCTGTTAGGTCCATACCATTTCTCTCCTTTATTGTGCCCATCTTTGCATGCAATGTTCCCTTGGGATCACTAATTTCCTTGAAGATATCTCTAGTCTTTCCCATTCTATTGTCTTCCTCTATTTCTTTTCATTGATCACTGAGGAAGGCTTTCTTATCTCTCTTTGCTATTCTTTGGAACTCTGCATTCGGATGGGTATATCTTTCTCTTTTGCCTTTAGTGTCTCTTCTTTTCACAGCTATTTGTAAGGCCTCTTCAGACAACCATTTTCTCTTTCATTTTCTTGGGAATAGTCTTGATCACTGCCTCCTATACAATGTCACAAACCTCCATTCCTAGTTCTTCAGGCAGTCTGTCTATCAGATCTAATCCCTTGAATCTATTTGTCATTTTCACTGTGTAATCATAAGGGATTTGATTTAGGTCACACTTAAATGGTCTAGTGGTTTTCCCTACTTTCTTCAACTTAAGTCTGAATTTGACAATAAGGAGTTCATGACCTGAGCCACAGTCAGCTTCCGGTCTTCTTTTTGTTGACTGAATAGAACTTCTCCATCTTTGGCTGCAAAGAATATAATCAATCTGATTTCAGTACTGACCATTTGGTGATGTCCAACATACATTCTCTTGTGTTGTTGGAAGAGGGTGTTTGCTATGACCAGTGCATTCTCTTGACAAAACTCTGTTAGGCTTTGCCCTGTCTCAATCTGTACTCCACGCCAAATTTGCCTGTTACTCCTGGTATTTCTTGACTTCCTACTTTTGCATCCCTATGATGAAAAGGACATCTTTTCTGGGTGTTAGTTCTAGAAGGTCTTGTAGGTCATCATAGAACTGTTCAACTTCAGCTTCTTCAGCATTACTGGTTGGGGCATAGACTTGGATTACTGTGATATTGAATGATTTGCCTTGGAAACGAACAGTGATCATTCTGTTGTTTTGAGATTGCACTTTGGATTATTTTGTTTACTATGATGGCTACTCCATTGCTCCTAAAGGAATCTTTCCCACAGTAGTAGATATAATGGTCATCTGAGTTAAATTCACCCATTCCAGTCCATTTTAGTTTGCCGATTCCTAAAATGTCGATGTTCATTCTTGCCATCTCCTGTTTGACCACTTATAATTTGCCTTGATTCATGGACCTAAGATTCCTGATTCCTGTGCAATACTGTTCTTTACAGCATCAGACTTCACTTCCATCACCAGTCACATCCACAACTGGGTGTTGTTTTTGCTTTGGCTCTGTCTCTTCATTCTTTCTGGAGTTATTTCTCCACTGATCTCCAGCAGCATATTGGGCACCTACCAACCTGGGTAGGTTCATCTTTCAGTGTCATATCTTTTTGCCTTTTCATATTGTTCTTGGGGTTCTCAAGGCAAGAATACTGAAGTGGTTTGCCATTCCCTGCTCCAGTGGACCACGTTTTGTCAGAACTTCCACCATGATCCATCTGTCTTGGGTGGCCCTTCAAGGCATGGCTCATGGCTTCACTGAGTTAGACACGGCTATGGTCCATTTGATCAGATTGGTTAGTTTTCTGCCATTGTGGTTTTCAGTCTGTCTGCTTTCTGATGGAGAAGAATAAGAGGCTCATGGAAGCTTCCTGATGGGAAAGACTGACTGAGGGGGAAGATGGGTCTTATTCTGATGGGTGGAGCCATGCTCAGTAAATCTTTAATCCAATTTTCTGTTGATGGGTGAGGCTGTGTTCCCTCCCTGTTATCAGACCTGAGGCCAAACTATGGTGGAGGTAATGAAGATAATGGCGACCTCCTTCAAAAGATCCCATGCACACATTACTACACTCAGTGCCCCCAACCCTTCAGCAGGCCACTGCCAACCCACACCCCATTGGAGATTCCTGAACACTCATGAGCAAGTCTGAGTCAGTCTCTTGTGGGGTCATTGCTCTTTTCTCCTGGGTCCTGATGCACACAAGGTTCTGTTTTTTGCCCTCCAAGAGTCTGTTTCCTCAGACTCTGTGTAAGTTCTGACAGCTCTATGATGGGGTTAATGGTGACCTCCTCCAAGAAGGCTTATGCCATACCCAGGTCTACTGCACCCAGTGCTGCTGCCCCTGTAGCAGGCCACTGCTAAACCAGACCTCCACAGGAGACAATCAAACACAGTTTTGTCTCAGTCTCTGTGGGGTCTCTGGGTCCTGGTGCACACAAGGCATGTTTGAGCCCTCTGAACGCCTCTGGCAAGTATGGGGTTTGATTCTAAACATGATTTCCTCCCTCCTACCATCTTGTGAGGCTTCTCCTTTGTCCTTCTCCTTTGCTCCAGAGGCTACCATCTTGCTGGGCTTTTCTGCTCTTGGAAGAGGGGTATCTCTTCACAGACATGCCAGCCCCATGCAGCCATTCAAGATAAATTAAAAGTGATCAAACAGGAGATGACAAGAGTGAACATCGATGTTTTAGGAATCAGCTAACTAAAATGACTGGAATGGGTTAATTTAACTCAGATGACCATTATCTCTACTACTGTGGGAAAAAAATCCCTTAGAAGAAGTGGAATAGCCTCATAGTCAACAACCAAAGTGGGTGCGATCTCAAAAATGACTGAGTGATTTCCGTTTGTTTCCAAGGCAAACCATTCAATATCACAGTAATCTAAGCTATGCCCCAACCAGTAATGCTGAAGAAGCTGAAGTTGATGATCCTGTAGGAGGCCACTGCTAAACCAGACCTCCACAGGAGACACTCAAACACAGTTTTGTCTCAGTCTCTGTGGGGTCTCTGGGTCCTGGTGCACACAAGGTATGTTTGAGCCCTCTGAACATCAGCTGAAATAGACAACCTACAAGACCTTCTAGATAACACCCAGAAAAGATGTCCTTTTCATCATAGGGGACTGGAGTGCAAAAGTAGGAAGTCAAGAAATAACAGGAGTAACAGGCAAGTTTGGCCTTGGAGTACAGAATGAAGCAGGGAAAAGCCTAACAGAGTTTTACCAAGAGAACATACTGGTCATAGCAAACACCCTCTTAAAACAACACAAGAATGTGTGTTGGACATCACCAGATGATCAATACCGAAATCAAACTGATTATATTCTTTGCAGCCAAAGATGGAGAAGCTTTATATAGTCAGTAAAAAGAAGACCAGAAGCTGACTGTGGCTCAAATCATAAAATCTTTATTGACAAATTCAGATTTAAATTGAATAAAGTGGTATGACCTAAATCAAATCCCTTATGATTACACAGTGAAAGTGACAAATAGATTCAAGGGATTAGATCTGATAGACAGACTGCCTGAAGAACTAAGGACAGAGGTTTGTGGTATTGTACAGCAGGCAGTGATCAAGACCACATCCAAGAAAAAGAATTGCAAAAAGGCAAAATGGTTGTCTGAGGAGGTCTTACAAATAGCTGTGGAAAGAAGAGACACTAAATGCAAAGGAGAAAAGAAAGATATACCCATTTGAATGCAGAGTTCTAAAGAATAGCAAGGAGAGATAAGAAAGCCTTCCTTGGTGATCACTGCAAAGAAATAGAGGAAAACAATAAGATGGGAAGAACGAGAGATCTCTTTAAGAAAATTAGAGATACCAAGGGAACATTTCATGCAAAGATGGGCACAATAAAGGACAGAGATGGTATGGACCTAACAGAAGCAGAAGATATTAGGAAAAGGTGGCAAGAATACACAGAAGAACTGTACAAAAAAGATCTTCATGACCCAGATAAGCATGTTGGTGTGATCACTCATCCAGAGCCAGACATCCTGGAATTCAAAATCATGTGGGCCTTTGGAAACATCTCTACAGACAAAGCTAGTGGAGGTGATGGAATTCCAGTCGAGCTATTTCAAATCCTAAAAGATACTGCTATGAAAGTGCTGCACTCAATATCCCAGCAAATTTGGAAAACTCAGCAGTGTACACAGGACTGGAAAAGGTCAGTTTTCATTCCAATCTCAAAGAAAGGTAATGCCAAAAAATGTCCAAACTACCACACAATTGCAATCACCTCACAAGCTAGCAAAGTAATGATCAAAATTCTCCAAGCTAGGCTTCAACAGTATGTAAACCATGAACTTCCAGATGTTCAAGCTGGATTTAGAAAGACAGAGGAACCAGAGATCAAATTGCCAACATCTGTTGGATCATCAAAAAAGTAAAAGAATACCAGAAAAACATCTACTTCTGCTTTATTGATTATGCCAAAAACTTTGTGTAGATCACAACAAAGTGTGAAAAATTTTTTAAGAGATGGGAATACAAGACCACCTTACCTTCCTCCTGGGAAACCTGTATGCATGTCAAGAAGCAACAGTTAGGACTGGACATGAAACAACAGACTGGTTCCAAATTGGGAAATGATTACATCAAGGCTGTATATTGTTATCCTGCTTGTTTAACTTATATGCAGAGTACATCATGAAAATGCTGAGCTGGATGAAGCACAAGCTGGAATCAAGATTGCTGGGAGAAATAGCAATAACCTCAGATATGCAGCTGACACCACCCTCATGACAGAAAACGAAGAAGAATTAAAAAGCCTCTTGATGAAAGTGAAAGAGGAAAGTGAAAAAGATGGCTTAAAAGTCAACATTCAAAAACCTAAGGTCATGGTATCTGGTCACATCACTTTATGGCAAATAAATAGGGAAACAATGGAAACAGTGACAGACTTTTCTTTGGGGGGCTCCAAAATCACTACAGATGGTGAGTGCAGCCATGAAATTGAAAGACGCTCGCTCTTTGGAAGGAAAGCTATGAGCAAGCTACACAGCATATTAAAAGGAGAGACATTACATTGCCAACAAACGTCCGCCTAGTCAAAGCTATGGCTTTTCCAGTAGTCATGTATGGATGTGAGAGTTGGACTATAAAAAAAGCAAAGCACTGAAAAACTGATACTTTTGAACTGTGGTGTTGGAGAAGACTCTTGAGAGTCCCTTAGACTGCAAGGAGATCAAACCAGTCCATCCTAAAGGAAATCAGTCCTGAATATTCATTGGAAGGACTGATGCTGAGGCTGAAACTCCAATACTTTGACCATCTGATGAGAGGAACTGACTCCTTGGAAAAGACTCTGATGTTTAGAAAGATTGAAGTGGGGAGGAGAAGGGGACGACGGGTGATGAGATGGTTGGATGGCATCACCAACTCGATGGGCATGAGTTTGAGCAAGGTCTGGGATTTGGTGATGGACAGGAAAGCCTGGCATGCTGCAGTCCATGGATCACAAAGAGTTGGACACGACTAAATGACTAAACTGAACTGAACATAGGTAGCCAAATATTACTCCAGGAAAGCTGGTTTTATCCAGGATCAGCAAGAATTGCAATTCAGTGCCTGCACCCACCATTAGCAATATGCATGTCCCCTGTGGAAAGGGGAAAGAATGTATTTAGAGAGAGAAATGAGGCTGGAAGTCTGCAGTAAACAGAGATCATGGCTTTTCATTGGCTGAGACCGTGCCAGGAAAGAAGAGGAGATTTTCTTCTTCCTATTGGGCTCTGTGATTGTCACAGCATTTGAAAGGTCCCAGCATCAGAGTCTTTTCCAATGAGTCAGTTCTTCACATCAGGTGGCCAAAGTTCCCCCTTCTGATCTCTCAACCCTGTTTAACTGAATTTTCTGTTTATCAGTCTTTACACAAACATTTATTGAACATCCACAATGGGCCAAGGACAGTAAGTCCAAAACAATAAGCCACGTTGTAGCCAATTTCTAAAACAGATTTATTGGGACTTTCCTGGTGATCCAGTGGTTAAGAATCTACCAGGCAATTCAAGGGACATGGATTCTATCCCTGGTCAGGGAACTAAGCTCCCAGGTGCCACAGGGCAACTGAGCCTACATCTGCTGAGCCTGATCTCTCTAGAGCCCATGCTCTACGATAAGAAGCCTGCCCAATGTAACTAGAAAAACCTCTGCATAGCTGCAACAAATACCCACTGCAGCCAAAATGAAAAAATAAAAAGTAAAATACAACAGATTTTATCATCCACAATAATGCTCTAAGGAATCAGCTTTGGGTTGAAATGTGTTTACAAACAATTACATGCCTTAGAAGCAGAAGATATTAAGAAGAAGTGGCAAGAATACACAGAAGAATTGTACCAAAAAGATCTTCACGACCCAGATAATCACGATGGTGTGATCACTCATCTAGAGCCAGACATCCTGGAATGTGAAGTCAAGTGGGTCTTAGAAAGCATCACTACAAACAAAGCTAGTGGAGGTGATGGAATTCCAGTGGAGCTATTTCAAATCCTGAAAGATGANCTGGTGCACTGGGATGACCCAGAGGGATGGGGTGGGGAGGAAGGTGGGAGGGGGATTCAGGATGGGGAACACATGTACACTCATGGTGGATCCATGTCAATGTATGGCAAAACCAATACAATATTGTAAAGTAAAAAAAAAAAATTGTTATGGGCCAAACCACCATGAAACAAAAAGCAAAATATCATCCCTGACCTGAAATCTCTTAAATTCTAGTGCACTGATAGTGTTACAAGCCAAAGTGTCATGAAAAATCTGCAGAACACTACCTACATGCCAATCAGTCTAAGGGTTTCCTCGATAAGTCTTTCTTTTTGTTGTGTTGTGTGTTGGCTGAAAAGTTCATTCGGGTTTTTCCTTTTGATCTTATGCTGTGAATATACATTGTGAAAGCATATCAGATGTTCTTTACACAGTTAAACTATGTTTGGAAGATCCTCCTGCCCTTGATCTGATATCTGTCCCTCGTGAATCTTTAAGGATTCCACAAGGGAAATGGATACTTGCAAGGAAATGATCTCTTTCTCACACATATATGTTCAGCAAATTGTGGCAGCTCTAACTTCAGAAGACTCTGCCTAAAAATATGTTCAGATAAGCCAATCAGAGGAATTTATTTCTGAGATTTAAATACTAAAAAACTTTTGTTCTTTTTAGTTTGAAGTTTAAAGAAAAAAAATCATGGTAAACACGGGAACAAACCTTCTGTTAACAAAGCCTAGGATATTTGGTTAATCTGAATTATGGAAGGTGGCATTTCTCTTTACTTCTCTCAGCCGATGTTTAGCCTAGGGTGACATTCCTTAGTTTTATTTCAGAGAGTGCATGATTAGTTTTAAAAATAAAATTAAAGGTGTGGCATTCGGTCCCATCACTTCATGGGAAATAGATGGGGGAAACAGTGGAAACAGTGTCAGACTTTATTTTNGTGAAAAGGTTGGCTTAAAGCTCAACATTCAGAAAACGAAGATCATGGCATCCGGTCCCATCACTTCATGGGAAATAGATGGGGAAACAGTGGAAACAGTGTCAGACTATTTTCTGGGGCTCCAAAATCACTGCAGATGGTGACTGCAGCCACAAAATTAAAAGACACTTACTCCTTGGAAGAAAAGTTATGACCAACCCTGACAGCATATTGAAAAGCAGAGACATTACTTTGCCAAGAAAGGTCTGTCTAGTCAAGGCTGTGGTTTTTCCAGTGGTCATGTATGGATGTGAGTGTTGGACGGTGAAGAAAGCTGAGCACCGAAGAATTTGTGCTTTTGAACTGTGGTGTTGGAGAAGACTCTTGAGAGTCCGTTGGACTGCAAGGAAATCCAACCAGTCCATTCTGAAGGAGATCAGCCCTGAGATTTCTTTGGAGGGAATGATACTAAAGCTGAGGCTCCAGTCCTTTGGCCACCTCATGCAAAGAGTTGACTCATTGGAAAAGACTCTGATGCTGGGAGGGATTGGGGGCAGGAGGAGAAGGGGACGACAGAGGATGAGATGGCTGGATGGCATCACTGACTCGATGGGCATGAGTCTGAGTGAACTCTGGGAGTTGATGATGGACAAGGAGGCCTGGCGTGCTGCAATTCATGGGGTGGTAGAGTTGGACATGACTGAGCAACTGAACTGAACTGAAGAGGAGAAATATATAAGGTAGAAAATATAAAGGTTTTTTTTTATTGAAAACCAAGTCAGAATAGTAATGAATTAATCCAGGTAATTTAATTAGTCACTGTTAATAATGTTGCAGTTAGTGTCATCCGACAGTCCAGGAGGTGGATAAGACCTATTCTCTTCCCTAGCATCAACTCATGCTATTTTAATGAGTGACTGGTTTTTAAAATGGAATAAAGCTCTAAATTTGGGAGAATTCATATTTTTAAAATCTGTACCTCTTGTGTTTGGTTGACTCCAGAGCTTCAGATGGTGTTTTTCTAAGTTCTTGCGAAGTAGAAATATTTGCAACAAAAGAACTCAGGTCATCCTGGAAGTCTCATGTAGAATGGGAAACTCTATCAAAGAAATCACAGTTTTTACTGTGATTGTTGTCATTGTCCAGTTGCTAAGTCAGGTCCAACTCTTTGGGACCTCATGAATTATAGCATGCCAGGCTCCTCTGCCCTCCACTATCTCCTGGAGTTTACTCAAAACATGTCCATTGAGCTAATAATGCTGTCAAGCCATCTCATCCTCTGCTACCTCCTTCTCCTCTGGCCTTCAATCTTCCCCAGCATCAGGGTCTTTTCCAATGAGTCGGTTGTTCACAACAAGTGGCCAAAGTGTTGGAGCTTCAGCTTCAGCATCAGTCCTTCCAATGAGTATTCAGGGTTGATTTCCTTTAGGGGATGGACTGGTTGGATATCCTTACTGTCCAAGGGACTCTCAAGAGTCTTCTCGAATACCGTAATTTGAAAACATCAGTTCTACAGCACTCAGACTTTTTTATGATCCAGCTCTCACATCTGTACATGACTAATGGAAAAACCATAGCTTTGACCATATGGACCCTTGCTGGGAATGTGATGTCTTTGCTTTTTAATACTCTGTCTAGGTTTGTCATAGCTTTCCTTCCAAGGAGAAAGCATCTTCTGATTTTGTGGCTGCAGTCACTGTCCATAGGGATTTTGGAGCCCAAGAAAATAAAATCTGTCACTGCTTCCAATTTTCCCCCTTCTATTTGCCATGAAGTGATGGGATCAGATGATTTGACCTTATATTTTTGAATGTTGAGTGTTAAACCATATTTTTCACTCTCCTCTTTCACCTTCATCAAGAGGCTCTTTAGTTTGTCTTCACTTTCTGCCATGAGAGGGGTATCAGCTGCATATATATCTGAGGTTGTTATTTCTCCCGGCAGTCTTGAGTCCAGGTTGTCATTCATTGAGCCCACCAAGATTATAAAACCACTAATCTGACTCTGACTGATTCATCACATTAAAAAATGCATTTCCTGTACTAGTCCTTGTATAAAAGGAAGGATTTTATTGAGTGATAATTCATATGTAAAGCGTACTAGAGCTTTATAAATGGTGCGATAGAATTGCATATGGATGGGGAATTAATCTTGGAATCTGGATGACAAAATAAAAGACAGAATTTACAAGGTTTGTTTCCAATGTCTTATATAAACATTTTCTCATCTATGATGTCCAAGTTAAGAACAATTAATTATTTTTTTAAAATGAAACTGTTAAACCAGTTGTCTTGTGATGCTGTGAGACAGAACTGTTCATTTGTGCTGACAAGAGCAGTGAAACTCAAAGTCAGTGGTTCTCAAAACTGTGGCCTGAGATAAGCAGCATCGGCGTTAACTAAGAACTTGTTTGAAATGTGAATTCTCAGGCTCCACCCAAGACCCACCAAATAAAAAATTCTGCTCGGGAGTTTCTGAGTTTTAACTTCACCTCCAGGTGATTCTACTGGGCTTTGCAGGTGGCTCAGTGGTAATGAATCCACCTGCAATACAGGAGATGAGGGTTCAATCTCTGGGTCAGGAAGATGCTCTGGAGAAGGAAATAGTAACCTGCTCTAGTGTTCTTGTCTGGGAAATCCCATGGACAGAGGAGCCTGGTGAGCTACACCCCCATGGGATCTCAAAGAGTCAGACATGACTAATCAACCTACATTATTATTATTTATTATATATAATATATATTTAGACATGCGGTCAGACTTGACTTAGCGAATAAACAACAACAACCAGGTGATTCTAACACATGGTCAAGTGTGTGAATCACTGTTCTATGAAATTAAATGGGTCCTTCCTAAAAATCCCAGAAATGTTTCTTTTGAAGAGACTCTATCCTTTCTGATCTTGGTCTCCTAATCCTTGTTGCTCAGTCTCTCGGTCATGTCCAATTCTTTGTGACACTATGAACTGCTGCACACCAGGCTTCTCTGTCCTCCATTATTTCCTGGAGTTTGCTCAAACTCAAGTCCATTGAATTGGTGATGCCATCCAACCATCTCATCCTCTGTCGTCCCCTTCTCCTCCTGCCTTCAGTCTTTCCCAGCATCAGAGTCTTTCCCAATAAGTCAGCTCTTTGAATCAGGTGGTCAAAGTATTGGCGCTTCAGCATCAGTTTCAGTCCTTTCAATGAATATTGGGACGATCCCCTGGAGAAGGAAATGACAACCCACTCCGGTATTACTGCCTGGAAAATCCCATGGACAGAGGAGGATTAGGCTACAGAGAAGACTCTTGAGAGTCCTTTGGACTACCAGGAGATCAAACCAGTCAATCCTGAAGAAAATAAATCCTGAATATTCATTGGAAGGACTGTTCCTGAAACTGAAGCTCTGATACTTTGGCCACCTGATGTGAAGAGCTGATTTATTGTAAAAGACTCTGATGCTGGGAAAAACAGGGCAGAAGGAGAAGGGGGCAAGAGAGGATGAGATGATTAGAGAGCATCACTGACTCAATGGACATGAATTTGAGCAAACTCTGGGAGATAGTGGAGGATAGAGGAGCCTGATGTACTGCAGTCTGTGGAGCTGCAGAATTGGGCATGACTGAGGGACTGAACAACAAACCTAGAAGTAGAACTTCTTGGTCATATCACTTCTTGGGCTTCCCTCGCAGCTCACATGGTAAAGAATCTGCTTGCAATGCAGGAGACCCAAATTTGATTCCTGGGTCAGAAAGATCCCCTGGAGGAGGGAATGGCAACCCACTCCAGTATTCTTGCCTAGAGAATCCCATGGACAGCGGAGCCTGGTGGGCTGTAGTCCATGGGGTCACAAAGACTTGGATATGACTGAGTGACTAACACACACACATGATAGTTCTATTCTTAGTTTTTTGAGTAACCTCCATACTATTTTCCATGTGGTTGTACCAAAATATAGTCCCACCAATAGTGCACAAGGGTTCCCCTTTTCTCTAAATCCTGGCCAACATTTGTTATTTGTGCTCTTTTGGAGTGATAGCCATTCTGACAGCTGCAAGGTGATGTCTCATGGTGATTTTGGTTTACGTTTCCATGATGATTAACAACATTGAGCATCTTTTCATGTGCTCGTTAGCCATTTACATTTCCTCTTCGGAAAAACGTCTATTAAGTTTTGCAAATTTTTTCATTGGGTTGTTTGTTTTATTGAGATTGAGTTGTATGAGCTGTTTACATATGTTTGATATTAACCCATTATCAGTACTGTTATTTGCAAATATTTTCTCCTGTTCAGTAGGTTGTATTTTCATTTTATCAATGATTTCCTTTGCTGTGCACAAAGCTGTTAAGTTTAATTAGGTCAGTTCAGTTCAGTTCAGTTGCTCAGTCATGTCCAACTCTGCGACCCCACGGACTGCAGCACACCAGGCTTCTCTGTCCATCATCAACTCCTGGAGCTTATTCAAACTCAGGTCCATTGAGTCGGTGATGCCATCCAACCATCTCATCACCCGTCGTCCCCTTCTCCTCCCCACTTCAATCTTTCCCAGCAGCTGGGTCTTTTCCAAGGAGTCAGTTCCTCTCATCAGATGGCCAAAGTATTGGAGTTTCAGCTTCAGCATCAATGCTTTCAATGAATATTCAGGACTGATTTCCTTTATGATGGACTGGTTTGATTTCCTTGCAGTCCAAGGGACTCTCAAGAGTCTTCTCCAACACCACAGTTCAAAAGCATCAATTCTTCAGTGCTTAGCTTTCTTTATAGTCCAACTCTCACATCTGTACATGACTACTGGAAAAACCATAGCTTTGACTAGACAGACCTTTGTTGGCAACATAATGTCTCTGCTTTTAATTTTTATTTTAATTTAAATTTATTTATTTTAATTGGAGGCTAATTACTTTACAATATTGTATTGGTTTTGCCATACATCAACATGAATCTGCCATGGGTTGCTGTCTAGGTTGGTCATAGCTTTGCTGCCAAGGAGCAAGCGTCTTTTAATTTAATGGCTGCAGTCACCATCTGCAGTGATTTTGGAGCCCAAGAAAATAAAATCTGCCACTGTTTCCATCGTTTCCCCATCTGTTTACCATGAAGTGGTGGGACTTGATGCATGAAGTGGTGGGAACTTAGTTTTCTGAATGTTGAGTTTTAAGCCAACATTTTAGGTTCTATTTGTTTATTTGTGCTTTTATTTCCTTTATTTTAGGAGATGCATTCAAAAAAATATTGTGGCATTTATGTGAAAGAGTATCTGCCTATATTTATAGTATACGGTTTACATTTAGGTCTTTAATCCATTTTGTGTTTATTTTTGTGTATTGTGTGACAGAATATTCTAATTTCATTCCTTTCCATGTAGCTGTTCAGTTTTCCCAGCACCAATTATTGAAGAGTCTGTCTTTCTCCATTGTGTATACTTGCCTCCTTTGTTGGAAATTAATTGACCTTGAATGCATTGGTTTGTTTCTGGCTATCCATGCTATTCCATTGATCTATGTGTCTGTTTTTGTGCCAGTACCATTTCTATATTTTTGTAGTATACTCTGAAGTCAGGACGCATAATTCTCCTTCTCAAGATTGTATTGGCTATCAGTGGTCTTTTTCACTCCCTACAAAATTTTAAATTATTTGTTCTAGGTCTGTGAAAAATACCACTGGCATTTTGATAGACATTGCATTGACTCTAGGTTGCCTTGGGGGTATGGTCAAATAGTGATTCTCAAAGACTTAGAAAGTTTTTAACAACTCCCATTGTTCCCTTGTCCCCAGCAGGATTCATTCCATCTCTGCTTCCTGTGCCCAGTCCAACAATTTCTCCCTGAGGGTGCACACTTTTCCCCAGGGTCATGCCCATGAGTCGTGTGTGTGAGGGATGGGCAGAGATCAGGAAGCAGTGAAGCTGCATAGAGAGGACCTTCCAGAAAGATGTAAGACCTCAAGTCTCTTTTGCATTTGGGCTGTAGGAAGCTGAGAGCCTGAAGCTTTCCACATCTGCCGATAGGTCAGTGGTAATTAGGTTCTTTAAACATCTGCTAGAGGCTGGAGAGAAAAAACAAGTGATAGACTTGATGGTACCAAGTTTAAAGTTGGAGAAGAGCCTTGGGAAGTAACTGGGGTGAATATGCTTTCAAAATAATTGCTTCTGTTTGCATGTAAAACCCTTTAAGTTTAACAAGCATGTATAGATCTGACCTTGTGAGACAGGGAACAGAAGATAAGGAAATTTAGTTTTAAAAATTTCCACATAGTCAGTTGCCCACTTACTGGATTAACTTGACAATATTTGCAGAGCATGTGCTGTATCAGAGTTGCTGTTCCAAATTACAATATAGGGAATAGAGGAGGGAAGCTGAAAAAAAGAAAAGAACGATGGTAAACCTATAACAGAGGTCAGTTCAGTTCAGTTCAGTCGCTCAGTCATCTTTGACTCTTTGCGACCCCATGGACTGCAGCACACCAGGCTTTCCTGTCCATCACCGACTCCCGGAGAGGAGGTAACAGGGGTAAATTCAAAATATTATAATATTATCAGATTTATTATAAGATCTGAATAACAGAGATAAATTCAAAATATTATAAGAACTCTGAGAAATGGGAATTTGTTCTGCATGGGAGAAATGGTGACAGCAGAGACAGAGAGGGTGATGTTTAAGTGGGGCTTTTCCAAGGTTTTGAAGGTATGAACAGAATTCCAGGAAATAAACCTGGAAATAAAAAATATACGGCATGTTTAAGACTATAATCCATTAAAGAACTAGTGGCTCAGCAGAGGCACAGATACTGATTTGAAACACAGAAGGAGGTTACGTTCTACAGCCAGGTATGACATGCTAAAGTTGCATGCCCATGTGTTTTTGTTTCTACCCTGATTTGATCCACAAAGTATTGGATCCGCAAAGCCTAAGAGGCTCTGGTGGAATCACTACAAGAATAGATATGAGAGGGGACAGTGATCAGATCAGTGTTTAGAAAGGCCTCATAGACAGCTATGTAGAAGGTGGACTGGACTGAAAGGAGATGAAAGTGAAAAATAAGAAGGCAGTGATCTCTAATGGATAATGGAATGGGGGTGGTCAGGGTGGGAGCTCAGTGGAAGCAGGGGCTGGGGAGGGGGCTTACTCTCACCTGTCACCTCTGTCTCTAATCCTGAGTCCTTTTTTCATCTTAAGTCCCATTCACCACCACCCCACATCACCTCTCCATTCCTCTTCTAGTCCTCCATTTTCCTCTCTTGTAATTTCCTTCCTCCCTTTAATTCTTTATGTATTTCCATTTCTTTCCAACATTCTCTTCCTCTTCTACCCTTGGATTCAATATCATCTTCTAAAACTGCTGATCTTTCAGAAGAACTCTAAGTCTAATATATTTATCTATTTCTTCACTAATGTTGTTACCCCTATGCCTCTTGTCTCCATCTATGACCTGGGGAGCTTCACCAAGTAAGGGGCCACCTACTGTGGAGGATGGAAAGAAATAGAATGTTCCAGGTGTCCAGCTGTGACTGGAGGCTATTCTGCATGGATCTGCACACACAGTAATTTTCACCCACTCAGCAGTTAACATCAGGTATTTATTAAGTACTAACTACGGTCTAGTCAAGGCTATGGTTTTTCTTGTGGTCATGTATGGATGTGAGAGTTGGACTGTGAAGAAGGCTGAGCGCCAAAGAATTGATACTTTTGAACTGTGGTGTTGGAGAAGACTCTTGAGAGTCCCTTGGACTGCAAGGAGAATCCAACCAGTCCATTCTGAAGGAGATCAGCTCTGGGATTTCTTTGGAAGGAATGATGCTAAAGCTGAAGCTCCAGTACTTTGGTCACCTCATGTGAAGAGCTGACTCTGAAAAAGACTCTGATGCTGGTAGGGATTGGGGGCAGGAAGAGAAGGGGACGACAGAGGATGAGATGGCTGGATGGTATCACTGACTTGATGGGCGTGAGTCTGAGTGAACTCCGAGAGTTGGTGATGGACAGGGAGGCCTGGCATGCTGCGATTCATGGGGTCACAAAGAGTTAGTCATGATTGAGCAACTGAACTGACCTGAACTGAACTATGAGCAACAGAGAAGACAATGGCACCCCACTCCAGTGCTCTTGCCTGGAAAATCTATGCTCTTGCCTGGAAGGCTGCAGTCCATGGGGTGGCTAAGAGTCAGACATGACTGAGTGACTTCACTTTCACTTTTTGCTTTCCTGCATTGGAGAAGGAAATGGCAACCCACTCCAGTGTTCTTGCCTGGAGAATCCCAGGGATGGGGGAGCCTGGTGGGCTGCCGTCTGTGGGGTTGCACAGAGTCGGACACGACTGAAGCAGCAGCAGCAGCAACTTGAGCAAGCCCCAAGGAAGGGCACAGAAGAGCACAAATAAATTGTGACTCAAGACCTATGTCTATAGCACATTATGAATTGGAGAGGAAAAGGGGGACACATGAGAAGTTCGTTAACATTATGATGTGTTAACTATGAAAAATGATTGGTATAAAAATCATATAGAGGCTGGAAGAAGCGAAGATCTTTAGAGTAGGAGAATACACAGAGGAGAGTGATTACAGTTTAATATTCCAGACACTGTTCTAGGAACCTCATGTGTTACTTTACTTCATCTCCTAGACCAGCAGTCCCCAATCTCTTTGGCATCAGGGACCTGTATTGTGGAAGACAATGATTCCCCAGACCGGGAAGAAGGAGATGGTTTCTGGATGACTCAGGCACATCACATCCATTGTACTCTCTATTTCTAATTGGATGCTGCTGATGATCTGACAGGAGGAACCGATCCATAGCCTGGAGGTTGGGGACCTCTGCCCTAGACTATTTCTACTAAGAAAACAATTTTCCTATAGAAGTAGAAACTGAGATTCAGAGAGGTCAAGCAACAAGCTCAAGGCCAAACCTCAAGGAAATAGAGGCTGTGAAATTTGACTTTTGCACTCCAAGTGTCTTCCCACCAGCATATTTCACTGAATCTTTGAAAGGCAAGTTACGTGTGTCACTGGATGGCTCTCAGATATCTCAAGAGTGTATATTCCAGCACCAACTAGTGAACTCTCCAGAGACAAGGCCATTTAATCAGCACCTGGTATTACAATCTGCACATAAACATCCATTATCTAGACCTGGACAATAAAAGCACTAAAAGGGCAGGTAACAATTTCATGCATCTCTCTCTCTGGTGTGTTTCCTTTAGGTGTATGGAGAAGACCCCATGGCATCAGGGAACCTCACATGGGTATCAGAATTTGTCTTCCTGGGGCTCTCACAGACTCAGGAGCTCCAGCTCTTCTTGTTTCTGGTGTTCCTGCTTGTCTACACCACCACTCTCATGGGAAACCTCCTCATCATGGTCACAGTGACCTTTGATTCCCGGCTCCAAACACCCATGTATTTTCTGCTCCGAAACTTGGCTGTGTTAGAGCTCTCTTTCTCCTCAGTCACTGCCCCGAAGATGCTGGCGGACTTCCTCTCTAAGAAGAAGACCATCTCCTACCAGGGCTGCATGGCCCAGATCTTTTTCTTCCACTTTCTAGGAGGTTCCATGGTCTTCTTCCTCTCAGTGATGGCCTATGACCGCCTTGTTGCCATCTCCCGGCCCCTTCACTATGTCACCATCATGAACACTCAGGTCTGTGTGGGGCTGGTGGTGGCAAGCTGGGTGGGAGGCTTCATTCATTCCATTTCCCAACTGGCTCTGATGCTCCCACTGCCTTTCTGTGGCCCTAACATCCTAGATAACTTCTACTGTGATGTTCCACAAGTGCTGAGACTCGCCTGCACGGACATCTCCCTCCTGGAGTTCCTTATCATTTCCAACAGTGGGGTGCTGGTCCTCATCTGGTTCCTCCTCCTCCTGGTCTCCTACTCAGCCATCCTGGTGATGCTGAGGTCCCACTCTGGGAAGGCGAGGAGGAAGGCAGCTTCCACCTGCACCACCCACATCATCGTGGTGTCTATGGTCTTTGTCCCAAGCATTTACCTCTATGCCCGGCCCTTCACCTCCTTCTCCGTGGACAAGGCTGTGTCCGTTAGCCAAACTATCATGACCCCCATGCTCAACCCCATGATCTACACCCTGAGGAACCAGGAGATGCAGGCAGCAGTGAAGAGATTAGGGAGGTGCCGGCTGGCTTGTAGAAAGAAGTGACAGTGGTGGGTCACTTTGGCTTTCTTTTCCATTTATCAGGTAGAGATAGAGTTGCTGTATGCCTCTTCATAGCTTTGGAAATGTTGTGAAGTTCATCTTAGAACTTTATAATTTTGAAATTAAGCAACTCAGATTTTTAGGAAAAAGGATAATATCCTTATTATTTTTGTGTGAAGGTTGATTTGAACATTCCTATGACAATAAGATATGTTCTCTTGGAAAACCACACCCTCCTTTCTCTCTTTTGGACAGTTTCCTCTTAGGATGACAGCATTTCCCCAGAAGAGAAGTCCTGTTTTCTGCATTTTGACCTCTTTGCCCAATAATCCTTTTGTTCTTTGTCTCAGAATGATACAGCGCAGAACTTGGAGACTTAGCCCTAAACTGGGAGTCTTTGACTCACTATTTAACACACTAGTAACCTGGAATGATCCACCTGGTCTCTCTTGGAGTCACGAATTCTTCCTCACCAAGCTAGCATCAAACAATACCTGTCTCATTAATCTCACTTTTGTTATAGATTCAAATAAAAAATGTGTAAGATATATTTTGTAAATCATAGAACCTCTATGTAAGGATTATTTTTATGGTTATTATTCTGAAACTATTCTTTATCAGTTGAGTAGTGTTTTGGAAGTAGGGCAGCTATTCCTCAGTGCAGTGAGGGAGGTGTGGAGAGGGTGAGGGCTGGACTCCAGAGGGCCATGCAACACACTTAAGGGTGATATTGAGATTAGAGAGTGACATCAACTGAGGGCTATGTCTGCAAGACTGACTACTTACAGCTACTACCCCATCCACCCCAATCTTCAGATTCAACACATTTTGCAACAGGAATGGGAAGATCCACTCACTTCCTCATTCATTAATTTGTATTTGTAAATATTCCAGCATCCATTTGGGACTTAAGGCATTACTTTATCCATAGAAAGAGCGCTATGAAGGTTTGTTGATTATCTATCTCTCTGCGCACTCCTGTTCCCCTTCTTCTTTCCCTCTCTCCCTCCCTACATGATTTCTGCCAGTTTAGCCTTCCTATATCCACCTGAGCATTTTCCCTCAATTCACTGGTGTGCCTTGCTTCCGTTTTGCTTGGACTTCCATACCACACACCTGTCATGTCTTTCCTCCACTATCAAACTGGGGCTTTGGGGTCAGGTTATTAGAGATGAAGAGAAGAAATAGTTTATGATTAGAGTTGCAAGGGGCTATGAACCCAACAAATTTAAATAAAAAGAAGCCGTTTATTTTAATGATATAAAGCTCTCACTGAAATAAGGTGAAGTTGGGTATTATGGGAATAAACAACTGTCAAGACTGACACAGTCCTCCCCGCTCCCTCCATTCATTGTTCCCTGCCTTTGCAGTCACCTGTATATGGCTCAAACAGGAGCCTCTCCCGAAAAAGCTGAACTTTTCTTTCTGCTTTCACAATCAGCTAGCTCATTCTCTCTGGATTCAAATTCCAGAGTCTTTTGTTGAGGCTGGACCATGTATCCCAAGTGGCTGAGGAATGTAGGGGTCATGTGACATAAGCCCACCCCTTGAGCAGGGATTGTGGGTGAAGGTTGTCCCCTGAGAAGGAGCTTGTGGGTGCCAACTCCCCCGAAGCATGTCTATCATGAAAGGAACAAGCAACACACCTCTTAAATGGAACCATCCAAGAAACTTGTCATTAGTTATGTCTAGACATTCATGTTTTTATTCATTCATCAGATAAGTATTTACTGTCTACAATTACTCCTTCTGTTCTACTTTGTTCTCTTTGCCCCCTAGGTCTTTGGGGAAAGTTCCTGAGTTTGTTTTGGCTGAACCAATTAAAGGAAGGACAGGAGCCTGAGGAAGAAGGGCATTCTAAGAGGACAGGTGGCTGCGGCTGTGGCAGTGGCAGGGGCTGACCCAGGAGGAGCCATCAGCAATTTCTGAGAGAGCTGGAATGGAGAGCTGGAAAGGAGAGAGAGCTATGGGCAGGAGGAGGCAGCTGGACACCCAGGGGCCAGCTCCACCCCTGGCCATGTCTTCTAACTGCATTGACACTGGGACACACCAAGTACAAGGCAGAGGGTGCCCATGCAAGACAAAAGTGTTTTCTGTTTTCTTGTTGAATTTCAAAACAACAATAAAACTGACTAAAGGTGCTTGTTATAATTACTGTCTTCATGCAACTTGAAATAATGTCAGCACTAAAATACTCCTTCCTGTCAAATGGGTTGTTCCTACCACCCTAATCCACCTCCGGGCCTGTTACCCCATCAGTGGCAGTGTCCTCCAGCTCTTATGCCCCACAGAACCTGAGGTATAAGACAAATGGGCTCCAGGCGTGGTATTTACAACAGACCTCCTGTTCACATCTCCGGGAGTGAGAAGAAGAAAGCTCCAGGCCCCCCATTTACATTTCCGGAAACAAGAGACAAACAGGTTCCAAGACTACAAATTTATGACTAGACTTCTGCTATATTTTGAGATCTCTACCTTGACATAAAAACCAGCAACAGGAACAGGGTAAATAACTGGACACTGGGCATTTTTACAGCAGGAAAAGAGTGGAACTAAACCCTTTTAAACGATTAAAGGTCACACACTTCCCATCCTTGGGGCAAGGAAGACACTGTGCTTGCTCAAAAGTCTTCATGGATTCAAAAAGGTAGGGGATGCCAGGCCATAATAAGTCCTGCTACCCCCACCCATAAGCCTTTTCTGTGAGATCCATCTCCACTGAGGGGGGGCGTGTGCACCCAGAGGAGAGGCCCTAGAGGCAAATTAATCATGGGATCAAAACAACACAACTGGCCACAAAGAAGACAGACCCAGAAGACTGGCCCCTTAAAGAGGACTTAAACTTCCCAAGAGTGCAACTCTCTCTGAGTTCGCCTGTGCATCTTTCCACAGGTACTTATCTTTTCAACAAACTTTTTACTTTACTTTTACCTTCTGCCTCCTTGCCTGAATTTGTTCTCGACAAGGCAGGCAAGAATGAAGGACTCGGGCCATCACTGCTGGCCCCTGCAGTCCAATGGTTAGGACTCCCAATCCCAGTAACGAAGACCTTGCTTCCAGCTACTGCTCACTGCTGTTTGCTGCAAGCTGTCGCTTACTGTGGCCTGCCTCTGAGATCAAACCTTCTCACTCCTCACGTTGCTCATGCACAGCAGGGAGGGTCTGCCTGGTGAGAAAGCCCAGGGCCCTCCTCCCTCGCCCCAGGCCCTGCCCTTGGGAGTTTCCTGTCTGATGGAGGAGGCGAGGTACAACTCTCACGTGAGGTCAGGGCAGGAGGGAGGAGAGGGGAGGTGCACTGGCCCTCAGTTGGCCCTCATCCCTAGCCTGGACCTGCACATCTCTAGTGCTCACCAGGACTGCTCTGCCTCCTAAATATCCCTGCCCTTTGCTGATATTACCAGCTGATCAGAGAGGTCAGGCAGCTGGGGTGGTATGGTGGGCTCCCAAGCCAGCTCGCCAAGGCCCCACAGTGAGTTTTTCCTGGTTTCACTAAAACCAGAACATTCAGAGCTGCCTCTCTCAGGGGAGTCCTCGGCTCTGGAGCACACACATATACACAGGCACACACATGCACACCCCAGCCTGCCCCGGCCTCAAGCACAGCCTGCAGCCACAGCCACAGTCCCTTAGGCCCCCGGCAGACCTCAGTGTTCCTGTTATAACAACAGAGCCAAGGGCCTCATTCCCAGGAATCCCTGGGACCAGGCCCTGAGTCCTGACCACCACAGTGTCTCCTCGAGGGTCATTGGAGCTGAGCAGATAAAGAGCTCCAATCAGACCTGTGGCCAACAGTTCTAACAGGCCCGGCAGATGGTTCCTGTGAAAGTGGTTGCAGAATCTCGAGGTTTCAAGAGAGCCAGAGGAGGGCAGGAAGAAAGGATCTTGGGAGTCTCAGCTGAAAGATGCCAGGATGGGAAGGGCTCCCTCTTGGTCAAGGATCTGGGGGTCAGTCTGGCAGGGCCAGGACCACAGCATCCACTGCCCCAGGGCTGGCCTGGCCCAGGAGCCACAACACCCCTGACCCGACTCACCAGATCTTAATAGATATTCAGCACAAATCCACCCCTGACCCGAGAGCTATGACGAGGGAGGTCACAGATATGTCCTTTCCACAAATACCTGTTCAGGACCTGCCAGGCAGTGGGTTAGGTGCTGAGGCTACAGTGAGCAACAAAGAGGCACGTGTCTTCTCTGTGTGCCTGTCTCTCAGAAACCTAATCAGATTCAAGCACTGAAATACACATATAACCACAAAGATGCTAAGCTCTAGGAAAGGAGCTGTAAAAGCTAGGATCAGGAAGACCTGGCTGCCCGAGTCATGGCCAGTGGGTGGGGACTGGAAGGTCAGCAAGAATCACCAGGCACAAAGGAAAAGGGGCCTTTGTGTTGAGACCCGTCGTGGCAGGAGGCCTATCTCTGGAGCTGAAGTCAGGGGGTGTGGGAGGGGTGGTTAGAGGACAGAGGAACAAAGAGAAGAGATGGAGCTCTGGAGAAGAGAGGTGGAAGGAGCCAGACTGGGTAAGTCCAGGGAGAGCCCGTCTCCTTAGGAGATGCTGCGTGGAGGGCCAGGAGGGGTCTTAGAGGGGCCAGCATGCTGGGACCAGTAGGGTCAAGTCCTTCATGGCCTCATATGGCCATGGTCACCAGGGAGGGATGGAGGGAGTGCATTTGGGGATCTGGCTGGCCTGGGCCACAGTCCCCAGACGTTCCTGACCCTTCCTACAATCCCCTTATTCCTAGTGTCCAGGCAGCCTCCTTCCCTGTCCCCCTGTTAGGTAGTTAGAATAGGAAACAGGAGTCCAGAATGGCGATGGAGTGAGGACCTCAGGTAGAACAAACAGCACCCCTGGCTAGCCCAATTTACATAGGGCAAGCCCAGGGGGGAGGGAAAAAAACATATAAAAAGAGGAGCCAAAGGGCCAGGGGTCTCTCTTCCTCTCCCCCGCACACTCCCCCACTCTCTTCCCTTCACATCTTTGGGGGAGCTGGATTTTCCTGCTATGTTCAAAATAAAATAGAGCTGTAACACGGAGCTGTAACACTGATCTGTCCAAGAGCTATAACACGGTCTGTTTGAGACCTGAGAGCTATAACATGGTCCGTCCGAGAGCTATGACATGCCGAGTTCTCTAACTTTTGTCGCTTCAAATTTTTGTTGAGACAAGACAGAACTGAGGAAAATAAACTCGCCTGACAACCCCAAGTGATCTTTTCGATGAGTCTCACTACAAATCTTTTTCTCTTGTGGCTCCATCTTGGACCCTCATTTTTCTTACCCAAGAAGAGCTCTCCCGCATGACTCCCTAGCCCCTGAGGTCCAACTGTTACCGAGTCACACTCGCTCTGCTTGCCACAGGATAAGCCAATAAGTCTGGGAGATGAGGTGTTGAGACAAGGAATATGACTTTATTCAGAGAGCTGGCTGACCAAGAAGATGGCAGCATAATGTCTCAAAACAATCAGCTTGTGGGCGCCTGGATGCCAGGTTCGTTTGTGGATCAGAGATGGGGGAGGTGAGGAAACCAAGTGAAAAGACCATTTAATTCTTGCAAATATTTCCTAGACTGGCAAGCCTCAGGCAGGGGGATGTGTTAGTTTCACTGCCTTATAGCCATTTCATGGGTGGTGTGAACTGGAATATCTCCTGTCATGCCAATAAGCAAAAATGCCATAGCTATCTGCAATTCCAGCATCCTAAAAGTGAATTTCTACGCTGGTAAGCAGCAGATGAATGGAGCCATTTCCCACACAAAGAACTCACAAAGAATGTCACAGTCCTTCATAGGTGGGCAGGGTCAGGCTGCTGTGAGCCAAACAAAGGCACCCTAGCCCAAGGGTTAGGTGAAGGGGGTGGGGGCAGGGCTCCCTGAGGCAGGCCATTATGTATGCCTCTAATAAGAAAAGTGGCAAAATAAAAGTTAAAATCACAGAAAAAGATTTAGTACGGAGCCAAAATTAACCTACCTGGGTTACATAGCCAGGCCCTGAGCCTGTGAGGAGCTTGGTCCATTCCCAGCAATGGGTTCTGGATTCCACATACAGAGAGAGGAGCTTATACAGGCCTCACAGGGAGCCAAGCTTCCCAAACAGCCTACCCAGGGGAGTGTCCCAGCCTGGCCCCCATGCTCAGTGGACCACCCATTCTCATATCTCTTGGGCAGCACAGCTCCTGGCCTCTTGGCCTTGCACCAGAGATAGTCACGGGTCCCAACTAGTGCCCACCCAAAGGCTCCAAGTCACCACCCTGTGGCCCCCAACCTCCTGCGCCAGCCACTCCACCTACCTGGCCTAATGGGGTCAAGACCCTGGGAGCTTCAAATTGTCACCTGGAGAAGGTGGAAATCCTATCTGATGGGGAAAGGAACATGTCCTCCTTTCCAGTGTGAAACAGGGTGTTTGAATTCATGCAATTGAGCCAGGAGAGGACAGGACAGGACATGGTTTACTTACGTTCCAAACACTGTTTACAAACATTCCAAACACTGACAGGCCCAGGGTGCTGGGTCCACAGCTGCAAACAGGGTAGGGCCTGGGGTCTCTATGGCCAGTCCAAGAGGAGACAGCATGCCTTCAGTACAACCAATTATGTGGGGCAATACCATGTTGGTAGAGAGCTTCCCTTCCATCTCTCTTTCTGTCCGTTTGTCCTGACTGTTCAACTGGGGCTCTGCTGGGTGGTGTGCTTCCTCCCTCCAGCCCTCATTCCTCATCTGCTGGGCAGCATCAAGCAGCACCTTCGCAGTCACTCGACCAGCCCCATGGACCTCTTGTCCTTCTTCAAACAACTGGTAGCAACCACCAGGACAGTCGTTCATGTGGCCTTGGGGCTGATGGAAGAAAAGTTACAACTCCAGGGGTCCAGATCCTTCAGTGTCACTGGTACTTTGAAGTGGAAGAAAGCCAGATGGCGGGGAAAGGGGTAGGGGTGCAGGATACATTCCTTGGGGTGTTGGGAGGGGAGAGGAAAGGGATAGGAGGTATGGAACAGACCCGCTCAAGAAGAAGCTGGAACCCTGCCCACCACCCCACCCGGAGATGTGCTAATGAACCCCAGCTGCGGCTGCCGTCCCAGGCCAGTGACTGCGCTCCCCAGGAAGAAGCTTAGAAGTGCTATAACCAATATCGCACCATCACCGGGAGATGCAACAACAAGTGGATGGGTGCTGGAGTGGCACTTGACCTGGGAGGGGGTCGGATCTGCTCGCCACTCCTTCTCAACCCTACTGATCCTAACACACCCCCTGCTGCAGGAGGAGACCCTGGCTGGGAGTCTCCAGCCAGCCACTGGCATGCTGGCTGCCAGCCGAGAACAAGGACAGGCTGTCTCTCCCCTTCAGCTGGACTCCGGCAAGAGGTGCAACAGCTTGCCCCTCCCCGTTGTGAGTCAGGCCTGAGGGGTGGAGGATACTTCATCTCTTCTAAACGTGGAGAACAGACACAGCCAAAGTCGGCCAGACAGGGCTTGAGCCAGGCTTTCCCGTGGGCTGGTGGATAACGCTGGGCAAGGACTCCAGCTGAGTCAGTTTCCTCAGCTGTAAAACAGCTGTAAAACCCACTCCAGATTTCTGTTATGACTGTTAAAGTCCTGATATAAACATCAATATAGGACGTGATATATTAACACTTGTGTTTCCCTGGTGGCCTAGACAGTAAAGAATCCACCTGCAATGCAAGAGACCCAGGTTTCATCTCTGGCTCAGGAAGATAGTAGTAGCCATTATAGTACTGTTTTTTCTGAAAGAATTCATGTCAAAGTACCTTCAAGAGCAATACAGCTTAATGTAGTTCTATGGATTGAACTATTTCTCATTTAACAATTTATCAATTTTCTATTCATATGTCAATATCACAATCTAATCCCTATCCATCTATCATCATCTATTTATCAATTTTTCTTCCATTGCTCATTCCATCTATCCAATTCTCTATCATCCATCACCTAGCAACCAATCCTTACATCTCTCAATCAGTTCTATCATCTAATTATCCATTAGTCTGTATAATCTGATCTGTCATTTAACTCTCTGGAGGAGATGGTGGGGTCTGAGTCAGCCAATCTGGTCTGCTCCCCTTTCTTTCCTCCTGGAATCCTCAGAAGCCAGGCTGGAGAGCGTCTCCGTAGGAATCTCTGCGTAGCATCTCTGTGGCTGTAGGAATGACGGCCACAGAGGAAGTGGGACAAAGCAGGAAAGGGGAGGGGAGGGTGGAAGAGGAGGAGAAGCTGTGTTAACTCCAGCGGGGGCAACCTGTCGCCCCCTGAGTCCTGGGTTGGCTCTGACACGTGTGGGGTCAGAGCCACACACCGATCGCTCTCCCCACCAGGTCCAGGCTGTCTCCAAGCATATCATACACCTCTGCAGCGAGAGGCTGACCTCCGACCATGGCCAGTCCCTTAAGTTCATGCAGTGTGGCCAGTTCATGGACTGTGACTTGGACTCCCCCCACTGAGTCCCCAGCCAGATTCACTGAGGGTGTCAACTGTGACAGCACCTGTACCCAGCTGCCCTCCTGCTTCCCCATCAAGGTACTGCAGTTTCCCAGGCTCCATCCCCTGCCAAGAGCAGGGGCTGGGCATCTGGAAGCCTAGCGTACCTGCCTTAGGGAGCTGCCTGAGATGCTGGAGTATCAGACAGCAACAAGAAGCACAGTCTGACACACACACCTAGTTCTGTATGTGTTTGAGAGGTAAGGGTAGGGCAACCTGCCCGGAGGTTCAGTGCAGGCTTCACAAAAGGGGAAACAATTGAGACTGGAGTTGAGCTGTGGGTGGCATTCCAACAGGGGAAGCCTCCGGGCTGCTGCCTTTGGAAGCCTTTAAAGTCTCTTTGCGGTGAAGGCAATGGCACCCCACTCCAGTACTCTTGCCTGGAAAATCCCTTGGACGGAGGAGCCTGGTAGGCTACAGTCCATGGGGTCCCGAAGGGTCGGACATGACTGAGCGACTTCACTTTGACTTTTCACTTTCATGCATTGGAGAAGGAAATGGCAACCCACTCCAGTATTCTTGCCTAGAGAATCCCAGGGATGAGGGAACCTGGTGGGCTGCTGTCTATGGGGTCGCACAGAGTCAGACACGACTGAAGCGACTTAGCAGCAGCAGCAGCAGCAAAGTCTCTTAGCACTTGTCCTTCCCTCCCTCTGGGGTGGACCAAGGCCCCTGCAGTTCCCACAAATTCCTGGGTCTGGTTGGGAGGACAGTGCTCTGCTTCATGCTGAGAGAAAGGATGCTGCAGGACACTAGGGAAGAAAAGATGGACTCCAGGGAGCAGAGCCTCTGCTGGGCACAGAGCCGCCGCCCCCCCCCCCCCACACACACACATGTTCACTCACGCTTGCTGTTCTAGCAGTGTGTCATGTGAGGGCCCCTGGCTGGCTCCTTCCTCCCACTTCTCCGGGGAGCCACCCCCTACCTTCCTAGTATACCGTTACCAGCTTCACTGCTGGCTCAGATGGTAAATAATCTGCCTGCAACGCAGGAGACCTGGGCTCAATCCTTGGATCGGGACGATCCCCTGGAAAAAGACGTGGTAACCCACTCTAGCATTCTTGCCTGGAGAATCCCATGGACAGAGGAGCCTGGTGAGCTACAGACTATGGGATCGCAGAGTCAGACTTAACTGAGCAACTAGCACTTCTGACTTTTAAATCTAACACAGCAAACACCACCTTAATTTAGAGTTACATTACTCTATATGCAGGTCTGTGTTCAATGAACTGCCAGCTTCCTGCAGCCTGTATGGAGTTTTCTTGACCTTCACGATCTCTAAGGCACCCAGCACAGAAAGGGGCTGATATCTGCTGAACTGAGTGGAGTGAAAGCAGCAAAGCCTTCATGTCAGAGAACTAGTTTCCACTCCCCTCTTTCCCCCTGAGGAGTTGTCCTTCCTCTCTCTGAGCCTCAGTTTCCCTGTCTGTAACATGAGGATCTAAGGCCTCATCCATGTCTAACCTTTCATGACTCTATAGCACCAAGTGCTAACCTGATGAGCAGCCTTTGTCTGGATGAATCAAGGAGGACTTCCTGGAATAAGAGAGTTTGTGCTTTTGTTTTTAATTGGAGTATAGCTGCTTTGCATGTTGTGTTAGCTTCTGCCGTAAAACAACTTGAATCAGTTGTATGTGTACATATGCCCCTTCCCTCCTGAGCCTTCATCCCACTCCTGTAGATATCACGGAGGCTAGAGCTGAGCTCCTGTGTGCTGTATATAGAGCAGCTAAGAAAGCAGTTTGGGGCAGGGCTCTGAAGCACGTGGGGGATGACCTGGAGGGGTGAGCTTGCTCAGGAAGGGCCCCCATGTAAGTGAGTCCTCTTCCACCTCAGACCCCGCCCAATGACCCACGCATCGCCAGTCAGCAAGACTGCATCTCCTTCTTCTGTCTGGTACAAAAGCAGAAACAAAGTCCACAACCAGGTCAATGGGCTCACCTCCTTCGTGGACGCCAGCATGTTGTATGGCAATGAGGTGGCCCTCGCCATGTAACTCCACAACCAGACCAACTTCCTGGGGCTTCTCACACTCAGCACCCACTTCCAGGACAATGGCCAGGCCCTGCTGCCGTTGACAACCTGCACGATGACCCTGCCTCCTTGCTGACCACTCGGCATGCATCCCTTGCTTCCTGGCAGGTCAGACTTGGGGGTGGACAGTCATGTCTCCCTAGGAAAGAGCCAGTCCCAGGTTCCAGGAGGGGAAGCCCAGAGGGTACTCTGTGGGGGGTACTTGGCTTCAGACCTCAATATTAGGCACACAGATCTGTGCGTGGTTCCCAGAATCAGTATGTCAGAAGGAGTTCTTTTGCAAAACCAGTGTGTGTCCAGAGATCATTGCTTGATTCTCTGCACCAATAAGGGCCTCATTCCCTACACAGTCCATCTGGAGTGGTGCTGATTGTTTCAAAAGCCTGCCTATTATTGATCCAGCATCCATCTGTTGCTCTTCACTAAGCTTCTAGACCCTCAGAGAAGAAGCTCTCTCTCTTTCACACAGTAATAGCCTCTTTAATTACCTGAAAGCAGCTTTCAACCTAATAATTTCTTTTCCACCTAATAATTTCCTTTCCACCTAATAATTTCTCTACTGTAGGTTAAATTTCCTTAGGAGCCAGTTTCCTCCCTGCACTGGCTAGACACTGGCATTTGGTATCTTCTTCCAGATGCATAATCCGAAATTTCCTGGGGGTCTTTCCCCCTCCTCCGCTCTCTGTCATCATGATGGCCATCACTTCTGGTTATTTAAGATATTTGAATGTGCCATCTCTCATCCTTATAGCAGCCCTGAAAAGGCAGCATTAACATCACCCTTGTTTTGCAGACGAGAAGCTCAATGAAGATAACTAACGCACCCCAGAGCAGAGTGTCGGATGGCAGAGTCCACATGGGGACTGGAGTCAGTGCAGTGGCCAGGTCTGGGCTCTTTCCACTGCACTACCATCTCCTTCATAGGGAGTTGGCTCCAGCCCCCTTTCTAAGGACTGCACGTTTCTTTGATTCTGTTAAGAGCAGCAGGCTCCTTGGTCTGCTTAAGAGTAGATTGATTAAGACCACACACAAGGGCTTAGCTCAAAAACAGCAAATGACCGTATGTAAGGCCACCTTCAGGACAGCACTTTCCCTCCTGGCCTCGAGGAGAAGATCTGGCTACGGAAACAGGCTCTGCTCGACTCTCCTTTTTTCTCCTTCCCTGGGGCTCCTTGGGGAGAGCAGCATGATACCAAGCCCAAAACTAAGGAGAAGTCCAGCTCCCAGGAGAGACCCTGCAGAGGGATGCAACTCACCGGACAGGAGGACTCAGTCTCAAAAGCAAGGCTCCTAGAATCACCCAGGACCCCCACCAGCCGTGGCTCTGATCATTCTGCCAAGCAGAATCATCAGGCAAAGGTTTTCCTGCCCCAAACTGGCAGCTGCCCCGTGCTTGGCCACTGTACACAAACCCCTTCAAGGAACTTAGGGAGCTGAGACTTAGGCACCACTAACCTTCCCCTCCGGGCTGTTGTGTGGGTCAGTGGAGCCTCGCAGCACAACTGAGGAGATGGAGGTCCAGTGGGGGCCAGGAATTTGGCGCAAGTCACTAAGTCTCACCACCTCTTTCTAGTCCCCAGAGCTGTGTGTGTCTGCCTTAACAGAAAGATATTTCTCTGGGAAGGAATGTGGTGACTCTGAACTTTGGATTTTCAAGGTGATACCCGGTCAACTGAAACCCCAAAAGTGGCAGTCATGCACACTTGGCTGGTAACTGAGCTGAGATGCCTGAATCCCAGTGGACCGGAAACAAGCTGTACCAGGAGGTTCGGAAGATCGTGGGGGCCATGGTCCGGGTAGGAGGCCCTGGACCCCAGCATCCCTTAGGAACCATGAGAAGGCACAAACCAGATAGATGTGCCCCAAATCAACTAGGTCTGGGTGATTGGGGGTGTTCCTGATCTACGACCTGTACCCTCAACTCTGCCACTAACTCGCTGTGACCCTGTTCATGTCACCCAACCCCTCTGGGCATCAGTGTCCCTCATCAGGCAACGGGAAATTAACACTGTCACAATTAACATAATGCCAAGAACGAATCAATGTGTCTGAGCCGCCCTTGGAACAAGCAAAAAATCTGTTCAAAGAAAATGGAGTAGGTGGGCAGCCACTAAAGTAACATTCCTCCTCCATCTTTTCTTCCAGATCTTCACCTACCAGGACTTTCTGCCCCTGGTTCTGGGAGAGAACAGGGCCAGGAAAGCCATGGGGCCCTCCTGGGGGTACCATGCCAGTGTCTTCACCCTGGCCTTCCACTGCAGCCACACCACACTCCAGCCCTTCATGTTCCACCTGGACAGCCAGTACCAGGCCTCAGCACCTAACCCCCGAGTCCCACTCAGCTCTGCCTTCTTCGCCAGCTGGCAGACTGTGTATAACAGTGACCAGGTTCCCCAGGGGCAGGTGGGAGTGGGGGTGGAGCCCAGCTTAGTACCAGGAGGCCAGGCCTCTGCTGATCGTCTCCCCAGGACGGTGAAAATAAAGCAGGTGCCACCAAGACCTTCAGTCACGAGTCTGCCACCCCCTCCGGGATTAGAGGATTTCTAAAATGGGAGGAGATGGGTGGCTGTGGTCCTGAAAGGAGCTTGCCTTCTACTCCTTCTCAAAGAAGTGTGCGAGAGGGGAGGCTCCTTGCCCTGCCAGCTCCAGATTCCTAGGTGTCCACCCAGGCCCCTGTTTTCTGATACAAACCTGATAGATGCAAATTACTGGCTTGTCCAGCTCTGAGCTAGCTTGGCATCGTGTGATGACCTCTGGGGCTTCCAAGAGGCTGGTCCAATCTGCGCTGAACAGATTCTGTTCACACTCCCTGCCACCCAGTGGCATTGACCCCATCCCCCGAGGCCTCATGGCCACCACCCCCGCCAAGCTGAACCCTCAAGATGCCAGGTTAGTGATGAGCTCCAGGACCGGCTGTTTCGGCAAGTGAGAAGGACCAGGCTGGACCTGGCTGCTCAACATGCAGTGGCAGCCGGTACCACAGCCTTCCAGGTGAGGGGGCTGCCAGCCCCTCCTCCCAGGCTGTCCCAGAGCAGGGCTGCTGGTGATGGTGGTGGGGAGCAGGGTGGGTCAGGGAAGATCCTTGGTGTCTCCTTTCTGACTGGGACTGTCTACAGGATGTGCTGAGGCTGATGCAGTAAAGCATCCCTGGGACCTCCTTTTTGTCGTCCTGCCACATCTTCTCCATTCTCACCAAGGTCTCTAGCTTTAGGGACACAACAGGTTGGACACAGGAGCTGAACAAAGACATGAGGACTTTCTAAGTAGAAAAAAAAGAAGAAGAAAATACAGTAGCTTTAAAAAGCAAGGAAAAGCTGCCCCTGCCCACCACCCTGGCAAGATCCAGGGAGGAAGTCCCAGGGATACAGAAACTGGATCTTGGCTCTGAGTGGGGAAGGGCAAAGAGCCTGAGAAGTAGGGAACCAGTGGAGTAAAAGTAAGCCTGCCTTAGTTGTTTGGTAAAGACACAAAAAGACTTTATTCCAGGAAAGAAGAAAACTTAGGCACTTTGCTAGAATCTTTAATGGACATTAACTCTTCCAGTCCTCCCAATGACCTTGAAAGCAGCTGGGACAGCCATTTCGATAGATGAGGAAATAAATTCAGAGACATCTAGTAATTGGCCCAAGCCCACATAACTAGGAAGTAGTACAACTCGAATCAGGTTCAAAATTTCTCCTTTTGTCCTCCTGTTCAGTCCACTATGTTATTGGTGTTGTTCAGTCACCAAGTCTGTCTGGCTCATTGCAACTCCATGGACTGCAGCACATCCGGCTTCTCTGTCCTTCATCGTCTCCCAGAGTTTGCTCAAATTCATGGCCATTGAGTCAGTGATGTCATCTAACCATCTCATCCTCTGCTTCCCCTTCTTCTTTTTCAACTTCAATCTTTCCCAACATCAGGGGCTTTTCCAGTGAGTCAGCTCTTCACATCAGGTGGCCAAAGTATTGGGGTTTCAGCCTTAGCATCAGTCTTTCCAATGAATATTCAGGGTTAAATTCCTTTAAAATTGACTAGTTGGATCTTCTTGCAGTCCAAGGGACTCTCAAAAGTCTTCTCCAGCACAATTTCAAAGCATCATTTCTTCAGTGCTCAGCCTTCCTTATGGTTCAACTCTTGCATCCATACACGACTACCAGAAAAACCATAGCCTCAACTATAATGGACCTTTGTTGGCAAAGTGATGTCTCTGCTTTTTAATATGCTGTCTAGTTTGTCATAGCTTTCCTTCTGAGAAGAAAGCGTCTTTTAATTTAATGGCTGCAGTCACCATCTGCAGTGATTTTGGAGCCCAAGAAAATAAAGTCTGTCACTGTTTCCACTTTTCCTCCTTCTATTTGCTATGAAGTGATGGGACCAGATGCCATGATCTTAGTTTTTGAATGTTGGGTTTTAAGCCAGCTTTCTCTCTCTCCTCTTTTACCCTCATCAAGAGACTCTTTAGTTCCTCTTTACTGTCTGCCATAGGAGTGGTATCACCTGCATATATGAGGTTCTTGATGTTTCTCCCAGCAATCTTGATTCCAGCCTGTGATTCATCCAGACTGGTATTTTGCAGGATATACTCTGCATATAAGTTAAATAAGCAAGTGACAATATACAGCCTTGTCATACTCCTTTCCCATTTTTGAACCAGTCAGTTATTCCATGTCCAGTTCTAACTGTTGATTTTGACCTGCATAGAGATTTCTCAGGAGACAGGTAAGGTGGTCTGGTATTCCCATCTCTTTAAGAATTTTCCACAATTTGTTGTGATCTGCACAAAGGCTTTAGCATAGTCAATGAAGCAAAAGTAGATGTTTTTCTGGAAACACCTTGCTTTCTCTGTGATCCAACAAATGATGACAATTGGTCTCTGAATCCTCTGCCTTTTCTGAATGGAACTTGTTTATCTGGAAGTTCTAAGTTTACATACTGCTAAAGCTGAGGGATTTTGAGCATAACCTTACTAGCATGTGAAATGAGTGCAACTGTATGGTAGTTTGACCATTCTTTGGCATTGCCCTTCTTGGGATTCTTTCTTATCCTGTGGCCACTGCTGAGTTTTCCAAATTTGCTCTTATTAAGTGCAACACTTTAACAGCATCATCTTTTAGGATTTTAAATAGCTCAGCTGGAATTCCATCACCTACACTAGCTTTATTCATAGTAATGCTTCCTAAGGCCCACTGAACCTCACACTCCAGGATGTCTGGCTTTAGGTGAGTGACCACAGCATCATGATTATCTGATCATTAGGAACTTTTTTGTATAGTTCTTCTGTGTATTCTTGCTGCCTCTTCTTAATCTCTCCTGCTTCTGTTAGGTCCTTACCATTTCTGTCCTTTATCATGCCATCCTTGGCATGAAACGTTCCCTTGATATCTCCAATTTTCTTGAAGAGATCTCTAGTCTTTCTCATTCTATTATTTTCCTCTATTTCTTTGCATTGCTCATTTAAGAAGGCCTCCTTATCTCTCCTTGCTATTCTTTGGAACTCTGCATTCAGTTGGGTATATCTTTCCCTTTCTCCTTTGCCTTTCACTTCTCTTCTTTTCTCAGCTATTTGTAAAGCCTCCTCAGACAACTAATGTTTGCCTTCTTGAATTTTTCTGAGATGGTTTTGGTCACGTCTTCTGTACAGTGTTACAAACCTCCATCCATAGTTCTTCAGGCACTCTGTCTACCAGATCTTATCCCTTGAATCTGTTTATTATTTCCACTATACAATTATAATGGATTTTATTTAGGTCGTATCTGCATGGCCTAGTGGTTTTCCCTACTTTCTTCAATTTAAGCCTGAATTTTGCAAGAAGGAGTTCATGATCTGGGCCACAGTCTGCTCCAGATCTTGTTTTTGCTGACTGCATAGAGTTTCTCCATCTTCGACTGCAAAGAACGTAATCAGTCTGATTTTGGTATTGACCATCTGGTGATGTCCTGTGTAGAGTTGTCTCTATCGTTGGAGAAGGGTGTTTGCTATGCCCAGTGTGTTCTGTTGACATAATGATGTTATGGGAAGGCTTTGGCCAGAGCCTTGCTTATCTCCCCCTCTCCTCATTTCCTAATTTCCTGTCTAAATGCAACCTGAAGCCCCATCTGCCTCTGCTAATCTTTGGCAGTGTATAGTAAAGGATGTGTAGAAGGAAATGGCAACCCACTCCAGTGTTCTTGCCTGGAGAATCCCAGGGACGGGGGAGCCTGGTGGACTGCCGTCTATGGGGTTGCACAGAGTCGGACATGACTGAAGTGACTTAGCAGCAGCAGTAAAAGGTGGGCAATTCCTAGTGCCCCTAACACAGGACCAGGCAGGCACATAGCAGATACTCAAAAACCTGACTGTCTTTCCTTCCCTCCACTTTGGTGCTGTGACAGAGTGGTGGCGCCTCCTGCTGGAGATCTGAGATTGCTAGCTGCCCAAGTTAACCACACAAGTTCCTGTTCCCTTTAAGCTGTTTCATCCTAGCTATTCCAGTCTTCACTAATCCCTTCCCAAGTCTAATACCAAATATGGAGTTGGAAGGCCTGGTTTGAGCTCCATGGAATGGTGGGGGTGACCTTGGAAAAGTCACAGTTGCTCAAGGTCAGCAAATACCCATTGATAACATGAAGATTATAAAGTACTTCAGAAGTGTGAGGATCCTGAGGATATTCACACAGCAGTGTCTATTAATGGGAAACATCACATGGTTCTCCTTTGTTCAGCTTGGGGATGGTAGTTCAGTGGACTGTAGTTTAATGGACGGCGCCTGGAGTCTCTTTGGGTCATGGCAAAGCTATCTCCTATCCTGATGGTCTCATCATATCATGTGATTTGGTCCTGGTGTGGGATCCTGATGGCTGAGAAATCAATATGGCTAATCTTTGTTCTGGAGAAGGCAATGGCACCCACTCCAGTACTCTTGCCTGGAAAATCCCATGGACGGAGGAGCCTGGTGGGCTGCAGTCCACGGGTCGCTGGGAGTCGGACACGACTGAAGTGACTTAGCAGCAGCAATCTTTGTTAGTTTCTGAGTGGGTAAAAAATATTTTTAATTAAAATTTTAATTAATTTTTAAATTGTAAAGTTTTAATTAAAACTTAATTTTAAATTATATTGATATAATGTATCATAAATTTATCCTATAAAGTATATAATTCAGTGATTTTTAGTATAAAGTTGTACATCATATGTAATATCAGAACATTTTCATCACTCACAAAAGAAACAGTAATAATAGTCACTTCCCATCCCCACCCCAACCCCTGACAATTACTAATCTAGCTTTACATGCTTGCAATTCTGGACCTTTCATATAAATGGAATCATGCAGCAGGCGGTCGCTTTCTGAGCAGCTAAATTTTACCCATGCTCTTCGTTTCTTGGATTGTTCATTGATTTATTCAGTCATTCTACAAATCTGGGAGTCTTTATGTTCTGAGTACTGTCTTACTTATGCCTAGTTAATGCCATGATCGCATCATTGTGGTGGTGAGTGTTGGTTTACAACAGCTTCCTACATTAGGACATACTCCTCAGCGTTCGCACGAAACACAGCTGTCTGCTCGAATTGAAAACCAGAGAGCAGTGGTTCGGTCTTTGGAAAGTTCAAGGCCTCTTCTGCCAGCAGGGATTTTGTTCTGTCCAATACTGCCTGACCAAACAGCTCTCCTAGGACAAATCAGGACAAATTGTGATGAGCAGATGCCAACGAGAATCCGCAGGGGGAAGACAAAACTGCTCCTGCCCTTTGCCCTACAGGGTACAATGCTTGGAGGTGCTTCTGTGGGCTCTCTCAGCCTCAGAATCTGGCACAGCTTAGCCAGGTTCTGAAAAACAAGAGTCTGGCAAGGAAGTTTCTGGATCTGCACGGGACACTGGACAACTGCCATCTGAATCAGGGCCATCACAGAGCCTCTTTTGCCAGGGGCCTGAGTGCGGCCTCTTCTGGCTTGAGAACCAGTTCCAAAGAGTCCAAGATGAAGACAGGTAAGTGACCCTCCCCTAAAAGGACCAGCCCTGGAAGCAGAGCAGAAAGGCACTAGAATTTCAAGACTTGATGAGAGAATATTCTTTTTAGCTTCATCGCTTCCAAGTTCATAGGATCAGAGACCAGGAGGCTTGGTCAGAGGGCGAGAGGCCACTTGCTTGGGCTGGAGGCACCTTTAACCCAGGAGACAAATGTCTCAGCCTGGCTCTTTCAGGCTTGAGGATCCCAGAAAACACAGGCATAACAAGCTATTAATAAAGCTGATTTCCCACCACCAAGTTTGTGGTTTAAGACTTGACTCCTCATTTGGATTTGGCATTGACCCTGGGTTCAAATCCAGCCCTGGATGCTTAAAATTACTCTGCACTTAAAATCAAGGTAATTTATCTGACTGCTGAACACATTTCTTCCTTTATAAGATTGGAACCATACCTATTTTGCAGGGATTTTGGAGAACTGAATGAAATAATGTCACCCTATGGTTAAACTCCCTCACACACAGCAGGTACTCACTCCTGTTCATCCCCCGCAACCTTCACCCATGTCTCTCCAGTGTCCTGGTGGCAGAATTGAGGTGTTTTCACCAATAGACAGCGCGTGACCCTGAGCCACATCTTGTCTTGAACTGTGTGTGACAACCCTGGTATCGCCACCGATCCAAGGGGAGTCTTCAGGGCCAGCTCTGCCCCCAGGGCTTTGTGCCCTGCTCCTATATCCCTGGCCTGAATGTATCTGCCTGCAGAGGCAGATGAGGCCTCCCCAGGTAAGGGGCCTCCAACAAGCTGGGCTGGCTCAGGACTTCACATCCGTCCCTGGAGAGGACAGCAGAGTCCTTTCAGGCCTCCAAGCAGGAAACACAGAACTCATCTCGAGGGACAGGACATGCTTTCCCAGTGGCTCCCCAGTATGCTAGCCTCTGGGTTGATAGTTAACTCCCAGGGCCCAGGGCTTTGGGGGGCAATTAGGAAGTATCCACCTAGCCTCAGATGAGTTATCAACACCCTAAAAGAGTTCTGCTTTTGGACATCCAGCAAGTCCCTCAACTGTCCGCTTGTGCTGCTTCCACAGGAGTCTGGCCCAGGCCTCTGACCTCAGAGACCAGGAAACCTGGGGAAGGCCATGCTCCAACGCCTGGAGCAACTGTTTCCTGCTCATGCTTTTGCCGGCTGTGGCTGGCTCTCTGGCTGGGAGTGGTGGCCGGGGCGCCCGGCAGCGATGAACCCTTCCGCCAGGCAACCCTCTCACATGTCAGGTCACACATCAGCACTGCGTACAAGTGGGAGGCCCAGGCGAGAAGGAGGGTTTCCAGCCACTTTCGTCCACTGCTCAGCCTGTTCCTGATCCCTGCCCAGAAACAGGAGACCAGAGTCCCAGCCTCCAGCCACCCCACGGTCTTCCTCTGAAGCCTGCAGGGTGGGCAGCACTTGCTGCTTCTCCCAAGAAAGCACTGCTGAGGGCAGAAGCTGTTTCTGCTTTGGGCTAGGGATGGGGCGGCGTGGAACCTGTCATATACTTCACTCCAGATGTTTCAGAGAAACACTGCTAAGACACAGCCGGCACGAACCTTGAAGACCCTCCTGGGGGCTGAGTTTGGAGAATCCAAAGAATCTCTGGAGTAGGAAAAGGCAGGGAAGGGCAGCAGTTGTTAGGGGCCCCGACATTAAGGAGAATAACTTGGCCACGCCAGAGACTTGAGCAGAAAACAAGTCGATGGAACGTAAGATGGTAGAAAACCTTTTTATGTACAAAAAAACACAATAAAAGCCACTAGCCAGCTAGCAGAAAGGACTGGACACTGCCTTCAGCCTTCATTTACTCTAGCAGCCAGCCCCCTGGCAGAAAGAGGAGGTGGGCTCCCGGGCTGAGGATGGAAGACCTCCCTCACCTGACTTCTCTCTCGGGCCCCCACGTGTGCACCAGGTGAAGAGCAGGACGGACGGCTGCGCTCTGCCCCCAAGACCCAAAGACAGGCCAGAGAACAGGCACTGCCGAGGACAGAAGTAACTCTGGCCTTACCCCCAAACAGGTCTCAACCCCAACACACCTGTCCTCCAGTGAGGGGCACATGCAGGGGCTGACATATCAAAAGGGGACCACCTGTGGGCACTGG
Source organism: Neotragus moschatus (assembly GCA_006410615.1). Classification (NCBI taxonomy): domain Eukaryota; kingdom Metazoa; phylum Chordata; class Mammalia; order Artiodactyla; family Bovidae; genus Neotragus; species Neotragus moschatus. The sequence continues at coordinate 1,095,530 of SJYA01002687.1, forward strand.
GCAGCTGAAGAGCAGGTGGGGGGTCAGGATTCTCAGCTCCTTTGGTTCTCGGCAGGTCAGTGGGGTCTCTAACCAGAAAGACGAAGAGGTGGCAGGACCTGGGCCGTGGTGCATATCACTCATCACAGAGGCCAGGGCTGCAGCGAGCTAGGAGACCGAGGTTTCCAAGGGACTCACAAGGTCCTGTGGGAGGCTTTCTCGGGCCTCCTGCATACGGCGCCGGGCTCGCCGGAAGGCCTCTGCGAGGGAAGCAGACACAGAGTCAGGACCACCGTGGGGGGCGACGGGGCCCATGTGGATGTCAGGAGGGGTGGGTGGCTAGACTTGGGTGGAGGGGGAAGCCTACCCAGCACATTGTGAATGGAACTCTGCTGGCTGAATCCCTCTAGACGGTCCAACACACTCCGCATCCTCTTCCGGAGGGAACTTGACTCCATGAAGGCCCTGTGGGGGAGCCAGCCACTGACCACAGCTGCTCTGCAGCCCTGGGGACCAGGAGCCCTGAGGCAGAGGGCCGGGCCACTCACCGGGACTGCTGCAGACAGTGCAGGCGGAAGGTGACACTGCCTGTGGTCTCGGTGCGGAGTCCGAAGCGGCTCAGACGCTCCCCCTGTGGATCCAGTTAGTGTCAGGCTTCGGTTGGTTTCTAGACCCCAGGCACCATGCTGGCCTCACTCCCATTCTTATTCCCATTCTTGGGGAGAACAGGTCTGTTGGGGAAAGTTCATCCCAACACCCAAATGCCATCCCCTCCCGACTGTCAATCAGGGAACAGTCCAGCCTCATTTGAGAATTAGCAGTCTTCTAAGAAGCCGGCTGACCCTCTGCTTCCTGAGGTCTCAGGGATGGGCTGGGGGAAGGAGCCGGTTACTCTGATGGGGACCAGGGGAAACCTCTAAGTGTCCTACTTCTCAGAGCTCTCCAGTGACGTCTGCATGTGCTTCAAGATGTGGCTGAGACTTCCCACTGGGGCCCCAGGAAGGAACAGACCAAGCACTGATGAAGCAGTGAACGATTAAGGGGCCTTAACCCAGCCTGCACCTTCCCCAGAAGACAGGGACAGAACCTCCCAGGGTGAAATCTACCCAGAGACGAAAGTCACCTGGAAGGTTCCTGGTATCCACACGTAGGAGAGGTCCTCCAGTTCCAGAGAGCCACCAATGAAAAACCTCCGCAGTTCAGCCACTGGGCTGAGCTCCAGGGGCCTCCAGGTGGAGACCGTCAGGGTGTGAGAGCCTGGGCAGAAGAGGATGCAGCCAGGGCTGGAAAGGGCCTGCAGTCCCTCGCGGACTCCCCAGCAGTGACACCAGCCTTGCCACCCTAGTCTGAGGATGGCCTGACCTCTGGTGAAGGTCACCACAGAGGTTTAGGGGACCCACGTGGGAATCAATCAGACAGAAGCTCAGATCTTAGCTCCGCCAGTTACTACCTGGGCGCTGGCACAAGTTTTTCAGCCTCTCTGAGCCCCATTCTCCTTGACTAATAAAATGGAAATAATACCAACACCTATGCCTAAAAGAGTGGTGGGAAGAATTAAACGAGAAGCACTCAGCGCACTGCCTGGCACACAAGAGATGACAGTGGCCATTATTTCTAAAGGAATGGTGATCCGCTCAGTACACGTCTGTTCAGAGCCCATCTTGACACAGGCTGCTCCCCGAAGGCTGCAGGTCAAATCAGAGGAGCCGGAATCAGAGACCAGAGCTGCTCAGCTGTCTCTAACGGAGACAGAAAATGCCCTCAAAAGGAACACAGAATCTTGCAAGTTAAGTGCTTCTAGTTCCCAGTCATCCCCGCTTCTCCCAGGAAGTGGCCGAGTCCTCTGAAGCATCAGCCTGGCATCTAGGAGCGGGGGCAGGAAGGCTGTGTGCAGGGCAGGGACGAGGGGTCACCTGGGGTGGCGGGCAGCACCACAGCCCCGTAGCCTTCCACGCGGTATCGCTGCCAGAAGTCCAGCGAGAGGACCTCGCAGTAGAGCACAGGCCACTCTGGGAGCGCATCTGCAGAGGGGAGAAGTGGCCAGGTCCCGGGAGGTCCCCACGGGACAAGGTGCGTCTGAGGAGCCCCAAGGCCAAGGACCAGCCAGGCCACTCACCGACAGATTCGTCCTCGTGGAGGAAGGAGGCCTCGAACGTGAAAGGGTAGGAGAAGTAGGCCACGTTATCCTAAAAAGGAGGGCTGTTTTATACTCGGTGCCACCAAGTGGCAAGGCCTCACTTGGCACTCATTTTTCCTGTGGCCATTGACAAGGTCATGGTCCCAATGGAAAAGGAAAAACTATCACTCCACACAGGAAATAAGAGGCTAAGAGGGGCAGGGACACCCAGATGCAAGCTGCTGCCATTCTCAAAAAAGCAGAGAACCCTGGGGCCAGGCGGCTCCGCAGGGCCCACAGCAAAGCACCAGACCCAGCTCTGGAGTCCTTCCCACGCTGTTAGCCCAATCATCTTTGGATGTCATGCAGGGAGCAGCCCTGTTCCCTCCAGGTGCCCCTGTTACCATACCATGCCCTGGGACTTGGTGGCACAGGTCTGTGTTACTCCTGAGAGCTGCTGGAACGCTGGGCTTGACCAGTCTAAAAACCAAAGACCACACAGAGTAAGTCAACCTGGGAGGAAGGTGAGCAGTTGAGAGAAACACAGAGCTCCTTTCCGCATTCAGTCACTCAGGCACGTGGCCAATCACTCACGCCACGTTCACTGGGCCCACTGTGTGCTATGACTGGCCCCTGGGGACACTGCAGTGACCAGATAGAAAAGCTTCCCATCTCTCAGGGGGCTAACCTTCTAGCTGGCGGTGGGAGGTGGCACAGAAAGCCAACCAACGACAGACATCAGGGAGTGATAAAAGCTGAATATAAAACAGCGTGAAGAGGCTGAGAGGCCTGGAGGCCCATTCAGGGATGCTGACGGACCCTCAGGGGTGGCACTCAGGCTGAGACCTAAACTGAAGCAGAACCAGTCATGCAAAGACAGGATTCAAGAGGTTTCGGACAGAGGAAATGGTCCTGAAAAGGCCCTAGAGTGGGAATGAATTTGGCCTGTTGAGGAACAGGAAGCATGACTGGAATGTTACAAGAGAGAGACATGCTGGGGCCAGCTCTTTCACGGAATGGGGTCAGGACTTTACTCAAAGTGGGAAGGGAAGCTGTGGGGGCTACAAGTTGAAGAGAGACACAGCTGGTTTACATTTTGAAGGCTCGGTTAGGCTGCGGTGTGTGTGGCAAATGAAACGTAAGCGGGGGCTTCCCTGGTGACTCAGTGATAAAGAATCCACCTGCCAATGCAAGAGACACAGGTTCGGTCCCTGGTCCGGGAAGATTCCCACAAGCCAAGGGAAAACTAAGCCCATGCACCAGAACTATGGAGCCTGTGCTCCAGAGCCCGGGAGCCACGGCTGCTGAAGCCTCGGTGCCCGAGAGCCCGCGCTCTGCACCAGGAGAAGCCACTGCCGCGAAAGCCCAGGCGCCACAGCTAGAGAGGAGCCCCTGCAGCAGGGAAGACCCAGCATGGCTAAAAATACATAAATAAATAAAGATTACTTAAAAAAGGAAAAGAAGCATAAGAGCAAGACAGGAAGCAAGAGAATAAATTGGAAACTTAATGCTTTGACCTAAGTAAGAAATGATGGTGGTTTGGTCCAGGGTCCTCAAGAGAACAGGTAATTCAGGACATCCTTGGGAAACAGACCTGATAGGAATTGCTGATGGCATGAATGGTGGTAGGGAGCTAGAGAAAGTGGGGAATCAAGGATGTCTCTTGTATTCTTGGTATTAGAAACCAAGGAGATGACATTGTGGTTCTGCTAAGATGGAGAAGACCATGATGGCAGGTTTGCAGCAAGAGGAGGAATCAAGGATGCTTTTGGTCACGTTAAGCAGAAAGAACAAACAGGTAAGTGGGCATGAGTCTGGAATTCAGGGGGAAGCTAAGACTAGAGAGAGAAGTCTGGGCATCTGAGACACACACATTTCTGAAGCCACAGGAAGGATGAGGCCACCTAGAAAGACTGTGGAGAGACGAACAGAAGGCCAGGTCTGGCCTTGGATGTTCTAATAGTTTTAGGTCAACAGCAGATAAGGAAATAGCCAAGGAGGCTGCTGAGCCACCAACAAGAGAGCAGAGAGGAGCACAGAGCCCGAAGGCAAGAGGAGAGGGGCAGTGAGGAAAGTGAGCTGTAGCAACTGCTTCTGAGAGACCGAGAGCGAAGGTAGACACGTCCCCAAGAGATTTCACATCTTGGAAGTGACCTATGACCTTGAAAAGAACGGTAACAATTTCAGTGGAGGAGTCGGGAAGAAAACTGTCAGAAGGGGTAAAAAGAGAGACTTGTGAATAATACTTACTAGAAGTTGGCAGTTCCACAAAGAAGTGGACATAGAGGTTGTCATACTCATAGCCTTGGGCTGAAACTAAGAAAACAGGAAACGGTTTCAGTTTATTGCCCTATCACCCCTAACGCCAGACCCGGTCCTACAGGGCCTACCCACTTGTGGAAGCAAGGCTCCCAAGGGCCGGGAACTCTGTGTTTCCAGGAAAGACTCATGCCTGAGTCTCCCGAGTGCTGAGGACAACCCAAGGCCACTGCTGGGGTGGGGAGGACTATTCCACACTGCTCTCTCTGGCACTTGCCAAGCCTCCAGGGACCTCTGTCTGGTGAGACACTTACCCACCTCTCCATTCACGAAGAGCCGGAGGGCACCTGGTACAGTCTGGGGTAGAGAGAAGTGGGGACTGGTCAGGAGGTCTGAGAGAAGCGACGCCTCTCCTCCAGCCTGTCCGTAAACCCAACAGGACCTGACATGAGACATCCGATTCTGGCAAGTAACTACCCACGCTTCCTCCCCACCTGCCATTTCTCCACAGATGTGTTTCCTTCATTTCTCAAATGCATAACGTAGGGGGAAAGCACCTAATTTAAATGGTGGAAGGGGCGACAGAGTGTGGGGACCTTATGGGAATGGTCAAGAGAAGCAGGCATAGCTGCCGCTGCCCTACAGCAAGAGGCCGGAGACCCTGCTCCCTCTGGGGGCTGAGACCAAGAAGCTAGGCAGTTTCCTTTTAAATTATTTGTGTCTCTATCTTAGGTAGCTTTTTAACACTGAACATCTGTTGCTAACATAATATAAAAACAGTGACAGCTATTTTTTTACAGACAGAGAGGGGGACCACCAGCTAACTCTATCTCCTTTTCTATCTAGAAATGGAACTCCTGGAACAAGAGAAGACAAAGAATAGGAGCACAGGATTGTGGACCTAAACTGTTTTCTCTTAAAAGCCAAACTATCTGAAGAACAGAAATGAGACGCCTCCCTCCTTTATGGGGCATGTAGGAAAAACATCTACATTAAGAGTGAGGAAGACATTTTTCATCTATTATACTTATTTACCAAAAAAAATTAATGGTTAGATAGCATCACTGAGTCAGTGGACATGAATTTGAGCAAACTCCAGGAGATAGTGGAGGACAGGGAAGCCTGGCGTGCTGCAGTCCACGGGGTCACAAAGAGTCAGACACGACTGAGCGAGTCAACAGCAACGATAAAATTAATTATAAAGTAATACATGAATGAACCACCACTGATGAAAATTCAAAACTACCTAAGTTTAGAGAATAAAAAGGAAACATTCCTGACATATCCCTCTCAGCCCTCAATAGCCACCTACTGTCTCCCAACTCCACCCCCTTCCCAGAGAAAGCCCCCAGAAGGCGTGTGCCCTTTGAGACCTCTTCCTACGCATCGACAGTTCTACATCAACATGCAACGCTTCGAAAACACAGCAAGGACTATACTCTGTATGTTATTTTCTACTTTCTTTTTACACTGAAGAGTGTGTCTTGGGGACCTTGAAGAGAGGACCGTCACTCAGCTAGAGTCAGAGCGCTCTTATGGTGGTGTGGGAAGCTGGGCCACTCACCATCTCAAAGTCAGTGCCCACGAGGCTGTTGAGATACTCCTTGTGCCGGCCGTAGAGCTGAGGAAACAAACCACACCGAGACTCACGATGCAGTCCCAGGCAGACCGGGGTTCAGGTCTGAATGGGAGGGAGAAACGCAACAGGAATGGGGAACTCCACCGAGAGCGAAGCACAGAGGCTCTGGAGTCCACTGGCCTGGGGCCAACCCGGCTCCCACGCTGCTGCGACCGGGGCAGACCGCGTAGCTTCTTGATCTCCACTGCCTCACTTATAAAATGGTCACAAAATAAGCATTCCCTCAAGGGCTGTGGTGCAGTCTAAATGAAACTAGGCATGTGAAGGCCCTAGCACAGAGCACAGGCCATGCTCAGATAGATCGTCATTAGGACAATGATCTGATAACAGGCTCAGAGCCTCGTGTCTGATAGGTTAGAAGGGCTTCCCAAGTTAGGAGAGGCCATCAAGAGCAAGACCCGGCCGCTGCTGACCCACCCTCAGGCGCGGCCTCAGCTCCCAGCTCTCCGGTTCTCAGATGAATCAGCACTCACGTCCTTGAACACGCGCTGTTCCCGCTCCTCCTCCTCGGGCTGGGCGAGGGAAGACACGTTGTCGATCGTATACTTCCACAGCTCCTGCTTCTCCCCCTCTGTCTCGATTCTGTAAGGTCAAAGCCACAAAGGGACTAACTGGGAAAACAGGAGACGAGGCCCTCCAGACCCAACCCAGGGACAAACTGTCGGCTGGGAATTTAAACGTTAGGAGAGACGAAGGGCTTTCTGAGAACTTCCTCAACTCGAGGCAAGAAGTGAAGCCCAGGAAAGGAATGCTCATCTCCACCGCCTCTTTCTTCCTCTTCTCACCTGTAGGGTCCTTTGGAGCCAGTGAAGTCAGGTTTTACTGTGATCACTCCATTGCTGTCCACCTTCAGAGTACAGAGGACATGTTCATGCTTCTTATAGCCAAGCCTAGAAACCAGGGGTAACACCAGAGTTCAAGATTGCTGGCCCCATTTCCGGGAAAGAGGACAAGGTATTCAGTTCACATCAGGGGAGAAGACAGAAGCTGGGGTGAGAACAGTCAGAGTAAAACATTTCCTTCCAAAGAAAAAGAAGGAAACAAAATTCCCCACCCCCCTCCCATACCTGGGATGACCGTAACAGGAGTGTGACGGTTAGTGACAGGAGAAGAGGATGAAGGTCTGAGTTGGGCAGTGAGAAGCTTCACTCACTTTCCATAGGGCCCCAGGTCTGCCATGATGTACATGGTCTGGAGAGGGGTGTTGATGACATGGTTGTTCTTGATGAATTCTTCTGAGGGCTCCCAGGTGACAATTCGTGACTTAAGAATGCCACCTTCCCTGGGAGACACCACAGGAAGGGTCACTTCCCTGGCACCCCATGAAGAAAGAACGCAAGGGAGCACATCCAGGAGGAGTACAGGGGAGCACCCCACCGCAGAGTGGGACACTCGCGTCTGTGAGCATACCAAGAACACAGGCACAGAGAGAACACAGGGACCTCCCCAGCCCCGTACACACTTGCACTCACATCCCTCGCCTGTCCTGCCTTCGCCGCCTGACATTTGCCATTCGCTCGACCAAGAAGGACGGCATCTCACTGGCTGCGGTGGTCATTTTCTGACAGTGCTGGGAAAACAGAGCAGCTTGGTATAAGCCAGCTGCTCAGGGCCACGTGGGACCAAGCACCTGGAGGGAAATCTTCCTTCTGAAACCTCACAGGACCTTAAGAGCACAGCCACCTCACAACAGCACACGCTGATGGAGGGCGCAGTGGCACAAACAGCTCAGAGAAGAGCCCAACCAAGCCCTGATCTGCCCTAAGGTCGTAGCAGCACATTACTCTTGGGAAATGAGACTGCAGTCTGCAAGCCCGCACCAACAGAGTTGGGTGAGTTGACCCAGTAGATGCTGACATCACTGGGTGGTTGGAAGATGCCAAATGTAACAGAAGTATTCCGTGAAAAACGCACCCACGTAACTGAACACTAACTGTAATTTTCCTTTCTTTATCAAAATGGACAACCTAAATTTTACATGCTACTAACCCAAACTTTCAAAAACATTCACTTAACACCTGGCTTAGAAATCTACAGGCTCATAGACAAAAATCAGCAAATATAGGCTCTCCCTTCCTTCAAGGAGTTTATAATCTCACTGAGAAGATAGATCATATAGTGACTGAAGAAAATCTAAAACGAGGCCACCAGGGTACACTGTCATCGGCACACTGAGGACATAAGCCATTTCCTATAAAGTACTGAATTCCTCTTCAGATCTGTATGTTCAGTTTTGGCTGAATCCCATGATGAATTCAATCTAGATGGTTCTAGACTCCATCCACCTGTCTGATCTCATGATGCACGGGGGAAATCAAACCTAGTGGCTGCTCCCCGCAGTGTGCAGTCTGCAAGCCTAGCATTAGAGATGCTGCCGGCTCCCTAGTCCCTCCAGCAGATCGGGCAGGGAGCAGCAGCCACACCACCCACAGGCTGTGCCCACCTACCTACTCCAGCCTGGCTGCCAGAAACCCACGGAAATTCCTAGACAGGCTCACTTAACAGGCTTCTGAGTTAAAACACGAGGCCAGAAAGCCAGGGGAAACCAAGGTGAAGGGAGCTACAGAGCGTGGGTAAGTCTATCTGAGTCTGTCTACTTGGGAAAGAATGATACCTCCTCCAAATTGGTGTATCTATCAGAGTCAGTGTAGGTAAAGATCCGTCGGTTCTTCCTGCCACCTGAATCTTCCAGCTTCAGAATCTCTTGATGGTACTGATGATCCAAAGGGCTCTGACAGGCTGCTTCATTTTGGTACAGATCTACTTCAAACTGAGGTCACAAAGAAAGAGTTCCACTGAGAGTATTTTAATTTTGTCACTACAACTGTTTGGTCAAATACCATTTGTCAGGATGTTTTATCTAAACTGATGGAGGACAGAAAAGTCAACGAAGGTTAGAGCTATAAGGAACCAGAGCGACAGTCTAACTCAATTCTGCTGTTATAGAACTGACATACCAAGACAGTGATTCTGTTGTTTTGGTATGTGGCCCAGAGGTGAAAGGCATGTTACTCAAGACCATAAAACTGGCTAGTGGCAGGCACTGCATTACACTGATCCCGTATACACAGCAGTGGGAAGCATACACTGTTGTAACCTTTCTGGAAGTCAGTTTGGCAATATGTATCAGGAACCTTTCCCTGCGACCAGGCAGGTGGACGTGGGCTGGGTGCAGGGAGACGGAGCAGATAGGGACACTAGCCCACCTGGCTGAAGAGCTTCTCTTGCCACCCAATCACAGCCTCCTCTTCTTCTTCCTCTGGGCGGTGTCCACCTCCAAAGAAAACAGAGCGAGTCAAATGTTTGAGCCCAACTAGCACCACTTCTTGCTCTCTGGTTGGTTATAACCAAAGTCCGCACTCTTATATTTGCCACAAAACCAGTTGGAGTTCACTGATTATGAAGTATTCACTCTAGAGAGGCGGTAGATATGTGCAGAAGCCAAGGTTAAGACCCAAGAAGTTTTAATCATCCCTCTAACTTTAATAAAAGGAATCACATCCTCCAGGAATTATTTAATCTAATTCAGAGTCAAGAGCTGAAATTTAGATATAGGCTGAACAGTTCTTTCTCAATCCCAATTGTCTACATTTGCTACAAACCATGGCATTTTTATCTTCAATATTTCTGAAACCATAAATCTAGAATCACAAACACTGTAACCTTAAGAGACCAAGTACTAAGAGAGAAAAGGAAAGACATGTAACAGATTTTTTTTTTTAGAGAACCAAATCTAGTATGTACACTCCTAGATGAGTATGCCTTTTCCAAATATATATGCTTCAAAACCCACCAGCTCACACTTTTGCCCAGGAATATTTCTGAACAGACAACAAAACCAAAGAGACTAGCGACCTAACACAAACACACTGTCTTCTCTTTCTCAGTTTTCTGGCTTCTCAGAGAAAAAAGGCTAGAACACAGATAATACTAACATGTACATTTTCTGGGACTTCCCTGGTAGTCCCGTGGTTGCATTGCAGGGGGCATGGGTTCCATTCCTACAGGGAAAACTAAGATCCCACATGCCACACAGCAAGGGAAAAAAAAAAAAAAAGTGCATTTTCCATGCAGACCCAAATGTTTAATTTGTTTTTAAAAAGTGTTTATAGTCTAAGTTTCAAGTTTGGAGTGATATTTTCTCAAGAAAAAAAAAAAGTCAGAAATGGCATTTGGGTTTAGAGGTAAATTTATAACATACCCAAAGCACAGTATTTGCTATTTCACTACATTTGACCACGGTTCAGATCAGCTTCTTGATGATAGGAATCATTTCTCGAATTCAATTTTCACACAACATAATACAGCACTTAAAACTGCCTGGGATCAAATTCTGACTTCAACAGTTAGTAGCCCAGTGACCTTGGACAAGGAACCCAAACCTCNTGCTATTTCACTACATTTGACCACGGTTCAGATCAGCTTCTTGATGATAGGAATCATTTCTCGAATTCAATTTTCACACAACATAATACAGCACTTAAAACTGCCTGGGATCAAATTCTGACTTCAACAGTTAGTAGCCCAGTGACCTTGGACAAGGAACCCAAACCTCTCTATACCTTTTCTCAGACTATAGGCCTGGTCTGTCTTAAAGAAGTAACCTCCGCCCTGGGCCCTTCCCCAGATCCCCAAGGGGCCCCATCACATCATATACCCACTGGCCGTTGGGTGAGGCCTAAAAGTGGCCAAGTCTATGAGATCCTTCCCCAGCTGGGCGGCAGGCTGGCAATGGAGGTAGCTGCTTGATGTGATTCTTTGCAGGTGGACTCTGCCAGGAAAAGAGAAGCCCAAAATATTACAAGATACACAAGCAGGAGACGAACACACAGCAAGGATGGGGAACAAAACACTGAAGAGATTATGGCTACCAGGAGGTGTGGCGGGGTGCAGGCAACAGAGGGGAGGGCAGGGGGCAGGGGGCAGGGGGCCCCAGGGAGGAGAGGATGCGAGAGTGTACTGAAGGGAGACATAGGGCTCTGAGGAATTTGGGGGCGGAGAATCCCAGGGACGGGGGAGCCTGGTGGGCTGCCCTCTATGGGGTCGCACAGAGTCGGACACGACCGAAGCGACTTAGCAGCAGCAGCAGCAGGATCCTGAAAGGGTGAGTCTAGGAAGTTGCGAGTGAGGAGGGTTCCAGGTAGTGAGGGAAACGCGAGGAGACCGGGGTGACAGCGGTCAGTACTGCAAACGGAAGTGAGGGCCCCAGCAAAGGAGAAGTGTAATTCAGGCTCCAGTTATCTGAGAGCATAAAAGCACGGGGCTCTGGGGTGATGCGACTACCGGAGGCGGAGGTTGCGCACGGGGTCCCGGGAGCGGTACACGGCCTCTCCGGTGTCGCCGCTCCAGATGGCCTCCGCCATGACAGCTGCGCCGCGCACGACTGCGCCGGAAAGCGCACCGCCCCGGTTCCCCTGGCAACTGAGACGCCGTCAGGAGCCTGGAACCTGGTTCCCTAGGCGGCGCGGCAGAAGCCCCGCCCATCGCGGGCCCCGCCCGGGCTGAGCCCCTGCCCAGGGCGGCTGGGGTGGCCCTGCGGGCTTGCCACTGGTCTTTAGTGCGAGCAAAGCTCGCTCACACCCAAGGCCGGGCTGGATGCGCTTGACGAATGAGGAAACTAAAGCAGCGCTATTGGCTCCCATTATGTAGATTCGGACAGAAACGGTCGTGGGCCCCAAATCCGAGTATCCTGAGTTCTCAGCTATTACTTTTCCCACCACACCACACAGTCTTACGCTGAATCCTGGGACACTAGCCTCAGAATCGGTTAACAGGGACTCACAGAATGCACCCATTCTTCCCAGAGGAGTGACGGGAGTTGAAGACAGTTACCCAGACATGAAAGTATTTTATTGGAAGCAAATAAAAAATGTCAGAAGATTTATTAATCCTTGCGTTGGCATTCACTGAACCAGAGAAAAAGGAAACAAGGAAGCTAGCAGTAAGGAAGGAAAAGATGTCATTATTGCACTGGTTTTTCCCCTGCATGTGTTATTTCCCGATTTTTAAGCCACCTTAGATACCGCACTGACCTTGAGAAAGGTCAATAAAATGCCATTTTGAAGACGTGTTTCATTGGGCTGCCAAAGGCGGAACACACTTGTAACCTCAAGTCCGGCTCTCTGGCACCTTGGGGATGGCAGCAGTTATTAGCCTTTGTCATTTGCTGCTTCTTGTCCCCTGAACGCAATTTGATTATATGGCATTGGGAGCCATCAGCAACAAAGCTGTTCTTGTATAACACTAAAGACACACTATAACAATAGCCCTATTTATGTAAGATCTAATACAGCCTGGGCTCCTTGTTTATATTGTCCCTAATCCTCCTAGAAATCCCTTAAGTAGGTATTTGTTATTCTCATAGCCAATGAAGTTATTGAAGGCCAGAATTTAAAGGCTGAACTGGAGTAAGTGATAGAGGAGCTGAGACTCCAGCCCAGGCCTGTCTTTTGAAGCCTGAACACCTACCACTCTGCTTCACAACCCCTCACCTACCAATTTATTCTGTAAGAGCACACAATTCCCAACTTGAGAAATAGTAATAATTATTTCAACGGGTGAAACCGTGAAGGCAGAATATCAGTTCTTAAGAAAAAAGATCACTCTAATTTTTTCTTTTAAAATTGTGAATAGGCAACACTTTGCCATATGAACCACAAATGATAAAGTTGCAGCCTGAACCAACTTTCATTTTACACCAAATCTAACTTAGAGCAAAGTCAACCTGACATAATTATAAGCAAAGTACTGTATCACATGACATCCAAAAATAAGTGATTTGTCTAAGTAACCATAATTAAATTATTTTTATACAGGTAAACTATATTTTTATTCCTTTTATTTGCTGATATAAATCAGGATTCTTAAAATTGGGATCCATGAGCAGAGTTCAAGGGGTCTATTGATTCCCTTACCCAGCGGGGAGAAGGAAGGGAGAGCGGCAAGACAGGGGTATGAGATTAGGAGTTAGAAACTACTATGTATAAAATAAATAAGAAACAGAGATATGTTGTATAACACAGGGAAATATAGCTATTATTTTGTAATAACTTTAAATGGAATATAATCTATAAAACTGTTGAATCCCTGTTTCAGGTTTTACCCCTTAATCTAATGATCTAAATTGACTGTGCTGTGCTTAGTCACAGTCATATCTGACTCTTTGCAATCCCATGGACTGTAGCCCACCATGCACCTCTGTCCTTGGGGATTCAATAGGCAAGAATACTAGAGAGGGTTACCAGGCCCTCCTCCAGGGAATCTTCCCAACCCAGGGACTGAACTCAGTTCTCCTGCATTGCAGGTGGATTCTTTACTGTCTGAGCCACCAGGGAAGCCCAAATCAACTAACTATACTTCAACTAAAAAAAAAAAAAAAAAAAAAAAAAAACCANAATAGGCAAGAATACTAGAGAGGGTTACCAGGCCCTCCTCCAGGGAATCTTCCCAACCCAGGGACTGAACTCAGTTCTCCTGCATTGCAGGTGGATTCTTTACTGTCTGAGCCACCAGGGAAGCCCAAATCAACTAACTATACTTCAAAAAAAAAAAAAAAAAAAAAAAAAAAAACCAAAAATCTCCCTAGGGATTTCCCTCATGGTCCAGTGGTTAAGAATCCACCTTGCAATTCAGGGGACACGGGTTTGGTCCTTGGTGTGGGAACTAAGATCCCACATGTCACAGGGCAACTAAGATGGCAGGCCACAACTCCTGAGCCTTTGCACCACAACTAGAGAATCTATGCACTACAACGAAAGATCCTGCGTGATGCAACAAAGCTCTCACATGCTGCAACTAAACCCTGATGCGTACAAATTAAACAAACATAAAATCCTCCTTGAGTTTTGTGTGGGCCATTTTTCTGGAAAGAATTTGTGGCTTTTATCAGATTCTGGAAGGAGTCTGTATCCTGATATCAAGAAGAGCCTGATCCCCACTATGTTTATGTACTGACATCTTGTTAAAAATGTAAAGTTTGGATTATATAACATAAAGGCCAAAATCCCCTGTACCACCACCAGCAACCCTTCCTCCCCTACCCCTAATCAGAAACGTTTAGAGTTGCTATTTACTGTATCCTCCCTAAAATAGTGCCATTATTTGGATAACTTTTTTGGTTAAAAAACTATTGCACAATCATGAAGGGTAAACATGGCTTCCTTTTCACATGTTTATATGCCAAGACATTAATTGTATTTCTCAATCTTATGACCAGGAAACATACAGCCTGGATTTATGTTCAAGATGTTTTGACCCAAACCTATGGGCTCTCCTATGAAGTGAGCTGTCTCCTTACAACTACTCCCATTCCCAAGCCCATTTTTTCTTTCTTAAACTAGTCACACCTGAGCTACATCATAACAGTCCAATCACTCTCTTTCCCCTCTCCAGCTGATACTTTATAATAACTTACTTGGAAGTTATAAAGTTAGTTCTTATTCTCACAGAGGAGGAAGAATGTCATACACTTCTTCCAAACTTCTTCTGTGTCCTCTGGTGTCTGTGCTTTGTGTCTGTTAACTGTCCTTTGGACTGACCTTGGTCCAGAGAAGAGATCCTTCTGGGATGGAACAATCTTATGAGGAATAATAGACTTGACTCTTGCTTTTCACCCTCTGCCTCTGACTTTGAAGATGGAGGTGAGGGCCTTAAACATACCATAAAGCAGAGGTTGTCAGATTGGATAAAAAGCAAGCTCTGATCGTATGCTGTCCATGAGACACTGGCTTTAAATATAAAGACATTCATAATTTAAAAGTTAAAAAATATAAGGAAATCTTGCTATTATGACAACAAGGTTGTGAGGATATTGTGCTGAGTGAGGTTATTATGCTGAGTGAAAAAAGGTCAGAGAAAAATAAATACTTTCATTTCATTTATATGTGGAGTCTAAAAACTAAAACAAGTAAACAAACACAACAAAATAAAAACAGAATTACAGATACAAAGAACAAATAGGAGGTTGCAGGGAGAGGGGAGGAAAGAAATAGCTGAAGCAGATTAAGAAATACAAACTTCTACTTGCAAGGTAAACTAGTCATGAGTATGAAATGTCCAATGTGGGGAATATAGTCAATAATTATGTAATATTGTATGTTGAGAGGTCATAACTAAACTTATCATGTTGATCATTTTGAAATGTATAGAAATATCAAACCACTATTGAATAACAGAAACTAATATAGTGTTGTAATTCAGTTATATTTCAAAAACAAACTCATAGAAAAAGAGATCAAATTTCTGTTTATCAGAAGTGGGAGGTAGAGAGAGGGGATATTGGATTCAGACACTCAAAAGGTGCGAACTGCCAGTTGAAAGAAAAATATGTGTGAGTAAAGTACAAATAATAAATAGAATTAACATTGCTGTCATTACATATGACAGTTATTAAGAAGGTAAATCCTAAGCAATCTCATCACAAGGGAAAATATTTTTTCTATTTAATTTTGTATATGTACTTTTGCATTCTGTAATTTTATATGAGATTATGGATGTTCACTAAACTTACTGACAATTATTTCATGATGTTTATAAATCAAATTATTATGCTGTACACCTAAAACTTACGCAGTGCTGTGTGTCAGTTAGATCTCAATAAAACTGCCTGAAAACAAAGGTAGAAATGAAAAAGAAAAAAAAATTAGTTTTTTAGAGGATGGAAAAAGATGTACCAAACAAACATTAATCCAAAGAAAACTAGAAAGGCTATCTTAATAACAGACAAAATAGATTTCAAAACAAGGGATATTACCAGGAATAAGGAAGTATATTTTGTAATGATAAATGCACCAATTCATCAAGAGACCACAAGAAAACTAAATATTTATGCACTTAGCAATTTCGAAATACATGAAGCAAAAAATTGATAGACATGAAAGGGGAAACAGGCAAATCCAGTTATAGTTGGAGATATTAACACTTTTTTAAAAACTGAAGTATGATTTGATATAATATTTTACTAATTTCAGGTGTACAACATAGTAATTCAATATGTTTATAGATTATGCACCAAAGTTATTGCAATATTATTGACTATATTACATTTATCACTGTGACTTATTTATTTTATAACTGGTAGTTTGTACCTCCGGAGAAGGCAATGGCACTCCACTCCAGTACTCTTGCCTGGAAAATCCCATGGGTGGAGGAGCCTGGTAGGCTGCAGTCCATGGGGTCTCACAGAGTCGGACACGACTGAGCGACTTCACTTTCACTTTTCATTTTCATGCATTGGAGAAGGAAATGGCAACCCACTCCAGTGTTCGTGCCTGGAGAATCCCAGGGACAGGGGAGCCTGGTGGGCTGCCGTCTGTGGGGTCGCACGACTGAAGCGACTTAGCAGCAGCAGCAGCAGTTTGTACCTCTTCATTCCCTTCACCCATCTTGCACATCCCTGAACCCTCCTCCCTTCTGGAAACCCCAAGTTTGTCTTCTGTATCTGTAAGTCTATTTCTATTTTATTCTACTTTTTTTTTGTTGCTTTGATTTTTAGATTCCAGATATAAATGAAAACATTCAGTATTTATCGTTATCTTATTTCATTGGAGAAGGAAATGGCAACCCACTCCAGTGTTCTTGCCTGGAGAATCCCAGGGACGGGGGAGCCTGGTGGGCTGCCGGCTATGGGGTCACAGAGTCAGACACGACTGAAGCGACTGAGCAGCAGCAGCAGCAGCAGCTATCTTATTTCACTTAGCATAATACCCTTTTGGTACATGCATGCTGTTGCATATGACAAGATTTCATTCTTCTTATAGCTGGGTAATAATGCATTGTGTATATATGCCACATCTATTTATTCATCTCCTGATGAACATTAGGCTGCTCCTGTACCTTGGCTATTATAAATAATGCAACAGTGAACACTGTGGGTATACATCTTTTTGAATTAGTGTTTTAATTTTCTTCAGATAAAAACCCAGGAGTGGAATCTCTGGATGGTATGGTAGTTATATGTTTAAATTTTTGAGGACTCTCTGTATTGTTTTCCACACTGACTACAACAGTTTGCATTCCTACCAAGAGTTTATGAGGGTTCTCCTTTTACTACAGCTTCACCAACACTTGTTATTTGTTCTCCTTTTGATAATTCTTTCTTTTTAATGTATTTATCTGAATTTAAATCTAATTACAATATTGTAGTGGTCTTTGCCATACATTGACATGAATCAGCCATGGGTGTGTATGTGGTCCGCATCCTGAACCCTCCTCCCACCTCCCTTCCCATCCCATCCCTCAAGGTCATCCCAATGACCAGAAAGGTGTGAAGTAATGTCTCATTGTGGTTTTGCAGTTCCCTGATGGTTAGCAGCTTTTCATGTCTCTTGGCCAACTATATGTTTTCTTTGGAAAACTGCTGTTTCAGGTCCCTTTTAAGTCAGATTTTTATCTAATAAGTTGTATGAGTTCTTTGTATATTTTGGATATTTAACATGAACTCCTTATTAGACATATTACTTGCAAATACATTCTCCCATTCAGTATGTTCCTTTTCATGTTGTCCACAATTGACTTCACTGTGCACAAGAGTTTTACTTTGATATGACCTCTCTCTCTCTCTATTTTTTTTTTTTTTTTTTGCTTTTGTTGCTCTGTTCTGAGATTTAAAATCCAAAAATTATTGCTAAAATCAATGTCAAAGAATGATTTTTCTTCTGGAAGTTTTATGGTTTCAGGTCTGATGTTTATGTCCTTAATCCATCTATTTTGAGCTTATTTTTGTGTACAAGATGAGAANTTTTTTTTTTTTTTTTTTTGCTTTTGTTGCTCTGTTCTGAGATTTAAAATCCAAAAATTATTGCTAAAATCAATGTCAAAGAATGATTTTTCTTCTGGAAGTTTTATGGTTTCAGGTCTGATGTTTATGTCCTTAATCCATCTATTTTGAGCTTATTTTTGTGTACAAGATGAGAAAATGGTCTGGTTTCATTCTTTTACATGTAGCTGTTCAGTTTTTCCAACAATTTTTCTCTCCAAAAGAGAGACTATCTTTTCCCCAATATATATTCTTGCCTCCTTTGTCATCAATAAATTGATCATATGTGCAAGAGTTTATTTCTGGGCTCTCTATTTTGCCCCATTGATCTATGTGTGTGTGTGTTTGTACCAGTACCATACCATACTATTTTTTTTAACCATTGTTACATATCTGCATTTTATTTAACAGTGCTGTGTACATAGTGGACAATTAAGTTCTTATATGAATATCTAATTTTTCCAGTTATTTAGAAGTGCTTGATGCATTTAAAAGTAGAAGTAGTAGAATAATGCTATTTATAAATAGCTTTTTTATAGTATGAATTAAAATGATTCATTTCTTGAGAATTACAGAATCTCAAGGGAGTTTTGTTGATTGTAATANTGGACAATTAAGTTCTTATATGAATATCTAATTTTTCCAGTTATTTAGAAGTGCTTGATGCATTTAAAAGTAGAAGTAGTAGAATAATGCTATTTATAAATAGCTTTTTTATAGTATGAATTAAAATGATTCATTTCTTGAGAATTACAGAATCTCAAGGGAGTTTTGTTGATTGTAATAGCATTTCTTAATTATGAAAATATTATAGATAACACATTTTCAGGAGACTTGGAAAATACAGAACAAGGTTACACACAGTTCCACTGTATATTATAATTATTTTAAGTAGATAAATTAAGATTTGTAGTTGGAGTTTCAATATCAAACTATATAACACCATACACAAAAATAAACTCAAAATGGATTAAAGATCTAAATGTAAGGCCAGAAACTATAAAACTCCTAGAGGAAAACATAAGCAAAACACTCTCCAACATAAACCACAGCAGGATCCTCTATGAGCCACCTCCCAGAATATTGGAAATAAAANACAGTATACTAACACATATATATGGAATTTAGAAAGATGGTAACGATAACCCTGTATGCGAGACAACAAAAGAGACACAGGTGAATTGAACAGTCTTTTGGACTCTGTGGGAGAGGGCGAGGGTGGGATGGTATGGGAGAATGGTGTTGAAACATGTAAATTATCATATGTGCAATCAGTCACCAGTCCAGGTTTGATGAATAATACAGGATGCTCAGGGCTGGTGCACTGGGATGACCCAGTGGGATGGGATGGGGAGGGAGGTGGGAAGAGGGTTCAGGATGNACACAGGTGAATTGAACAGTCTTTTGGACTCTGTGGGAGAGGGCGAGGGTGGGATGGTATGGGAGAATGGTGTTGAAACATGTAAATTATCATATGTGCAATCAGTCACCAGTCCAGGTTTGATGAATAATACAGGATGCTCAGGGCTGGTGCACTGGGATGACCCAGTGGGATGGGATGGGGAGGGAGGTGGGAAGAGGGTTCAGGATGGGGAACACATGTACACTCATGGTGGATTCAAGTCAATGTATGGCAAAACCAATACAATATTGTAAAGTAAAATAAATAAATAAATGATTCTTTTTAATTAATAAAATGAATATACAGAGAAGTAGATGGATATAGTAGACCCGAAAAACACAGCGAACCAATTCGACATAACTAAGATTTATACAATTTTCACACAACAGTAGGATACAAATTCTATTCAAGTTCCCATAGACTCTAAACTAGGAGACATATCCAGGACATAAGACCAGATATTAATTTCTCACTTAAACGCTTTCTTCTCTGCAATCACCTTCTGTGTTTTCCAGTCTTCTTTAATCTAATTATCTGCTGATGGGTGGTGTTGCACTCCCTCCCTGTTAGTTGTTTAGCCTGAGGTGACCCAGCCCTGGGGCCTACAGGCTCTAGAATTAATGGTAACCTCCAAGAGGACTTAAGCCAGGGAACAGCTTTCAGGACTGCTGCTACCAGTGCCCTGGTTCCTGGGTTGAGCCACTGCCAACCCATGCCTTCCACAGGAGACCTTCCAACACCTGCAGGTGGGTCTGGTTCAGTCTCCCGTGGGGTCATTGTCCCTGTCCCTTGGCTCTTGGTGAATGCCAAATTTTGTTTGTACCCTCCAAGAGTGGAGTCTCTTTTCCCCCCAATCCTGTGGAAGTTCTGTAATCAAATCCCACTGGCATTCAAGTTCAGATTCCCTGGGGATTTCCAGTCTCTTTGCCAGATCCCCAGGCTAAGAAGCCTGACATGGAGCCCAGAACCTTCACAACAGTGGGAGAACTTCTTTGGTATAACTGTTCTCCAGTGTGTTTGTCACTCAGCCAGCAGGTATGGGATTTGATTTTACCATGATGGCACCCCTCCTACCATCTTGCTGCAGCCTCTCCTTTTTCTCTGGATGGGGGAGTACCTTTTTTTGGTGGGTTCCAGCATCCTCCTGTCAATGGTTTTTCAACAGCTAGTTGCTATTTTGGTGCTCTCACAGGAAGAGATGAGAGAACATCCTTCTACTCCACCATCTTATGTAAACCCACATTATTTTGATTACTATAATTTTGTAGGGTAGTTTGAAGTCAAAGAGAGTATTTCCAGTATTTTCAAGGAGAGTATAAAAGATAAAGTTTATTCTTCTTTCTCAAGCTTACTTGGGCCATTCAGGGTCTTTTGTAGTTCCACACAGATTATTTTATGGTTATTTGTTCCAGTTCTATGAAAAATGTCGCTGGTATTGATATTTTGATAGGGATTGCATTGAATATATAGATTGCCATGAGTAGGATGGACACTTAGCAATATTAATTTTTCCGATCCATGATCATGGTATGGCTCTCTGTTTATTTGTGCCATCTTTTTTTCATCAAGGTCTTATCGTTTTCAGAGTACAGATTTTTTTTTTATCCCCTTGGTTAAATTTGCTTTTAGATGTTTATTATTTTTGATGATATTGTAAATGGTATTGTTTTCTTGGTTTCTCCTCCTGATAGTTCGTTATAAGTGTATAGAAATACAAAATGTTTCTGTATATCAATTTGGTATCAAGCAACTTAACTGAATTCATTTCTTAGCTCTCATATTTTTGGTAGAAGCTTTATGGTTTTCTCTATGTAATATCACGTCATCTACAAATAGTGATGGTTTTATTTCTTCATTTCTAATTTGGGAGTCTCTTATTTCTTTTTCCTGTCTAATTACAGTGGCTAGGTCTTCCAGGACTGTATTGAATAAAAGTAGCAGGAATGGGCTTACTTGTCTTGTTCCTGATCTTAAAGGAAAAGCTGTCAACTTTCGACCATTGAGAATGATGTTAGCTTCTAGGTTTGTCATAAATGACCTTTTATATGTTGAGGTGTGTTCCTTCTGTGCCCACTTTGTTGAGATTTTTTTTTATCATGAATGGATGTTGAATTTTTTCATAAGCATTTTCTGCATCTATTGAGATGATTATGTGACTTCATTGTATTAATGTGCTGTAACACATTGATTGATTTATGGATATTGAATGATCCTTATGTTCCTAGAATAAATTCCACTTACCCATGATGTATGATATTTTTTAATGTATCATTGAATTTGGTTTGCTAATGTTTTGTTGAGGATTTTTGTGAACACATCCATCAGTGATATTGGGGATAATTTTTTTTTTTTGGTTTTGATATCAAGATAAATGGTGGCCTCATAGAATGTGTTTGAAAGCATTCCCTCTGGAGTTGCTTGCAAAGGTCCATATAGTTAAAGTTCTGGTTTTTCCGGTAGTCATGTATGGAAAGCTGAGTGCCAAAGAATTGATGCTTTTGAATTGGGCTGGAGAAGACTCTTGAGAGTCCCTTAGACAATAAGGAGATCAAACCAGTCAATCCTAAAGGAAATCAACTCTGAATATTCATTGGAAAGACTGATGCTGAAGCTGAAGCTCCAATGCTTTGGCCACCAGATGTAAAGAGCTGACTCAAAAGCCTGATGCTGGGAAAGACTGAAGCCAAAAGGAGAAGGGGGTGGCAAAGGATGAGGTGGTTAGATAGCATCACCACTCAATGGACATGAATTTGAGCAAACTCTGGGAGACAGAGAAGCACAGAGGAAACTGCCAAAGAATTCCTCAAGGGATTGCAAAGAGTCAGATATGACTTAGTGACTGAACAACGGCAAATAATAATAAAGGGGCAACATAAAGAAACTAGGTGGGGGGTAAGAAACTGTCTTATATGGATCTATAGTGGTGGTATACAACCTAAAATCTGTAGAACTGTGTGTCATAATGAGTGGGTGTCCTTGTATGTAAATTGTAAACTATTTACCAAGTTGTGAGTGTGCTTAGTGGGCTTCCCTGGTGGCTCAGATGGTAAAGATTCCACCCACGATGTGGGAGACCTGGATTCAATCCCTGGGTTGGAAAGATCCCCAGAGGAGGGCATGGCAACCCACTCCAGTATTCTTGCCTGGAGAATCCACATGGACAGAGGAGCCTGATGGGCCACAATCCATGGGATCCAAAGAGTCAAACACAACTCAAAATCTAAAGAACTGTGTGTCACAATGAGTGGATGTCATTGTATACAAATTGTAATCTATTTACTGAGTTGTGAGAGGGACCAAAAATGGAATGCAGACTGTGACCAAGAATTCTATCTTAAAAGTAACTTACATAACCACACTGAAAGGAGTGAGAAAATAAGGAACTAACTGAAATAACTCTGGAAAGTAGTGTTTTGATGGATTCGCAAGGATAAAGACAAAAAGAACTGTCCACAAACATTGTATTCTAGTTAGTAAATTTATCTCTCAGAGGGTTATGGGTTCATAATTCTGTAAATACTTCACTTGTCTGCTTCTGCTGCTGCTGCTGCTAAGTCGCTTCAGTCGTGTCCGACTCTGTGCGATCCCATAGATGGCAGCCCATCAGGCTTCCCCGTCCCTGGGAGTCTCCAGGCAAGAACACTGGAGTGGGTTGCCATTTCCTTCTCCAATGCATGAAAAAGTGAAAAGTGAAAGTGAAGTCGCTCAGTCATGTCCGACTCTTTGCGACCCTATGGACTGCAGCCCACCAGGCTCCTCCGTCCCCGGGACCTTCCAGGCAAGAGTACTGGAGTGGGGTGCCATTGCCTTCTCCATCATTTGTCTGCTAGAGTTGAACAAATAAGTAATCATATTGTAGATAACAAGAATCATGCTTCTCAGTGTCTGAGAAAGAAGTTACAAATAAGAAAAGGGGGTAAAGCAGAGAATGAAGCCTATGGTGCTGGATCAGATTTGGAGTTAACAATAAAACTCCTGGAGATTTTCAAAAAATATGTACAGAGTCAGACATGAATATAGGTATGTAAGTATGTACGTATGTGTGTTTGCATGAGTTCCATACATACAGTTCCCAGCTCTGTCTATCCAGAGAGTCCAGAAGCAGTCACTCTCCCGTAGAAATGAGCATCCCTAGTAACCAGATTTGGTTTGTATATATCATTCTTCATTACAATGGATCAGATCTCCTTGGAGAATTGATTGATTTCCTGGAAGAAATAGAATGGAACCTCTTAAGAAGCCCTGGGCTAGATGCCTTCCATCAGCCAAGGGCAATCCTGAGGTGAGTGCCTGTATGAGTTATTAACAACCAACATGCTTAGCAGCTGGTCAAGGTGACCTGGGCAGGGTGCCAACAGCATCTGCTGCAAGTGTGTTTTGGTGATCCCAGGAAACACTGGTACGAGAGTGCTATTTACAGGACGGCTTACCCAGGGCACCAAGAGAGGAAGCATCCTCACCTCTCCCAGCCCTTTCCAAGCAATGAGTCAACAGTGGAACAGGTGGGACCACATGGGTATTACCACACGGACATTACCAGAATCCATGGGAAAATAAAGGAGATCAACGGTACCCAGCCTCTGAAACAGTTCATTTGTGTGCCTTAGCCAGAACTCAAATACCTTTTCTTAAGAAACATACTCGGCTTTTGATAATTAAATGCTTTTATCTTGGGCAGCCCCATTTTCCCTACAGTGTGTCCCAACAAGTTGGCCCTGGTCTTCAGTGACACCTTCAAGATTTGGAGCAAAAGGAGTGTTCTCACTGTTCTGATGACATTGGCTCCTATGGCCCCTCCTCCTCCGAGAAGTGATTTCAATTCTTGGAAACACAGGGGCTTTTAAATTTTTTTCCATGCTCTTCCCTTTCTTGGTGTTCTCCTGGAAATACAGAAATACAAAGAAATTTATCTCTTCAATAAATTCTAATAAATGGCAGAACTTTCTACCAACTATGAGTCTTTCAAGTTTAATTTCATTAAAGTCCATTGACTCCCCCCAAATCAACAATGACCTTTTGAAAATCTGGATCCAATTATTGTGTCTGTATCTACACAATAATTTTGTTTTTCTTTTTTTAAAATTTTTATTTTTTAGTTTGTTTTGCTTTACAATACTGTACTCATTTTGCCATACACTGACAATAATTTTGAATCAAGTTTTTGGCTATTGCCTCAAAAGAATCATTTGGCTATAGCTACTAAGGTTGAAATTAAGTGATGATACAAATTATTTTGAGTATGAATTCTTAACAATCCTCTCTGGGCCCCTAAGATGTAATAGTTATAAGTTTGGTCCACAATTTATTAATTAATTCACTTGATTCAACAAATATTTATTGTTGGTATATTGTGTATAGGCCACTGTGTAAGCTCTGCGAATATATGATATACTAAACATTCTCTGACCGCATGAAATTTACATTCTAAGTAGACATGCAGACAGTAAACAAAGAAAAAGGTAAAACATGGTACAATATTGGGTGGCCAGTTCCATGAAGAAAAATCAAACAAGGAAGGAAAATAAGAATTTTAGGAGTAGAAGAGCTTGAAATACTTTTAAGGGAAAATCAAATCCTTTATGATTATACAGTGGAGGTGACAAATAGATTCAAGGGATTAGGTCTAATAGACAGAGTGCCTGAAGAACTATAGATGACAGTTCATAACATTGTACAGGAGTCAGTGGCCAAAACCACCCCCAAGAAAAAGAAATGCAAGAAGGCAAAGTGGTTGTCTGAGGATGCCTTACAAAGAGCTGAGAAAAGGAGGGAAGTAAAAAGGCAAAAGAAAAAGGGAAAGATATACCCAACTAAATGCAGAGCTCCAGAGAACAGCAAGGAGAGATTTTAAAAAGTGTTCTTAAGTGAACAATGCAAAGAAATAGAGGAAAACAGTAGGATGGGAAAACTAGAGATTTCTTCAAGAAAACTGGAGATACCAAGGGAATTTTCATGCAAAGACAGGCACAATAAAGGACAGAAACTGCAAGGACCTAACAGAAGCAGAAGAGATTAAGAAGAGGTGGGAAGAATACACAGAACCGTACAAAAAAGGCTTTAGTGACCCAGATAACCCTGATGATGTGATCACTCACCTAGAGCCAGACATCCTGCTGTGTGAAGCCAAGTGGGCCTTAGGAAGCATTACTATGAACTAAGCTGTTGAAGGTGATAGAATTCCAGTTGAGTTATTTCAAATCTTAAAGATGATGCTGTTAAAGTACTACACTCAATATGCCAGCATATTTGGAAAATTCAGCAGTGGCCGCAGGACCTGAGAAGGTCACTTTTCATTCCAATTCCAAAGAAAGGCAATGCCGAAGAATGTTCAAACTACTGTACATTTGCACTTGTTTCATATGCTAGCCAGATAATGCTCAAAATACTTCAAACTAGGCTTCAACAGTACATGAACTGAGAACTTCCAGATGTACAAGCTGGGGTTACAAAAAGCAGAGAAACAAGAGAACAATATCCCAACATCTGTTGGATCATAGAAAAAGCAAAAGAATTCCAGAAATACATCTACTTCTGCCTCATTGACTACGCTAAAGACTTTGTCTGTGTGGATCACAACAAACTGTGGGAAATTCTTGAAGCTATGGGAATGCCAGACCACCTTATGTGCCTCCTGAGAAACCTGTCTGCAGGTCAAGAAGCAACAGTTAGAACCAGACGTGGTACACAGACTGGTTCCAAATTGGGAAAAGGGTATGTCAAGGCTGTATATTGTCACCCTGATTATTTAACTTCTGTGAACAGTACATCATGCAAAATGCCAGGCTGGATGAAGCACAAGCTGGAACCAAAATTGCCAGGAGAAATATCAATAACCTCAGATACACAGATGACACCATCCTTATGGCAGAAAGTAAAGAGGAACTAAAAAGCTTCTTGATGAAGGTGAAAGAAGAGAGTGAAAAAGCTGGCTTAAAACTCAGCATTCAAAAAACAAAGATCATGGCATCTGGTCCCATCACTTCATGGCAAATAGATGGGGAAACAATGGAAACAGTGACAGACTTTCTTTTCTTGGGCTCCCAAATCACTGGAGATGGTTACTGCAGCCATGAAATTAAAAGATATTTGCTCCTTGGAGAAAAGTTACAACAAACCTAGACAGCATATTAAAAAGCAGGGACATTACTTTGCCAACAAAGGTCCATATAATCAAAGCTATGGTTTTTCCAGTAGTCATGTATGGGTGTGAGAGCTGAACCATGAAGAAAGTTGAGCACTGAAGAACTGATGCTTTTGTTTTTTAATCTTATTTTTACTTTATTTTACTTTACAATACTGTATTGGTTTTGCTATACACTGATGCTTTTGAACTGTGATGTTAGAGAAGACTCTTGAGAGTCACTTGGACTGCAAGGAGATCAAAGCAGTCAATCCTAAAGGAAATCAGTTCTGAATATTTATTGGAAGGACTGATGCTGAAGCTGAAGCTCCACTACTTTGGCCACCTGATGCAAAGAGCTGACTCATTAGAAAAGACCCTGATGCTGGGAAATACTGAAGGCAGGAGGAGAAAGGGGACAACAGAGGATGAGATGGTTGGATGACATCAGTGACTCAATCAACATGAGTTTGAGCAAGCTCTGGAAGACGGTGAAGGACAAGGAAGCCTGGTATGCTGCAGTCCATGGGGTCACTAAGAGTCAGACGTGACTGAGCTACTGAACTGAATTGACATATATACACTCCCTCTTGAGTCTCCCTCCCATCCCACCCCCTACCCCCATCCCATCCCTCTAGGTCATCACAGAGCCCCACGCTGGATTTCCTGTGTTAAATAGCAGCTTCCCACCAGCTATCTATTTTACACATGGTAGCATATAAACGTCAAAGCTACTCTCTCAATTCACCCCCTCCCAGGACTTAATGTCAGTGTCACCAGGCAGAAGATTGAAGAATCAGAGTAGGAAGACCTTATCAGTTGCTAGCAAGTCTGCAAAGGACAAAAGGGGCCAAGGCCACACAGGGCAAGAAGCAAAATTTTCCAATTTAGTTAAGGGCAGGAGTTGAATGCCCAGGTACAGGAATAAGAAAAAAGGGATTTCAGAGATAAACTTCCATTCCTCCCCGCTTCTCTGCAGTCCCAACATCTCAGTGGAACTCCCTGACTACTGTGACCTAGGTTTCGTTTGTCAGTTATGCTGGTGGTAGTGATGGTGGTTGGTAGGTTGATTATCTGCTTGTTTGTTTAAGAAAGAGCTTATTAATTTCCTGGGAGGCAAGGAAAATCCAGCCTTCCAGGACACAAAGCTTTTAACAACTCTCTTGAGAAAGGGTGGAAGGAAAAGTATTTTTGTCCTTTCAACAGAAGAAAATAATTAAGATCTCAATCAGTTTGGAATGCTGCAATGGACAGATCTTAAATCGGATGAAATTGGCTGACCTGGAAAGATAGGGCTTGATCCTGGGCTGAAAAGTTAACAATCCTTTTTGGGATTTAGCATCACAGCTCCCAGTGCTGCTGATTCATGGACCACCCTTTGTATAGCAAGGTGTTAAGCTGGTGTCCTGGAAGAGGGTCCATGTGCTGTGCTTGCTGTTACATTGGGAAGGAGGTATGAGAAAGTCAGGATGCAGCATTGTGTTGCCAACTCCTTATAGCCCTTAGTAAGCCTCTTTTTTCTACAAAAAAGAGGCATGCTTAGCCTCACACTGGCTTGTGTGAAAATAGAGAAAGAACAAACCACATTTCTGTTAAGAGAGGTTCTTGTTGCCTGTGAGTTACAGTTTTTAAAAATGGCTGACATGTACTTTTCACAATAGCCAAGATACGGAAACAACCTAAATTCTCATCAACAGATAAATGGATGAAGATGGTGATGGTGATGATCACATACACACACACAATGGCATACACACACACACACACACACACACAATGGCATACTGCTGCTGCTGCTGCTAAGTCGCTTCAGTCGTGTCCGACTCTGTGCGACCCCATAGACAGCAGCCCACCAGGCTCCCCCATCCCTGGGATTCTCCAGGCAAGAACACTGGAGTGGGTTGCCATTTCCTTCTCCAATGCATGAAAGTGAAAAGTGAAAGTGAAGTCTCTCAGTCATGTCCAACTCTTAGCGATCCCATGGACTGCAGCCTACCAGGTTCCTCCGTCCATGGGATTTTNTAGACAGCAGCCCACCAGGCTCCCCCATCCCTGGGATTCTCCAGGCAAGAACACTGGAGTGGGTTGCCATTTCCTTCTCCAATGCATGAAAGTGAAAAGTGAAAGTGAAGTCTCTCAGTCATGTCCAACTCTTAGCGATCCCATGGACTGCAGCCTACCAGGTTCCTCCGTCCATGGGATTTTCTAGGCAAGAGTACTGGAGTGGGGTGTCATTGCCTTCTCCACAATGGCATACTACTCAGGCATAAAAAAGAATGAAAGAATATCATGGATGGGCCCAGAGATTATCATACTAAATGAAGTAAGTCAGACAGAGAAAGACAAATACCATATGAAATCACTTACACGTGGAATCTGCAGTATGACACAAATGAGCTAATCTGCAGTTCACAGATTCACAGATGTAGAGAACAGATTTGTGGTTGCCTGATGGAGAGAGGGTGAAAGAGGGCTGGATTGGGAGTTTGGGATTAGTAGATGCAAAGTACTACATGTAGAATAGATAAACAACAAGGTCCTACTGTATAGCCCAATTATATATATATATATATATATATATATATATATAATTGACTCACTTTGCTGTACAGCAGAAATCAATACAACACTGTAAATCAGTTCAGTTCAGTTCAGTCGCTCAGTCGTGTCTGACTCTTTTCGACCCCANTCCCCATCTATTTCCCATGAAGTGATGGGACTGGATGCCATGATCTTCATTTTCCGAATGTTGAGCCTTCAGACAACTTTTTCACTCTCCTCTTTCACTTTCATCAGGAGGCTCTTTAGTTTCTCTTCACTTTCTGCTACAAGGGTGGTGTCATCTGCATATCTGAGGTTATTGATATTTCTCCCAGCAAAATCAACTATACTTCAATAAAATATTTTTTTAATTTAAATGGCTGAAATGTGATGATTGTTTCTCTTGTTCAACTTTTTAGAGCGTGCCCATAGTAACAGAAAATATATGTGAATGAGTGAATAACTGAACTCGCTCTAAGAAAGAGCTACCCAGTAATTAGAACCACCACCAAAGAAGCAGGTTGCCATGTAATGAGGTCTCCAACCAGGAGTTTTAAGCAGACTTGGTGATCTGTCAAAGATGAGACAGAGTGGTACTTCTCCAGCTTTAATGTGAATAAGTGTTACCTGGGGATCTTGTGAAAAGGCAGATTCTGATTTGATAGGTCGGGGGTGGGACCTGGGAGATAGCTCAGGTATTTCTAGATAGCTCCAGAGGATTCCAATGCCACAGGTGCAGACTCTTCTACTCAAAGTGTAGACTACACTTTAAACAGGAAGGATATAGCAGGGGATCTCATAGATAGACAGAAAGGTCAACTAGGTTGCGTGCGAGCTAAGTTGCTTCCATCGTGTCCAGCTCTATGATCCCATGGACTGTTGCCTGCTAGGCTTCTCTGGGCAAGAATACTGGAGTGGGTTGCCAGGCTCTCCTCCAGGAGATTTTCCCAACCCAGCGATCAAATCCATGTCTCTTATGTCTCCTGCATTGGCAGGTGGATTCTTTACCACTAACACCACCTGGGAAGCCCTCTACTAGGTTATTAGTTTCCAAACCCGCCTGCATGTCAGACTCACCCAGGAGTTATACTAGAAATGAAGGTTCTTAAGCTCCAATACCAGAGATTCAAATTCTGTAGAAGAGGAACAGAACCTGGACCCTTGTATTTTTAACAAGTTTTCCACTGATTCAGATACAATCTTTGGGAAACACTGAACCAGAGGCTTCCTAAATTTATTTCAAACTCTACACTTCCTTTTCTCAAGAATCTGACAAATATAAATCAGAATGGGGCAAGTGTAGGCTGACAGCAATCCTCCTCCTGTGCTTAGTCGCTCAGTTGTGTCTGACTCTTTGGGACCCAGTAGACTGTGGCCTGCCAGGCTCCACTGTCCATAGGGATTCTCCAAGCAAGATACTGGAGTGGGCTGCCATGCCCTTCAACAGGGGATCTTCCCAAACCAAGGATTGAACCCCGGTCTCCTGCACTATAGATGTTGTAAATAGCACGGGATCAGAACACGTCCCTGTTATGTAGAAGTTCTAGCTTTATACTTATTTCCCCTCCTGGAAATTTGGCATTTTCCATCCTTTTGCAGAGTAGACTTTCATTGTACTCTCAAAATAGCTCGATTATTGATTTGTTCCTTGGAAGAAGGGCTATGACAAACCTAGACATCATATTTAAAAGCAGAGATGTTACTTTACCGACAAAGATCCCTATAGTCAAAGCTATGGTTGTTTGAGTAGTTATGCATGAATGTGAGTGCTAGATGATAAAAAAGACTGAGTACCGAAGAATTGATGCCTTTGAAATATGATGCTGGAGAAGACTCTTGAGAGTTCCTTAGACAGCAAGGAGATCAAATCAGTCAGTCTAAAGAAAATCAACCATGAGTATTCATTGGAAAGACTGGTGATGAAGCTGAAGCTCCAATACTTTGGCCGCCGAATGTGAAGAACTGACTCATTAGAAGAGACTCTGATTCTGGGAAAAACTAAAGACAGGACGAGAAGAGGACGACAGGATGAGATGGTTGAATGGCGTCACTGACTCAATGGACATGAAACTGAAAGTGAAAGTCACTCAGTCATGTCCTACTCTTTGTGACCCCATGGACTATACAGTCCATAGAATTCTCCAGGCCAAAATGCTGGAGTGGATAGCCTTTCTCTTGTCCAGGGGATCTTCCCAACCCAAGGATCGAACCCAGGTCTCCCACATTGCAGGCGGATTCTTTACCAGCTGAGCCACAAAGGAAGCCACAAAGAAGATGTAGTACATGTATACAATGGAATTCAACTCAGCCATAAAAAAGAATGAAGTAACGCCATTTGCTGCAACGTGGATGGATCTAGAGATTATCATACTAAGTGAAGTAAGTCAGACAGAGAAAGACAAATATCATATGGTATTGCTCATATGTGGAATCTTCAAAAATGATACAAATGAACATATTTACAAAACAGAAACAAGCTCACGGGCTTAGAGAATGTATGGTTACGCAATGGTGAAGGGATAGACTCAGAGTTTGGTACTGATACGTATACGTTGTTATATTTAAAATAGATAACCAGCAAAGAACTACTGTATAGCACAGGCAAAACTACTCAATAGTCTGTAATAACCTAAATGGGAAAAGAATTTGAAAAAGAACAGACACACATATACGTACAACTGAGTCACTTTGCTGTGTACCTGAAATTAACACAAATTGTTAACNGGATAGACTCAGAGTTTGGTACTGATACGTATACGTTGTTATATTTAAAATAGATAACCAGCAAAGAACTACTGTATAGCACAGGCAAAACTACTCAATAGTCTGTAATAACCTAAATGGGAAAAGAATTTGAAAAAGAACAGACACACATATACGTACAACTGAGTCACTTTGCTGTGTACCTGAAATTAACACAAATTGTTAACCAAATATACTCCAATATAAAAATTTGTTTAAATAAATAAATAGCATTGCCCACACTCCGTTGTTCACAGAATAGAAGGACATTCTATAGCACCTTGAAAACTTGTATTTCTTAAGAGAAGAACAAGAAAACAAGACCATAAAGGCTCTTTCTCTCTCATCCCCTGGCCTCTGCCCACTTCTTAGGACTTTGAGAAGAGTGACAGGCAAATAACCACTTAGACCTCCCCAGGTTCCCAGGAAAGCAGAACGAATTCTATTTGAGCAAGTCTACTCCAGCACCTCACCCCATTCCAGCCTCATCCTAATCTTTCAGAGCTCATTATCTTTGCATATCCTCAAATTATCTGGGTGGAGCCCCAGGAAGAAGTAGTTAGATCTCAACCATTTATGGTATATCTCAGACAGCCACCACTCACTATTGCCAGGGCTAGTCAGCCACTGTGCAGGGTGCCTTCTCAAGAATATTCATGTGGAATTCCAGCCTCCATCTGGCCAAGAGACCTAAGGATAAAGTTTCACAGGACCGGAGCAGGTGGGTTCTGCTGCTTCTGAAAGATTCTTCCATTATTTGGGAAACAGACGTTGAATTTCCACCTTCAAGCTGGAAAAGTGGCTTGAGCTGCTGTTTTCATCCAACTGTAAAAGGACCAAAATTCAAATGACACTCATGATCTCCTGGCTCTCTTTGTTTTTGTGCATCCTAGGTTGGGCTCTGAATAAACTTAGTGGGGCTTCAAGTTGGGGAAAATGAAAGAAAGAAGAGAAAAATCCAGAAATGATGCCCTCTAGCTACGAATAGCCACAGTGTTTTAGTCAATCCAGAAACTGCTTCCAAAAACAGCTTTAGAACCAACAGCTGAGACCTTGGATTTGAATGACAAAATTAAGCTAAGGTCATTCTTACACCCATGTCATCATCTTTATCCTCAAAACAAATATCATCAACTGCCCAATACAATTTAGAGCTCTTGAGGATTTTATTATCTAATCTGGGCAACAGGAAAGATGCAAAAAGAGATGATAAATAGGAAAAGCAAAAGAAAGAAAAGGAGAGGCAGTATCTGGTGTTCCCTGGAGCTTGGCAGGTAGGGAAGGCTCCATGGACAAGACAGGGTTGAGACACTGGTTGGGCAAGAAGGGAGCCAGCCAGCCAGTGTTGGAGAACAGCAGAGAGACAGTCAGAAGCAGAAGTGTGTGTGACACAGTGGGGGAAAGGAGAAGGTTAGTGTGGCTGGAATGAAGAGCTTGGGTAAAGGAATGGTGTATAAGGGACCGGAAGAGATG
The DNA here is from genome assembly GCA_006410615.1 of Neotragus moschatus. NCBI lineage: Eukaryota > Metazoa > Chordata > Mammalia > Artiodactyla > Bovidae > Neotragus > Neotragus moschatus. Next base: position 1,128,556 of record SJYA01002687.1, read on the forward strand.
GGAGGTTCCAGGCTAGAACCTTGGATAAGACATGAGACTTTGTTCTGTGGTAATAGGGAGCTCAAGAGTGAAAACCTTGGTATGGAGGAGAAAAGGGTGGAGAGGATTGGTGGCAGGGAGACCAGTGAGAAGGATATGATCTTGGGGCAAAACTAGGGTGAGTCAGGGCAGAACCAGAATGTGCCGAAAGGAAGGAACTGACCAGTGCAAGAGGCTTATGAAAGACAAATGGTTAGGACTCAGTGACTGAGGCATGAGATGGCAGGAAAACAGAGGGAGCAAAAAGAAGAGGAAAAAAAAGTGGAAGTCACTCAGGATGACTGCCTGGTTTCTGACTTCAGTGGCAGAGGGAATGATCACGTTCCCAGTAGAATTTTCCTTCTCCTTTCTCAACCAGACTCCTTTCATTGGTTTATTCTCCTTATCCCTTAGAACTAAAGGCAGCTCCATCCCAGCTGGTTCTAACAGAGAATAAAATAAGATTCTGATCCCCCTTTTGTATAAAGAGGACCTAAGGATACATGATTTGTACAAGATTGAACAGGTAGGGCAGAAGGAGGTGAGTACTGGGAGCTCCTGGATCTGATGATTCACAAGAGAATCCTAAACAGCAGAACCTTGAGGAGCCAACACAAGTATTTAGTGGGCCCACTTCTCTTTACAGGTAAACTGAGAGCTGCAGATAAGAGCAACTTCCTCAGGGTCACACGGTCAGTGGGTAGCAAGGTTAGCCTAGAACCTGGGCTCCTGAATCTTAACCCAGAGCTGCCTGCATTTCTAGTTGTTGCTTAGTGTTTCATCTGTGTGTGTGGTGTGCACAAGCGTGACTTATATGATAGCTGGTTTATCTCCTCTTCTCTACCCCGATCATCTTTGGATCTATTTCAGTTCAAAAGGTCTTGGCTAAGCTGTAAGATCTGTCTGTCACCTTTCCCAGTTTTATCCCTACACCTTTCTGCTAAGGCAAGGAACAGATCTGACACCTTTTTCATTTGAAGCGAACTTTATCAAAATGCATCATTCCTAAGCTAATTAGGAAAAAGGAGAGTTGGAGTAAGAAAAGGAGACAAAACAAGAAGCATATAATACCAGGTGCTCTTTTAGAGGTAGAGATAAAGAAGGAAGAGATCTTGTTGATATCTGACAGAAAATCACAAAGTTCTGTAAAGCAATCATCCCTCAATTAAAAAATAAATAAAGTGGCAAAAAAAAAAAAAAGGAAGAGAAATGGAACAATGATGGAAAATAGGAGACTGGCCTTGATCAAAAAAGGATTTTAAATTAATGGAAAGAAGGGTTCATTGGTTCAAGATGGCAGAGTAGAAGGACATGTATGTGCTCATCTCCTCTTGCAAGAGCACCAAATTCACAAACAGTTATAGAATAACCATCACCAGGAGGATGCTGGAACTCAAGGGAAAAAAAGATGTGCCACGTCCAGCTACAAAGAAGAAGCCACAGTGAAACAGTAGGAGGGGTGTAATCATGATAAAAGCAAAATCCATACTCTCCAGGTGGTTGACCCACAGGCTGGGGAACAACAATACCGAAGAAGCTGTCCCACTGTTGTGGAGGTTCACAGTCCATGTCAGGCTTCCCAGTCTGAGGATCCAGCAAAGGCATTATGAATCCCCAGGGAACCTGACTTTGAAGGTTGGAAGGATTAGATTGCAGGACTTCCACAGGACCAAGGGAAACAGAGATTCTTACTCTTGAAGGACACAAACAAAACCTTGTGTGCACCAGGAACCAAGGTTAAAGGATTAGGTTAATGGAGAGAAGGAGGAAATATAAAATCTCCCACTCCATCAGGGAGATTCTTGGAAATTCCCTCTGCCTGTTCAACCAGAGTGCTTCCTGGAGGCTCTGAACAAGACCCAACCACGGTTCCCAACATTCTATGGCTGATTGGAAAAACTCATTGACACTTGGTTTACCACTAAAAACCCGGATGTTATGCCAGTCTCAGCAAACATCCAATGACTCCTCCCACTAAAAAGTACTTAGAGAAGACAGGAGGCCTCTTCTCACCTGCTGAAGAAAACACACAAACCATTCCAGACACTTTTCTCTTCCATAAATCCCTCTTTGTCCTGAAAGGGGTTGTCTTGCAGTGTCCCCATCCCTCCCAAGGGCCTGTGCTGCCAGGGACACCATTCAGAGAAGCACTGTCATCTCTACACCTCTCCCAAAGGCCAAGATGGCTTATGCCAGAGCACCTGGGTTCCTCCCTTCTCTGGGGTGAACAGGGGGTACATCCCAGAGAGTGGAAACATTGGCATATGGGACCATACTGGAGACAAGAAGTCTGTTTGTTTGGTGTTCTGAGAACCAGCAGGAGGAAATGCATTTTAGCCAGGGAAGGAAAAAATAATAATAATAACATATCCAGCTGTGAATGACAGCCAAGCCAGCAGAAGGTGGGTGAGACTGGACAGCTGAGGAAGTGACTGGCTAGACTTCCCAGAACCTGCATTACCTGAAACAGTGAAAATGACTGGAAAGTCAGAGCCCTGTGTGAGAGCTACAATCACCTCATACACACTGGTCACGTTGTCACTCACTGACCAGGAATGTCCCTTGACCAGCATGCAATATATGCAGAGCACACGGAATTGTACTTCTGTAAGTACAAGAGGACATCCAACCGTGTCTGAGGTCAGCCTCACTTATAAACTGTGAGTTCGTGGAAAGTGTACATGTGTGTGTGTGCATGTATGCACACACTGCCACGCACCAGTGATAGACTTCATCTTCATTGGGTATGATATCGTGCAGGGCCCTGTGGGGCTCCTGGGCACCAGATGTTTCTGTGTCCCCCATTTCTTTAATTAAAGGAAACAGCTTCGTTCACCCTTCATGATCTTCCCTGGGTTCCAAGTGGCAGATTCGAGCAGCTGTTAGTTAGGAAAAGGAGGGGAAGAGATACCAGGGAGAAACAAACAGTCAGAAGCAGACTTGGGCTAAAGTTCTCTTTCCCCGTCAGTGGATACACACAACAGTCTTTGGCCTATTTCGCAGATACTGAAACCCCTCCCAAGTGGGAGAAGTTAACGATAAATGATAGTATGCTGCCCACAAGCCTGGAGACTCCAGAGCAGTCGGACCTGAAGGCTCATGATGCTGCCTCCTGCTTACCTCACCACCAACCCATCAGAAGACCCTCCAGGAGCTGATCATGCCCTCTTTGAACAATTACTATAAAACTTCTCACTATCTTCCCAAAGTGTGGACACATGGTTTTGAGGGCATTCGCCCACTGTGGCTCCCTTTCCCTGGCATAACAGCAAAGCTATCCTAGTCTACTTCACCTGAACTCTGTCTCTGAGATTTGATTTGGCACCAGTATACAGAGAAGCTGAGCTTTTGGCATCAAATTTGGCACCCAATGTGGGGCTGACTCAGGGACAGTCCCAGGGAGGGGTCCCTAGAGGCCAGATTGTCTAGGAACCTTGCTTGAAAGGCTGAGCCTTAGTGATACTAATCTGCTATCCTGGCAACTGGAACTCCAGGGTGGAGGAGGGACCACCCTACCAGCTGCCAAGGCCCTTTTGCCTTAAGGGTGTTCCTCTCTTCCTCCTGCTTGGACAGCTCTGGACTTCCTACTCTGAGGAATTATTTTAAGAAACCAGAAAAGATAGTGTCTGACCTCCAGACACCTCTACCAGAACCTGATAAATCCCAGGAGTGCACTCCCAGGCTCCTTCAACTTTGTCCCCTTAAGGAAGTTTTGGTTCTCATTTGGGATTGTTCATTTCAGAAAGGAGATCCTGTCTGTAAGGCACTAAGGTCTTGGACTAAGGTCACAGGCTTAGCGGGACTTGGAAGCAGCCACTCTGAGCTTTGTGCTGTCTGTTGTTTTCTGGAATAAGGCTTCCGTCTGCTGGCAAATTTTGTTTTGTTTTCAGTCCACTCATTAGGGTTTTTTGATCAATATGGGAAGTGCTTCTTCAATCAATATGGAAAGAGCTTCAGTTTCATCTGAAAATTTCCCCCAGGGGAAATTTTTCACAGCTTGGATGACCTATAGTTATAAACCTATGACTAAAAAAAGAAATTGTTTCCAAAATTTTTGGAAATTTTTTTCCAAAAGAAAAAAAAAATTGTTTCCAAATCCAAGCTTGCTCTGCTTGCCACACAACAGGCCAGTGAATCGGAGAGACAAGGTGTGAGGCAAGGAATAAGCTTTATTCAGAAAACTAACTGACCAAGAAGGTGGCAGACTAATGTCTCATAGTAACCATCTTGTCAGGAAAGTTCTTTTATAGAGTAGAGACAGAGAGAAGCAATGAGGAGATATAGTCAAAAGGTAGTATACAGAAGAAAAAGTAAAAAGGGTCTTCAGTCTTGCAAAACACTTCCTGGAAGGGTCAGCCTCCCATGTAATTTAACATACCAAGTGAACTTAATTAGGTTAATATCTTCTTTTGGAGTGTTTCACAGTCTGTTCAAAGCATCCCAAAGTTAGCTACAGGTAATTTGGCTTGAGAAGTTTTGTCAGAAGAACTTAAAAGAAGTTTTTTTAAACACAATGGAATCATAAGTCACTGTGAAATAGTTATTTTTTTAGCCAAAGTAACAATAAAAGAGTTCAAAGGCAAATACAGAACACTTAAAAGGTAAAGAAACTTAAAATCTGTTATCAAAGGCAGTTTAGCATCTTCAGAAAACTTGGCCATTTTAACAGAAAGAAAAGCCAAATTTATATGTTGCACTAGCTTACTTTTAAAATTTACCCAATCAAACTTATTTTAAACTTAGTCAATCCTGACTGATCATGGGGTCCATTTTCCACAAATCTTTCATCATTTAACTTATTTTAGCACAATTTTAGCTTGTTTTAGAATATCTGGAGAGATCTTAGAACATATATTTCTAAAAGTTTACTCAAAACTTTTTTCTCATTTGTATTTTCTTCCCTTAAAGTCTCCTTACTTAAAAAACTCTTATTTCATTTTCATTTCTTTATTTTTTTTTTAATTTTTATTTTTTAGTTTGTTTTGCTTTACAATACTGTACTCATTTTGCCATACATTGACATAAATCAGCCATAAGTGTACCTGAGTTCCCAATCCGGACCCCCTCCTTTCCCCCTCCCTCCCCACACCATCCCTCCAGATCATCCCCACNGGGCGGAGCGGGTGGCTAGAGGATATAGCACACTGTGTGACTCGCAGGCATTCCAGACTGGCAGCTCCCCTGACTCAGAAGCCATTGCCCAAGAAAGGTAGAGGCAGGAGCCATCAGCAGCAGCTGCACCCGCAGCAGCCAGCGGAGGGGCCCAAAGGCACTCGGGGAACATACAGGACACCAGCAGAGTCAGCTACCTCCAAACCCCGTGCAGGGGCTGGGCTTCCTGGAATAAGCAGTGCAGACTTCGTCCCTGCCCTCATGCTGGAGCCAGAGAGGCAGACTAACCAGAGTAATCACTTCACAGAACTGAAAACCACCTTGCTCATTCCTCTTGCTGTCTCTTTACTGAACTTGGGGTTTCATTCCCCCTTGGCCCTTACATAAACTCTCAAGAGGTCCCCCAACTTCTTGGTTGACTTTTAGAGGACAAGATGTGCTCTGATCTCTTCTAGTCCCAAGAACAGCATCCTTTCAGGAACTTGAATATCAGCAGATATCACTTTCCTCTGCTCAGAGCTGATGTAGGCTTCAGAGAGAAGGAAGGGTCCACAGTCTGTCGTCCCTCTTTCCTGGGCTTCTTTGCCATCCCCCAGCCCAGGTTTCTGACTTAGGAGTTAAGCTGAGAGGAGGAAGGAGAGATATAGGATGACAAAGCCTAAATCGCTTGGATAATGTAGTGCCTGAAGGTGGGGTGGGGAGATCAGAAGTCCTGCCCTCCTTGGGCACTTTCGGCTCTCACACACTCTGCTGCCAAGTCTCTGACCCAGAGAAGTATCTGACCAGTAGCTCACAGCTCCAAGCGGCAGCCCGGGAGCTTATGGCTCCCTCCCTAGTCCCTCACGTATCGTCTCGACACAGGTCCCCTTTAAAGAGGCTCCAGAAGACCAAACAATTTTTCAAGGCAGGATCCTGGTGTGTCTCTCTTTGCTTGGCAAAGCAATAAAGTTATCCTTTTCTACTTTACCCAAAACTGTCTCCAGGATTTGATTTGGGACCACTGTACAGAGAGGGGCTTCCCAGGTGGCTCAATGGTAAGGAATCTACCTGCCAATGCACGAGACACTGGTTCCATCCCTGGGTCAGGAAGATCCCCTGAAGAAGGAAATGGCAACCCACTCCAGTATTCTTGCCTGGAGAATCCCATGGACCAAAAAAAAAAAAAACAGAGCCTGGTGGGCTACAGTCCATAGGTCACAAAGAGTCAGACATAACTGAGCACACACATACACAGGTATGCGTAGAGGCCTGAAAGCTTTGCCCTGCCGCTGGAAGCCGTGTGGATTCAGGGCCCAGTGCAGGCCTGTCTGGCTTAGGTGTGCAGCACCAACCACCTCCTCTTTTCTTGTTTTCTTTCGGCTCTTTGGGCAGGTGTCAACCACCAGCCACAACTCCAGAACACACCGCAGCACTCTCTTTTCACTTTTTTTAAAATTAATTTTTATTGGCGTATAGTTGCTTTAAAATGTTGTGTTAGTTTCTGCTGCATAGCACAATGAATCAGCTATATGTATCATATATCCACTCCTTTCTGGATTTCCTTCCCAATGAGGTCACCACAGGTCATTGCGTAGAGTTCCCTGTTCCATTCAGTTCTCATTAGTTACCTATTATATACATAAGAGTGTATATATGTCAGTCCCAGTCTCCCAATTCGTAACATCCTCCCCCTTGGTATCCATAAGTTTGTTCTCTACATCTGTGACTGTTTTTCCTTTGCCAATAAGCTCATCTGTGCCATTTTTCTAGATTCCACATGTAAGTGATATTATACAATATTTGTTTTTCCTCTTTCTGATTTGCCTCACTCTGTATGACAAAGGTAAAAATCTGTCTCTAGGTAAAAATATGGAACCTCTCACAAATTTGCCTGTCATCCTTGTTCAGAGGCCATGCTAATCCTTTCTGTATAGTCCCAATTTTAGGATATGTGCTGCCAAAGTGAGCACCTGTCCTCCTTGTAAGGACCTTATCCCAGGACCGAGAGCAAAGAGGAAGCCCCACAGTGGTGGGAGGAAAATGTCCAATATTTCAGCCACTGTCTCCCAATGAACCTTGTCTCTCCCTAATGTTAACCCTTTTATAGCCCAAGGTGGGGGCACACTAAAAGCCACAAAATCCATGTTCAGCACCTCCTTTTTGAGTCACGCTGGCCAGGATGAGCAGCCCTGCCTTGGAACTCATCCCCACTGGTTAGTTCCTGGATTCGGGGACCCCATGGAGACATAATCACATTTAAACATTTTGTTCACAAGCAAACAAACAATCCAGCTCCCCACAGACTGTGATGAGGACAATGAAGGAAATAAACAAAGCAGTGGCTACTACACTAGTTGCAGGGAGCAGGGAAGCCTGATGGAAGATGAGAAGGAACAGGCCATGTAGCGAGCCAGGGGCTAGCATTACAGGGCCTGGGGGCAGTGCAGGCAAAGGTTCTGAGGCAGGAAAGAGCTTCGAGTGCTCAGAACACGGAAAGAAGGCCATGCTGGTGGTGGCAGTAGGAGAAGAGGACACACAGGTGGAGCCTGAGAGTCAGAGGGTCAGAGGCAGAGCAGTGGCTTGGAGGGGCTGGGGGAGGAGGGGAGGGATCAGGCATGACAGTTCATGGGTGTGGGATCTCCTTTGCAGGTGATGAAAATATTTGGGAGCTAGACAGAGGCAAAGCTCGCATAATGCCACGAGCATGTTCACTCTAAGACCATGGATTCAGGTACGCCGCAGGGTGAGCCAAAAAAGTGCTTAAATCAGAGTAGCCAGGTCTGCTTTTCATTCGAAAAAGCTCCCTCCTGCAGCCACGTGGAGAATGGATGGGAGAGGGCAGGAGGGGAGGCAGTAGTCTGCTGCAACCATCCAGATGGGGAAGGATGATGACTAGGGCAAGGGCAGAGGCCTGGAGATGGAAAAAGAGTTCCTCCACAGCCCCGCCTGCCCCCCTGGAGCCCAGGTCGGCCTGCTTGTCCAAGTCACCCCTCTGGCTGAGACACCAGGCTCCTGCCTGCTAGAAATAGAGTTAACGACTTGATCCACAGGGGCCAGGAGTCACAGCCTGTGAAGTGTATCCCCAAAGCAAGATTGTCTTCCTGAGAGTTTGAGCCACTTTAAAAATTTCAGAGTCTTAGAGCTGTAAAGATCATCTTACAGGACCCCTCATCTCACCCAGGAGTGGGGAGAGGGTTCTCATGCAGGACTTCACCCACCTCACCTGCTTAGTAGTTGAAGTCTATTTCCTCTCTGTTTTCCCAGACTGACTACATTCTATTGACCTGTCTTCAATTCTGTCTTCTTAAGTCCACCTGACTGCTGGGTCTAGCCAACAAGCTTTTTATTTCAGTTAGGGTATTTTCAGGTCTATAATTTCGACTTATTTTCTTTTAATTAATTCTACTCGTTTTTTCAAACTTTAAACTTTTTATTTTGTACTGGGGTATAGCCGATTAACCATGTCGTGGTCGTTTCAGATGAACCGCAAAGGGACTCAGCCATACACAATAAATCCTACTTTTATGGAATGGTCTGGGTTGTTTTTGTTTTGTTTTATTTCCACTTAAGAAAAACTTAAAATTGATTATTGAACCATTTTAATGACAGCGGATTTTAAATCATTAAAAAATCTTTATCAGATGTCTCCAGCATCTGGTTCACGCCGGAACTGGCATTAGCTGGTTGCCCCCAAGGCTCAGTGAGAGGGGGTTCCACAGTCAGGGGCTCCTCAGTCGGAATTGTACATCCGGGGACTTAGGCGTATTTGGTTTCCCCAACTGAGCCGGAAGCCGCCAATACAGCGGCAACTCTCTGATTCTAATTCAGGAAGCTCTCAGGTCCATCTGCCTGCCTTCCCTTAGAACCAGACTTAACCAAGCTTAAAGACACACTGCAGCTTCCTCCTCCCAGAGGCGGTTTTCCAGAGGCATCCGAGGAGAGCTGAGTAAAGATCCTGAGAGCACAGACGTGGGGGGCTCCTGCTTGCTGCCCACACCCCCATGGCTCCCCCACTGCTCTCCACTGTAGGCTGAAGACGGCCTTGAGCTCTGAGGCACCCACCACCCGACAGCTCTCAGAGTACTTCAAGCACGCCAAGGGCCGGACCCGCACGGCCATTCGCAACGGGCAGGTGTGGGAGGAGTCCTTAAAGAGGCTGAGGAGGGACACAACCCTGACCAACGTCACAGGTACGGAGATCCCACCAGCCCCCCAATGGCAGGAAGGGCTCGTCTCCCTGCGGGAAAGAGCAGAAGCCATCAAGACTGCAGCTCCTGTTGGGAGCCCTCTTCTCTCCCTCAAAGCAAGGAGGGGGTGGGAGGACAGTCAGGTCAGTGGTCTTTCAGCAGAGAAAGGAACTGGGGCCCAGAAAGGTCACACTGCCAACTCCAAATGAGGTGACATTCGTGCCCTTTGGCATAATACCAGCTGTAAGGCCTCTGTCCAGAGGAAGGACTAAAGTCAATAAACATGGGCTCCCTGTCTCAAACCACAGTGCACCACTTCCGCCTGTGAAAAGGACATTTAAGCCACCTGTGTCAGGGGAGATTTACTGGGATTATATCACGGGTGAGGAACTGTCCCTCTTGTTCTGGGTACTGTGGAACTGAAACAATGAGCTTGCCAACTGATCATGAGCTCCTCGACCCCTCCACCCCACCCCTGGCCAAATGTCACAGTTCATGGACGGTCATGGAGAAAGGGGATTGATCTTGACAGTAGGAAGAGACTGCAGGTTCTTGCTGGGAAAACTTCAAGTGAGGGAAGATACCTGGCCTAGGACACGGGCAAATTCCAAAGTTCCCAAAGGAAGGAAGGAAACCAGGACAAGGTAGGGAGGAGGAGGGAGCGCTTTGAACTCGATGAGACTCAAAAGGTACTGGGGCTTGAACCTTGGCCCCTACCCATTTCTGCAGATGAGCTCCCTGAAGAAGCCCCCCAGGGCTGGATCCCCCTGACTCCTTTTCCCTTCAGGTACCGGGATGGAGTACAGGCTGCTCTAGGACTTGGGCGGCTCTCTCTTCTGAGGCCTCATAAAGGCCTCTGATGCCTAAAACTCCCCACTGTTACCCCCCCTCAAGACCACAGCGCTCCTCACTTAAAAATGGCCTGTCCCTTTCCAATATCTTTCCCATTTAGATTCCTGTGTGCTTAGTACTTTAGAGGTCAGTGGAACTTTTTTACTTTTTTTTTTTTGCAATGCCATGTGGCATCTGAGATCTTAGTTCCCCAACCAGGGGTTGAACTCTTACCCCCTATGGTGGAAGTGTGGAGTGTAAACCACTGGACCACCAGGGACATACCCATCGGTGGAGCTTTAGAAGAAAAGCAATCTTATCAAACTAACTCATACTAACATGCACCTAACCTCTCAGGGGGTACTTTTTTTTCTAAAAGAAAATCCCGTTGATTCAAATAATCTGATAGACCAAAAACTACTAACAGTTCTGGAGAGATTACTAATCTGTGCCACGTTGGGCAAGTCTTGGGAACCCTATGGTCTCCGTTTCTTCTCTGTAAAATGAGAATTAAAAGTTTTACCTTAACGAGTTGTCAGGATTAAAGGTGAAACCCCCTGAGAAACGCTTGCTTAGAATGCAAAATATATTCTTCCAAAAATCAGGTTCAAAAGATGAACCTCCCCTCCGGGCCTCCGAATGGAGGAAGAACCCAGGCACAGAAAGGATAGAGGGTTTTCTGACACCACCTTGCCCTGTTGGCGTCTCTTCTCTTTCAGACCCTAGCCTGGACTTGACTGCACTCTCCTGGGAGGTGGGCTGCGGTGCCCCGGTTCCTCTGGTGAAATGTGATGAAAACAGCCCTTACCGCACCATCACGGGAGACTGTAATAACAGGTGAGAGGCCGTGGGGGTGTGTAGTGGGCAGGGTGGCCCACCTGCCCCGCCCAGCCCAGCCAGGGGCTTGGCCCCTTGGGCAATAACAGGCAGGACTCCCACGGCCTCACCCTCCCAGGCCAGCGTTCCGCTGGAATCCGTTCTGTTGGAACCCGCCTCACTTTCCCCAACTTGTCTAAAGAGACCACCGTATATCCGGCTGGAAGGAGCTCCTTTCCCCGGGGGCGGAGGAGCCCGGAGCCTTAGGGGATGGGAGTGGTCCAGACCACCTCACACTTGAGAGGCACCTTCTCCGCATCCAGTCTCCCTGGGGCAGAGGCTCCCGTCCTTCCCCGGCGGATCCCCGTGGGGTGTGCGGAGAGGCAGACCCGGGAGCCAGCCGGCCGAGGCTGAGGGCCAGCCTTGCCGTTTCAGAAGGAGCCCCGCGCTGGGCGCCGCCAACAGGGCGCTGGCGCGCTGGCTGCCGGCGGAGTACGAGGACGGGCTCGCCCTGCCCTTCGGCTGGACGCAGAGGAAGACGCGCAACGGCTTCCGCGTCCCGCTGGTGAGCGCGGCCGCGGGGAGGGGGCGAGCCCCGAGCTGGCGCGGGGGCATGGAGTCAGACGGGAAGGGAGGCGCCCCCCTAAGTACCCGAGCAGAGGACGCAGACACAGGCGCGAGGAGAGACAAACGCGAGGCAGAACCACACCCCGGGAGACACGCAGGTGGGGACTCGCTCCCTCGTGGTGTTCCGGAAAACGCCACTAGAGGGCTGCAGATCCCGCGTCCTGGGCCCAGCCACGTGGTGGTCTTGGCCCAGTCGCCATCAAGCCAAGAACCCCCGGGTCTCCCAGGCAGATGGCCTCCCTGCGCCATCCTGCTGGCGTTTGTCCAGCCGCAGCCCCTGGAGTGCATCAGCTGTTGTTTGCCTGGAGGTCCCATCTATTGGCCTCATCTGAGTTGGCAGGCCCTCCCCAGAGCCCCTCTGTTCCTGTTTCTAGACACCTGGCACCTCCTCCGTGGCATTTACTTAAGGGACAGCCTGTCTTTGTTTTCCCTCTTTGAGTGGAAAGGGCATTGGCCTTGAAACCATCAAGTCATACAGACCTGGCCCTTTGTAGCTGCAGGACGTGGGTGAGTTGCTCTCACCCTTCTTGGACTCAGAATGGGAGTAATGCCACCCACTTCAGAGCTTGTCCTGAAGAGGAAGTGTACCTGTTACGTCATGGGTACTCAATATACTGCGTTCAATCTGAATCTTCAAAGCACCTTTTCTTCCCTCTCCTTCTGTCTCCATCTTATAGGCCCGTGAGGTATCCAACAAAATTGTAGGCTACCTGGACGAAGAGGGTGTTCTAGACCAAAACAGATCCCTGCTCTTCATGCAGTGGGGTCAAATTGTGGACCACGACCTGGACTTCGCCCCGGAAACGGAACTGGGGAGCAGCGAGCACTCCAAAGCCCAGTGTGAGGAGCACTGTATCCAGGGAGACAACTGCTTCCCCATCATGGTAGGCCCCTGCAGCAGGGGGCCCCTGGCAAACTGCTTACCTCCCTGGTGTAGCAGGTGTTCCCAGCCCATCAGCCAGGACCTCCTGGAGATCTTGAATGCTGATCTGACAGCTTCCCAAGCCTCTCATATTCTATTCATTCATTTGCCCACTTGTTTAGTAAATAGACATCCATCATCTGCCATCATGAGGCAACACACTAAGCACTTGAGATTCAAAGGTGAATGAGACAGCATCCCTTCCCTCGAGGACAGAGGACCTGTGTGGGAAATAGACAAGTAATCACTAGTGGCAAAACTGGGAACCTCTGGAGATTTCTTCATCCCTGGCCCAGCAACACTGATGTCACCAGGGGTCTTATTAGAAATGTAAAATCTCAAACTACACCCTAAACATTGGGAAGCAGAATCTACATTTTATCCAGATCCCCAGGAGTGTCATTGTGTACCCAGTAAATTTGTGGAATGCCACCGTGAGTCATCATGGCGTCCAGGAAGGCTACTCTCAGAAAGAGCTGAAACGTGATGGATGAGTCAGAACGAGCAGCAGGGACTTATGGGAATTTCCAGCAGGAAGGGAAAGGAATTTGCAGTGGTGCACCTTTCTTCTTATTTGTGGGTTTTACAGTGAGAGCGTGATTATTCACTCAAGTATATCAAGAATATGTGTTGTGGTATAAAGAACATGGGCTTCCCAGGTGGCACTAGTGGTAGAGAACCCACCTGCCAGTGCAGGAAACATAAGAGACATGGAGTCGATCCCTGGATTGGGAAGATCCCCTGAAGAAGGGCATGGCAACCCACTCCAGTTTTCTTATATGGAGAATCCCATCAACAGAGAAGCCTGAAGGCTACCGTCCATAGCGTCGAAAAGAGTCGGACACAACTGAAGCGACTTAGCACAGCACAGCACGTGAAGAACATAAGCTGGGAGTGAGGTCAACCTAGATCTGAGTCCCACATCTTTCCCTTTCAGTTTGTAAGTTCTTGGGCAAATTAACCTTTTGGAGCCTGTTTTCTCGCATGTAAAGTGGGACAGAATTACCTACCTTACAGGGTTTTATGAGGACCAAAGTGAGACAAAGTATACACGATACCAAGCACATGGTAGGTCCAAAATAAATAAATGGCAGCGGTTGTTAGTGGTAATTATTAACAAACTCTTTCCTGCCTCATGTCCTGCTTCCCTGTGCCCGGATCTCAGGACTCCTTCGCAACCAAAAATTTGGAGATTTTCCTCTTGGCCCTTTTACACAGCAGGAGGTAGTGAACCTCAGGGTCTTGGGGGCCCAGGATGTAGCGTCAGCACGAGGCCTCTAGAGCCAGTGTCTGGCACCAGGGTCCCAGGAGGGCACCATCAGCATCTTTGCCAGCTGCATCCAGACCTACCCTGGGGAGAGGCTGCCAGCTGTACCACCCCTGCAGTCACCCACCCCCATCTCTCTGCAGTTCCCGAAAAACGATCCCAAGTTGAAGACTCAAGGGAAATGCATGCCTTTCTTCCGAGCCGGGTTTGTCTGCCCCACTCCACCTTACCAGTCATTGGCCCGAGAACAGATCAATGCTGTGACCTCCTTCCTGGATGCCAGCTTAGTGTACGGCTCTGAGCCCAGTCTGGCCAGCCGTCTTCGGAACCTCAGCAGCCCACTGGGCCTCATGGCTGTCAACCAAGAAGCCTGGGACAACGGGCTGGCCTACCTGCCCTTTAACAACAAGAAGCCAAGCCCCTGTGAGTTCATCAACACCACTGCCCGCGTGCCCTGCTTCCAGGCGGGTGAGTCTAGGCTGGGAATAGAGGGGCCCAAGGACAAAGGGATTATCCTGGGGAATGAGAGCAGAGGGAGGCCGGAAAAGCTTCTCAAGGGTGCTGGGTGGCTTCCAAGCGCTGGAAGTGACCCTTGCTTCTTCTCATTGTCTTCTGGAAAAATACACACTGAAAACCACCACTGCTGCAGGCACTGGTCCAGGACTGGCAGAAGAGCCCAGACAAATAAAGGATCTAGGAACATGTGTTCAGTGTATGTTAAAAAAAAAAAAATATATGGAAATCCAGAAAAGCACAAAGAAAATAAGAAAATCCACAAAATCCCACTACTCACAGATAATCATCGTTGACATTTTAAGGCCTCTCTTTCCAGCTTTTTCCCTATCATAGATCTTGTTCTACATTGTTTTACACAATTGGGGTCATACTGGAGTGCGGCTCTGTAATACAATATTTTCTCTTCACCTATCACGTCTTTAAATATTTTTTCTTCTACATCATGATCTTTAATGGTTACCTGGCATTCCACAGCATATGTTTATCATAATTTATTTTACCAACCCTTTTTGGAGACGTTTAAGTCATTTTTCGCATTTCTGTGATTTTGTTGCTGTTTTTAAGGTCGCGAGCACCCTTGTTGATGAATCCTTGTGCTGATTTTCAATACGTTTACTAAGATAACTTCCTAGAAGAGGAAGTTCTATATAAATCAAAGAAATGTATATTTTTAAGGCTTTTTATAATCTTGGCACAGAACCCCTACTCCATGCAGCCTGTGCAACTAAAGCCCGCCAATTCTCATTCTAGGGGCTCATGGCCTCCTGGTCCTCTCTGCCTTTGGCTTCCAGAGGTCTTATCTCTTCCAAAAATCCAGTCTTCTAGGATGAAGCCCACTCAGACATGGCAGAAGGCCCAGGTCTCTTGCTAGATCCCTTGGATTCTGTGTCCACACACATCTCACATCAGTCCAGACACAAAACCAAGCCCTTCCTGTTTTCTATTAAAAAAAAATATCCACTAAGACCAAGCATTTGTGAATTTCACAGGCTTTCCTGAAGATTAAAGGACACAAAGAGAAGCCCCCTGTAAAGTACCTGGTCTTTCACCATCTACATGACCCTCTCCTCCCGACAGCCCCCATCTCTAGATTCTTCTCCTTATTACACAGAATAATTTAACCCTTCCCAGGTTCCAACCCTCAAACTTGCATTCCTAAAATCATCAGAGTTGCTCTGAACAATAAAACACCCCTCGCTCATTTGTAGGCCCTGTCATAGAAGGCAATTTGGATTTAATAAGCAAAATTTTACTTCTTAATGTCATCTGTAGTCTTTACCACAGTCTACTGGGGGGGGTCAACCTTATCATCCCCATTTTCACAGATATGAAGACTGAGGCTTGGAAACATTAAGTAACTTGTCCAAAGTCACAGAACTAAAAGGGGTGTGTGCAGAGCTGGGATTCAAATCTGTGAATCACAACTCAGATCTCTTTCCAGCTTACATTAACTAGAAGGAGGGACTTAAGAGAGCTTCCCGCTGGGGCACCATCGTGTATTTCTTTGTGTAGGTTACTGGGTTCAGGGGCTTCTCGGGGTGAACCCACCTTCCTGCCTTCTGGGCTTTCAGGAGATTCCCGAGCCTCAGAGCAAACTCTGCTGGCCACTGTCCACACCCTCCTTCTCCGGGAGCACAACCGGCTGGCCAGAGAACTAAAGCAACTCAACCCTCACTGGGATGGAGAGAAGCTCTACCAGGAAGCCCGGAAAATCCTGGGAGCCTTCATACAGGTGAGGAGCCCGGGAGCACTGCCTGTGCGCCAGCCTTGCTCGCTCACCCGGCTCTGCCTTCTGCCTGCTGCCAGATCTCTATCCCCACTTCCTCTCCTCTCCTGCTTCTTTCCCAGTGTCTCACTCTTGTAAACCCTCCCTTCTGTCTCTTCAGCTTCTCTGCCCCAAAATGAATCCCTGGATTCGGGGTGTCAGCAGGTCATTCATATGTTGGTCACTCAGTGTGCCCCCTCTGGTGCCATCACTGGGACCATTGATTCCATCACTCCTGGGATGGTTACATCGCCATTATTTTGATTGTTTGGATTGGATTTTAATCCCACACCTAAACCACAGGTCACAGGCATGAGTCAATTGCTATTGTTGATCAACTGATTGACTAGAATAGACTTAGAAAGGTGGATATGTTGACATTAACCATACACATATTTTTAAAAAATATTTCATTTAAAAATACTTGTAGATGCTTAGGGAGTTGTAGCCCCCAAAATGTGCATGCACCTGGTCTCCCCCAATGATAACATTTTGCATAGCTATGGTACAATTGCAAAAGCCTGAAGTTAACATTGATATGAACCATAAAGTTTAATCAGATTTCACCAATAATAAATGCAGTCAATTCGTGTGTGGTGTGTATGTGTGTGTGTGTGTGTAGCTTCATGCAATTGTATCATGAAAAATGTGTAGTTTCATGTAATCACCACCACAATAAAAACACTTAGCTCTTCCATCACTACAGGACTCCCTTCTGCCACTTTTTTACCACCTATAGCTCAGCCGGTAAAGAATCTGCCTGCAGTTTGGGAGACCTGGGTTCAATCCCTGGGTTGGAAAGATCTGGAGAAGGGAAAGGTTACCCACTCCAGTATTCTGGCCTAGAGAATTCCATAGACTGTATAGTCCATGGGATCACAAACATGACTGAATGACTTTGACTTCACTCACCCTTTCTGATAGGTATGTAATGATATGGCATTGTGATTTTACTTTGTATTTTCCTGATGGCTGTTCACACTGAACATCTTTTCACATGCTTTTATATATATATTTTTTGCCATCTGGATATCCTCTTCAGTAAAACTTTGGTTCATGTATTTTGCCCATTTTCTTTTTTTTATTTTTTGCTTTTATTTTGTTTTTTTGGCTGCCTTGGGATTAGTTGAGGCACGTGAGCTCTTTCACTGTGGCCTGTGAGCTCAGCAGTTTCGGTGCACCAGGGTAGTTGTCCACAGTGGGAGCTTAGTGCACAGACCAGGACTGGAGCCGAAGGCACCTGCACTGGAAGCACTGGAAGGTGGATTCTTAACCACCAGACCACCAGGGAAGTCCCTATTTTTCCCATTTTCAAATTTGAGTTTGTCTTTTGATGTTGAGTTGTCAGTGTGTGTTAGTCACTCAGTCGTGTCTGACTCTTTGCAACCCCATGGACTATAACCTGCCAGGCTCCTCTGTCCATGGAATTCCCTAGGCAAGAATACTGAAGTGGGTTACCATGCCCTTCTCCAGGGGATCTTCCTGACCCAGGGATCAAACCTGGGTCTCTTGCATTGCATGAAGATTCTTTACTATCTGAACCATCAGGGAAATCAGTTCTTTTTATGTTCTAGCTATGAGTCTTTTGTCCGATATATTTTCTCCCAGTCTGTACTTTGTCTTTTCATTCTCTTAATAGAGTTCTTTGCAGAGTAAGGGCTTTAATTTTAATGAGGTCAATTTATCAGTTTTTTTCCTATCACATACTGTGCTTTTGGTGTTAAGTCTCAATTCTTTCCCTAAGTCTTAAATCCCAAAGATTTATCTTCTGGTTTTATTTTTCTAGAGGTTTTATGGTTTTATCTTTTACATTTCATGATCCATTTGAGGTTAATTTCTGTATAAAGCATAAGGTTTAGGTCAGGGTTCATTGAGGGGCAGGGTGACTATGGATTTCTGATTGCTCCAACACAACTGATAGAAAAGCTATCTTTCTCCTTTTGAATTGCTTTTGCTCTTTTGTCAAAAATTATTAATATTTGGCCATATTTATATCGATCTATTTCTAGATTGCCCATTCTATTCCACTAATCTGTGTGCCTATTCCTGTACCAGTACCAGTGTTCAATAACTGTAGTTATATGATAAGACTTAACATTAGGAAGAATGACTCTTCTCACTTTACTCTTCTTTTTTGAAATTACTTCGGCTATCGTAGGGTCTTTACCTTTCCATAACATTTTAAAACATGTTTATCCATGTCTAGAAAGTAGTCTTGCTGAGATTTTGATAAGAATTGTATTAAATTTTAGATCAATTTAGGGACAACTGACATCCTTACTATGTTGAGTTTTCCAATATATAAACAGTGTATATGTCTGTGTGTTAGTCCCTTGGTCATGTCTGACTCTGTGACCCCATGGACTGTAGCCCACCAGCCTCCTCTGTTCATGGGGATTCTCCAGGCAAGAATACCGGAGTGGGTTGGCATGCCCTCCTCCAGGGGATCTTCCCAACCCAGGGATCGAACCCAGGTCTCCTGCATTGCAGGCAGATTCTTTACCATCCGGGAAGCCCATAAACATAGTATGTCTCTCCAAATGTTTGAATTTTCCTTGATTTCTTCTCAGCATTTTATAATTTTAATCATACAGATCCTGTACATGCTTGTTACATACCTGGATATTAACTTCCTTTGGAAGAATTGTAAATGGTATTACACCTCTTATTTCAGTTTCCACTTATTCATTATCAGTGTGTAAAAATATAATTGATTTTTAATGTGTTGATTCTGTATCCTATGACCTTGCTAAACTCAGTTCTAGGAATCTGTAGATTCCTTGGTATTTTCTACAGATAGTTGTGTCATCTATAAATAATTATATTCCTTTTTTTTCTCATTTGTGTGTTTTTCATTTCTTTATCTTGCCTTATTCCGGGCAAGAAGAGTATACCTTCAGTACTATACTGAATAAGAGTGGTGATAGCAGACAGTATCACCTTCCCAATAGTAAAAAAAAAAAAGCATTCAAGATTTGCCATTAAGTATGTTAATTGTGAATTTTTTTGTAAGTGCTTTATATGAAATTGAGGAAGTTCGGCTCTTCTCCTAGTGTACTGAAAGTTTTAACATAAACAGACGTGGAATTTTGTCAAGTGGTTTTTCTGCATAGATTTATATAATTATCTGACTTTTCTTCTTTAGTTTATTCTGGTTGCTTTAGGTTTATTTTGCTCTTACTGCTAGTTTATTGAGGTGGGAACTTAGATTATTGATTTGAGAGCTTTCGTCTTTTCTAATGTAAGTATGAGAAGTGATATAAATTTCCCTCTTGGAACTGTTAATTGTATCCCACAAATGTCGGAACACGATGTTTTTATTTTAATTCAGTAGGTAGGTTTTGTTGTTGTTACTTCCGTTCTCTTTGACCTGTAGGTTATTTAGAAGTATATCATTTTATTTCCAAGTGTTCAGAGATTTCGCTGCTGCCTTTCTGTTACTGATTTCTAGTTTGATCCCATCATTGCCAGATAATACACTCTATATGATCTCAATTCTTGCAGATTTGTTAAGGTTTACTTTATAGCTCTGGTACAGTTATCTTGTTGAATGTTCCACAGATCCTTAAGAAGTGCTTGTGCATTCTGCTGTTGGGTGGAATGTTACCTATTACATTGTTCCTTCCTTTCTGAAGGTCCTAGCCTCCTTCTGTTATCATTTCTTTATATTTAAAGAGTTTCTCTTAGCCATTCTCTGAGGATAGGTCTGCCCGCCGTAAATGCTCTTCCTTTCCTTCATCTGAGAATGTCTTTATTTCCCTTTTATTCCGGAGGAATGCTGTTACCAGATACCAGATTCAGGGTTGACAGTTCTTTCCTTGCAGCACTTGAAAAATGTTGTGCTGCTTCCCTCTTGCCTCCATGGTTTCAAATGAGAAATTCAGGGCTATTCAAATTGAAAGTGAAGGTCGCTCAGTTGTGTCCTACTTTTTGTGACCCCACAGACTATACAGTCCATGGAATTCTCTGGGCCAGAATACTGGAGTGGGTAGCCTTTCTCTTCTCCAGGGGATCTTCCAGCCCAGGGATCGAACCCAGGTCTCCCACATTGCAGGTGGATTCTTTACTAGCTGAGCCACCAGGGACGCCCAAGAAAACTGGAGTAGGTAGCCTATCCCTTCCAG
This sequence comes from Neotragus moschatus, assembly GCA_006410615.1. Classification (NCBI taxonomy): domain Eukaryota; kingdom Metazoa; phylum Chordata; class Mammalia; order Artiodactyla; family Bovidae; genus Neotragus; species Neotragus moschatus. The sequence goes on from SJYA01002687.1 coordinate 1,148,720, forward strand.
GGGATCTTCCCAACCCAGGAATGGAACCAGGGTCTCCTGCATTGCGGGCGGATTCTTTACCAACTGAGCTATGAGGGAAGCTATTCAAGTTTGTGTTTCTTTGTAAGTAATATATCATTTCTCCTTGGCTGTTTTTAAGAATTTTTGTGTTTAGTTTTCACAAACTTAATTATGATGTGTCTTACAGTAGATTTCTTTGGGTTTATTGTGTTTGAAATTCAACTTCTTATATATGTTAATGCATGTCTGTCACTAATTTGGGGGGGGGTTCAGACATTATTTCTTCACTTTTTCAGTCCCTTCCAATTTCTCTTCTAATTCTGGAATTCCATTAATGTGAACATTAGATTTTTTGTTATTGTGCCACAGAACACGGAGGCTGTGGTTTGACCTTTTTTTGTTTGCTTTTGCTTTTTTTTTTTTTTAAGTCTATTTTCTTTCTGTTTTTCAGATTGACTAATTTCTATTGATCTGTCTTCAATTCTATCCTGCCATGTCCACCTTACTACTGGGTCTAGTCAACAAGNCTTTTGTCCGATATATTTTCTCCCAGTCTGTACTTTGTCTTTTCATTCTCTTAATAGAGTTCTTTGCAGAGTAAGGGCTTTAATTTTAATGAGGTCAATTTATCAGTTTTTTTCCTATCACATACTGTGCTTTTGGTGTTAAGTCTCAATTCTTTCCCTAAGTCTTAAATCCCAAAGATTTATCTTCTGGTTTTATTTTTCTAGAGGTTTTATGGTTTTATCTTTTACATTTCATGATCCATTTGAGGTTAATTTCTGTATAAAGCATAAGGTTTAGGTCAGGGTTCATTGAGGGGCAGGGTGACTATGGATTTCTGATTGCTCCAACACAACTGATAGAAAAGCTATCTTTCTCCTTTTGAATTGCTTTTGCTCTTTTGTCAAAAATTATTAATATTTGGCCATATTTATATCGATCTATTTCTAGATTGCCCATTCTATTCCACTAATCTGTGTGCCTATTCCTGTACCAGTACCAGTGTTCAATAACTGTAGTTATATGATAAGACTTAACATTAGGAAGAATGACTCTTCTCACTTTACTCTTCTTTTTTGAAATTACTTCGGCTATCGTAGGGTCTTTACCTTTCCATAACATTTTAAAACATGTTTATCCATGTCTAGAAAGTAGTCTTGCTGAGATTTTGATAAGAATTGTATTAAATTTTAGATCAATTTAGGGACAACTGACATCCTTACTATGTTGAGTTTTCCAATATATAAACAGTGTATATGTCTGTGTGTTAGTCCCTTGGTCATGTCTGACTCTGTGACCCCATGGACTGTAGCCCACCAGCCTCCTCTGTTCATGGGGATTCTCCAGGCAAGAATACCGGAGTGGGTTGGCATGCCCTCCTCCAGGGGATCTTCCCAACCCAGGGATCGAACCCAGGTCTCCTGCATTGCAGGCAGATTCTTTACCATCCGGGAAGCCCATAAACATAGTATGTCTCTCCAAATGTTTGAATTTTCCTTGATTTCTTCTCAGCATTTTATAATTTTAATCATACAGATCCTGTACATGCTTGTTACATACCTGGATATTAACTTCCTTTGGAAGAATTGTAAATGGTATTACACCTCTTATTTCAGTTTCCACTTATTCATTATCAGTGTGTAAAAATATAATTGATTTTTAATGTGTTGATTCTGTATCCTATGACCTTGCTAAACTCAGTTCTAGGAATCTGTAGATTCCTTGGTATTTTCTACAGATAGTTGTGTCATCTATAAATAATTATATTCCTTTTTTTTCTCATTTGTGTGTTTTTCATTTCTTTATCTTGCCTTATTCCGGGCAAGAAGAGTATACCTTCAGTACTATACTGAATAAGAGTGGTGATAGCAGACAGTATCACCTTCCCAATAGTAAAAAAAAAAAAAGCATTCAAGATTTGCCATTAAGTATGTTAATTGTGAATTTTTTTGTAAGTGCTTTATATGAAATTGAGGAAGTTCGGCTCTTCTCCTAGTGTACTGAAAGTTTTAACATAAACAGACGTGGAATTTTGTCAAGTGGTTTTTCTGCATAGATTTATATAATTATCTGACTTTTCTTCTTTAGTTTATTCTGGTTGCTTTAGGTTTATTTTGCTCTTACTGCTAGTTTATTGAGGTGGGAACTTAGATTATTGATTTGAGAGCTTTCGTCTTTTCTAATGTAAGTATGAGAAGTGATATAAATTTCCCTCTTGGAACTGTTAATTGTATCCCACAAATGTCGGAACACGATGTTTTTATTTTAATTCAGTAGGTAGGTTTTGTTGTTGTTACTTCCGTTCTCTTTGACCTGTAGGTTATTTAGAAGTATATCATTTTATTTCCAAGTGTTCAGAGATTTCGCTGCTGCCTTTCTGTTACTGATTTCTAGTTTGATCCCATCATTGCCAGATAATACACTCTATATGATCTCAATTCTTGCAGATTTGTTAAGGTTTACTTTATAGCTCTGGTACAGTTATCTTGTTGAATGTTCCACAGATCCTTAAGAAGTGCTTGTGCATTCTGCTGTTGGGTGGAATGTTACCTATTACATTGTTCCTTCCTTTCTGAAGGTCCTAGCCTCCTTCTGTTATCATTTCTTTATATTTAAAGAGTTTCTCTTAGCCATTCTCTGAGGATAGGTCTGCCCGCCGTAAATGCTCTTCCTTTCCTTCATCTGAGAATGTCTTTATTTCCCTTTTATTCCGGAGGAATGCTGTTACCAGATACCAGATTCAGGGTTGACAGTTCTTTCCTTGCAGCACTTGAAAAATGTTGTGCTGCTTCCCTCTTGCCTCCATGGTTTCAAATGAGAAATTCAGGGCTATTCAAATTGAAAGTGAAGGTCGCTCAGTTGTGTCCTACTTTTTGTGACCCCACAGACTATACAGTCCATGGAATTCTCTGGGCCAGAATACTGGAGTGGGTAGCCTTTCTCTTCTCCAGGGGATCTTCCAGCCCAGGGATCGAACCCAGGTCTCCCACATTGCAGGTGGATTCTTTACTAGCTGAGCCACCAGGGACGCCCAAGAAAACTGGAGTAGGTAGCCTATCCCTTCCAGGGGATCTTCCCAACCCAGGAATGGAACCAGGGTCTCCTGCATTGCGGGCGGATTCTTTACCAACTGAGCTATGAGGGAAGCTATTCAAGTTTGTGTTTCTTTGTAAGTAATATATCATTTCTCCTTGGCTGTTTTTAAGAATTTTTGTGTTTAGTTTTCACAAACTTAATTATGATGTGTCTTACAGTAGATTTCTTTGGGTTTATTGTGTTTGAAATTCAACTTCTTATATATGTTAATGCATGTCTGTCACTAATTTGGGGGGGGGTTCAGACATTATTTCTTCACTTTTTCAGTCCCTTCCAATTTCTCTTCTAATTCTGGAATTCCATTAATGTGAACATTAGATTTTTTGTTATTGTGCCACAGAACACGGAGGCTGTGGTTTGACCTTTTTTTGTTTGCTTTTGCTTTTTTTTTTTTTTAAGTCTATTTTCTTTCTGTTTTTCAGATTGACTAATTTCTATTGATCTGTCTTCAATTCTATCCTGCCATGTCCACCTTACTACTGGGTCTAGTCAACAAGTTTTTATTTGAGTTAGGATTGGAGAAGGCAATGGCACCCCACTCCAGTACTCTTGCCTGGAAAATCCCATGGATGGAGGAGCCTGGTAGGCTGCAGTCCATGGGGTCGTGAAGAGTCGGACCCGACTGAGCGACTTCACTTTCACTTTTCACTTTCATGCATTGGAGAAGGAAATGGCAACCCACTCCTGTGTTCTTGCCTGGAGAATCCCAGGGATGGGGGGAGCCTGGTGGGCTTCTATCTATGGGGTCGCACAGAGTCAGACACGACTGAAGCGACTTAGCAGTAGCAGAGGATATTCTCAGTTATATAGTTTGAATTTGTTCCCTTTTTATGTAAATTCTACTTCTTTTATCGGAGAAGGACATGGCAACCCACTCCAATATTCTTGCCTGGAGAATCCCATGGACAGAGCAGCCTGTCGGGCTACAGTCCATGGGGCCGCAAAGAGTTGAACATGACTGAAGTGACTTAGCACTTCTTTTATGGAATGTTCTGTTTTTTCATTTGTTTTAAGATCACTTAAAATTGATTATTGAGGCATTTTAATGACAGCTGCTTTAAAATCTTTATCAGATGATTCCAACATTTGATTCATGCCAGTATTGGCATCAGTTTATTATCTTTTCTCATTCAACTTTGGCTTTCCTGGTTCTTGGTATTATGGGTGATTTTCAGTTTTATCCTGGACAGTTTAGTTATTATGTTAGGAGACTCCTGATCCTATTTTAATCTTCTATTTAGGCACATATTATTCAATAATAAGTTACCCTGTGCAGGTTTGGTTGTAGGGTCTGGCATGCTTTTACGAGCTTTAGTTCCAATGAGCGTTTAGCTTTCTGAGCCCTTGCAAAGCTATTCTGGTCTGCTTCATTTTTCTTCATTCTTCTGGGGTCCCCACCCAATCCCTGCTGATTCTGTCTGCAGGGCCGGAAGGTACTTTCCTGGCTGCCTTCTGTTGCTGAGTAACCTTCTAGAGTTATGGGTTAAACTTCTAGATTCATAGAGGCCACCATGCCTGAGTCTCTATGCCACCGGGTGAAGAACAGAGACACAGGGCTTCACTGCTGCAGGCAGATCGTGGGTTGGGTTGTGGATCAAGGGTTGAGATGGCTAATGGCTTGAATTGTGAAGCAGATGTGCAGACTCTTTACTAGGTTTTTGCTGAACTTCCCCCTAGCCAGGTCCTCTGGAGAATGAGAGAGAAGGTTTTTCTTAACTGCTTTTGTCTATTCCTCTTGGAGGTTGAAGACTGCCGTCCTCTCATGGACCTGGTCTAGGGTATGTAGGAACTCACCATTTTGTCATTCCTTGACAAGGTCTTTAGCTAGTCCATCTTTCCAGCTTTGAGAGTCTATTTAGTGCTGTCTGTTGGATAATTTCCAGGGCATTTAGTTCTGTTTAGTGGAGGATACATTTAGGTTTATTTAGTTACAGTCAGTAAGGAAAACTGAGTGAATTCCATCTTGTTTTGGAACCAGAAGCCCCATGTGCATATTTTTAACCATCAAAGAGAACTATTTCCATTCATTTCTTAGCAAAATCTCCACAGTTCAATACTTATTTTTGAAGAAAACGTAGACCCATAAATCTTACTGCCGGAGATATGTGTAGGAAATCAAAGGATAAAAATTATCTACCTAAAGGCTATCTGAGTTGAGGCTTTTATTAGTTTACTTGGGCTGCCATGAAGAGTAATGCAGACTGGGAGGCTCACACAACAGAAGGGTATTTTCTCACAGTTCTGGAGACTGGAAATCCAAGATTAAAAGAGTTAGCAGGCTTGATTTCTCCTGAAGCCTTTCTCCTTGGCTTGGCCACCTTCGCTGTATGTTTTTCTCACGTGGTTTTTCCCCCCTGTGTGTGTCTCTCTCTTGTAAGGACACTAGTCTTACTGGATTAGGGCTCCACCCTTATGACATCATTTAACCTTGATTACCTCTTTACAGGCCCTATCTCCAAAAACAGTCACAGGAGAGAGTTAGAGCTTCAGCGTAGGGTTTCTTGGACTACAAGAGAAAGAAACCCACTCGGGATAATTAAGATGCTCAGTATTGGTTCACCCTACACATGTATCACATGGAAGCTCCTAAGGGTTTCTCCTGGAACCCCAGGGCAATGAGTGTAATGCAGTCAGGCCTCAGCAAGGGTGACAGCCAGAGGCTGGAAATCCTTTGGAATTGAGGCAAGTCATTTTCACTGTCTCTCCCTCTCTTCTTCTCCTCCCTTCACATCTCTCTTTCTCTGCAGACAGGTTATTTCTGCATTTCTGCTCACGGTAGAAAATGACAATCCATCTGTCCCCTCCTATCGAGCACCATCAGAAACAGTCTAGGAGGGCTTCCCTGGTGGTCCAGTGGCTAAGACTCGGTGCCCCCAATTCAGGAGACCTGGGTTCAGTCCCTGGTCAGGGAACTAGATCCCACATGCCACAACTAAGAGACCCCATGCTGCAGCTAAAACTTGGTGAAGCCAAATAAATAAATATTTAAAAATAAAGAAAAAGAAACAGTCTAGGACAGCTGCATCTGAAACCTAAATTCCTGGGCAAGAGAATCTACTAACCAGCTTAGTCTGGGGCCAGCAGCAGGGTTCCGTCGCCTGCCGCCTCCCAGAGCCTAAGGAGCAGGCAGCCTGCTCCAAGGATGGCATCCCCAGAGTCTATGCTGCTGAAGGAATGGGAAGGACCCCTGAGGGCAAGAGAATATTATACACATTCAGTGGCATAATCATGAGCTAGGTAGAAACATGAGAGATATTAGGTAAAAAAGCAGAATTCATTTCACCACATGTTCTCTAGGAGAACAAGTAAAAATATGTATACCATAAAAATTAGAAAGTATAAACAATTAACATAATGATCACGTTGTGGGATGGCATGACTTTATATTTTTTCAAAATTTTCTCAGTTTATGTTAGTTCACTCTTCTGAGCAAAGCAAACAAGAAACTGACCTCTCCATGGAGCAGCACTTCTTTCGGAATGGGGGACTGAATGAACTCCCCTTGGTTACCCTGTGACTCATTCCTGTGGCTCTCCATTCCTCTTGCTCTGGCCTGTGGGAAAAAGTTTAATAATATAATTTCAGTTAAAGTGGTACACAGAGACTGTGATGTTAGCTTCATCATAAGTTTAAAGCAAAGATGGCCAAGAGAGTACATTTCAAACGTCAAATTCAAGTGACTGATCAGTAGAGCCTACATTGAGACAGATCATGGAAGATCGGCAGAAACTATGTCATGATCAATTAGTAATGTCTGCTGGGGTTATGGGAAGGAGAGTTGGACACACGCAATGCATAGGACAGATGTGCAGTCCATTTGCCATCCTTGATTGTTGACCACTCATCCTTGGCTCCGACCTCACTTCCACAAAGGTTTGAGTCTTATCACATCCTTTTTTTCATGACGTGTTTTTCCTTGCAGATTATCACCTTTAGGGACTACCTACCCATTGTGCTAGGTAGTGAGATGCAGAAGTGGATCCCACCCTACCAAGGCTATAACAACTCCGTGGATCCCCGAATTTCCAATGTCTTCATCTTTGCCCTCCGCTTTGGCCACTTGGAGGTTCCCTCCACTGTGTCCCGCCTGGATGAGAATTACCAGCCATGGGGTCCGGAAGCAGAGCTCCCCCTGCACACCCTCTTCTTCAACACCTGGAGGATAATCAAAGACGGTATGTCCTTTCGGGGATGCACTGTCACCTGCCTGTCTCACTCTGCAGCATGCTTCTAGAAAAACCTGGCATGGAAGTCAGGCTCCCGCCACTTCCTATGCAACCTTGGGCAAGTGACTTCACCACACTGAGCCTCAGTTTCTTTGTTTGTAAAATGGGGACACTAATAATATCTCTCTCACTAGGATATTAAAATGAAATAACTACATAGTAAATAATTATCAATTATTGTAAATATATAATGAAATTAATATTTGTGTGTCTCTTTAGACATAGTCACAAACACACAAATAAATCAGCAATTACTTTTCTCACCTATTAGATTAATGGCACATTTATTAGCAAAGTATGGAGAATTTGGAACTCCTTGTGTGTTAGTCTGTCCAAAAGACAGTGAAAAATATATGTATATAAACTCAAGGGTACTCATTACAGCCTTAATTATACTTGTAAGATCATAAGTAATCTGTTTATCAAATCATAATGCTAGGGAAATTAATAGTGCACTTATCCAGTTTAACTGTATTTAATACATTGAAATTAATTGACATTAAAATCTAGGTTTTTCAAAAGTTTGGCCATTAGTTCCTGAGTATCAACTATGTTTGAAACATTAATATTATATTTTATTCACATAAAATGAAATATGTATGTGCTTGTTTGGATACGGTCAATAAACTAACTTAATAGGAAGATTGTTCCCAAAAAAAAATGAAATACATATATAAAGCGCCCTACAATGGTTCCTGACACACAGAAGGTGATCACTAAATATTAGTTATTATCCTTTCGTTCTTGCACTGTCCTTTAAGGTGCCAAGTTTTCCCTGCTTCCTTTCCCTCCCTCAGGCTTCCCTGACCCTTGCAGAAAGAATTCCTGTGTCTAATAAATAAATAGGGCTTCTCTGGGTAGCTCAAATGGTAAAGAATCTGCCTGCTGTGCAGGAGACCTGGGTTTGATCCCTAGATCGGGAAGATCCCCTGGAGAAGGGCAATGGCAACCCACTCCAGTATTCTTGCCTGGAGAATTCCATGGACAGAGGAGCCTGGGGGGCTACAGTTCATGGGGTCACAAAGAGTCAGACATGACTGAGCAGCTGACATACACGCACAGTAAATAAATTGCTCTTTTCTGCTCTTCTCTACAGCTTTCCACCTCCATTAAGTGCCAAAGGTTGGACCCCCGCTCCCCTTTATCCTGAGCTGGGCTGTGTTGAAAGTGGCTTTTACTTAAAGCCTGGCAAGTCAGGGCATTTTTCTAGAGATTTCTGCCATCTCTTCTCATGGTGCACAGTTTCTTGGGGGACCATATGGAGGAGAAGGAGCCAGCTCTCTGAACTGGAGCTTGGAAGAAACCCTGAAGCTTATGCTCACGCATCCCCGCAGGATGGCAGGTGGTGTGGAGGGGCCTCCAACCCCCAGCACACCCTGTGGGCCGTGCTGTCTTCTTCTTTCCCCAGTTCCAGCCCCAGAGGGGCAGTTGGCCCGTCTTTCACCTGAGAAAGAGAAACTCTCAGGAGGAGGGCGTGCCGGGCAATGGAAGATGTCCCCAGCTGCCCCATCCCCAGCACAGCCTCTGGGTCTCCCTTGCAGGTGGAATTGACCCTCTGGTGCGCGGTCTGCTGGCCAAGAGATCCAAACTGATGAATCAGAATAAAATGGTGACGAGTGAGCTGCGCAACAAGCTTTTCCAGCCCACTCACAAAATCCATGGCTTTGACCTGGCTGCTATCAATTTACAGCGTTGCCGGGACCATGGGATGCCTGGTGAGTGGGCCCAGGGTTCAGCCAGGCCTGGGGAATGTTTCACTACTTTCTGGGGTTCCCAGGGACTCTCCTCTATAGCCCTGAGGAGCTGATCAATTCTAAAACAGAAGGCAGAGATGCCTGTTTTAAAAACGCGCCTGTGAAATGGCATCTTCCAGTCTCCCTAAGACAGGGACCAGAGAACATATCTGGTACTACTCCTGGGCTCCTCAAATGAAAGCAATCAACCACTGACTTGTGAAAGCAGTTTAAAAGTCCAGAAAATATTAAGTAAAGGAGAATAGAGGGAAAGCGATGACTACTGGACCTTCCTAAATGTAGAACTTTAAGGGCCAGACTGTCTGGGTTCACATTCTAGCTGTGTGACCTTAGACAAGTGACTTAGCATCTCTGTTCTTCAGTTTACATATGTGTGCAGGGCTTAGAGCAGTGCCTGGGCCCACAGTAAGCACCACAGATCCTGCTAGCTCCCTTGAAGCCCAAGTGCCACAGGGTGAAACAGTGACTCACTGCCTCCGCATTCCCAGAGGCTGGGAACGCAGACTCTCTGGGGCTGATGGAGCTGGAGTGGGCATGTCCTCAAAGGGCATTAGACAGCCTCCACCTCTCTGCCCTAGGGTACAACTCCTGGAGAGGCTTCTGTGGCCTCTCACAGCCCAAGACGCTGAGAGGGCTGCAGGCCGTGCTGAAGAACAAGATACTGGCCAAGAAGTTACTGGATCTCTACAAGACCCCCGACAACATTGACATCTGGATCGGAGGCAACGCCGAGCCCATGGTAGAAAGGGGCCGGGTGGGGCCTCTCCTGGCCTGCCTCCTAGGGAGGCAATTCCAGCAGATACGTGATGGGGACAGGTGAGTGAGACCTCAGCAGGGAGGGCGGCAGGGGAGGCCCTTCTCAGAGGTGGGCGTTGGGGTGAGCATCCTGCAGGACCGATGCCAGAACCTCGGCATGTTCCCGGGGACCTCCTCCCTTCCCCTTTGGCAGAGTGGGAAGGGGCCAGCAGCTGGGCTGTGTGGAGACTCTGCTTGTGTCTCTGTAGGTTCTGGTGGGAGAACCCTGGGGTCTTCACTGAGAAGCAGCGGGACTCTCTACAGAAAGTATCCTTCTCGCGTCTCATCTGTGACAACACCCATATCACGAAGGTCCCGCTGCACGCCTTCCAGGCCAACAACTACCCACATGACTTTGTGGATTGCTCAGCCGTTGATAAGCTGGATCTCTCACCCTGGGCCTCCAGGGAGAATTAGGGGCCCGGACTCCACAGCCTCCCACACTGCGCAGTAGAGCTCCCCTTGGCCATGATGCCATTTCAAGTAGACTTAGTGACCCAGCCCCTTCGGGCTCCCTACCCTGTCCCAGGCCTTCTGTCTAGCCGAGTCTCCCTGCACGACCCCCCAAGCACACCTTGCTCAAGCCGAGGGCAGCCGCCTTGCCACTCCAGCTGTTCCTGTTGAATCCTGCCTCTCCACCCCCATCCTCTCCATCTTCAGAAACCCTTCTTCTGTCAAGACTTACACCCTCCAAAGTGCTTTCCGATCTTGCTTGCCAGATGTAACCCATCCTTTCCCCAAAAAAGTCTTGGCTGAGGCTGTGGCCTTGACACTCGTATCTCTCCTCCCCTTGAACTAGATTGTAAACTTCTTGAGCTCAGCCTTCAGCCTGCTTCCAAGTGTGTCCTGGGGCCCCCACCGTAGTACTTGGCACACAGTGACTGCTCAATAAACCCCTGATTGACTACAGATGGTGGCGATGACCTTGTTCCCCTCTGGAAGGCAGGCCTTGGAATCACTGCCAAATGAGCAACGGTGTTTACAGTTCAGACATGTCTCACCACAAAGGGGTCACGTGCCTGAGTCCAGGCAGTGAGAGGGCCCAGTTTGGTACTCTCAGCTTCAAAGCACTCTCAAAGAAAAGGAGGGAAGGGGCTCCTGCACAAAGAAAGCATGGATGTGGGGTGGCAGGAGAACTTTCAGGGCATCGCCACAGGGGCAGAGAAATCCAAGCCTGGATTTCCCCCAGAGCTAATTTGGGGGGATTCCCTGGTGGTCCAGTGATTAGGACTCCACACTTCCACTGCAGGGGACACAGGTTCAGTCCCTGGTCAGGAAACTAAGATGCCCACATACCATGATGTGCAGTTTAAAAAAAAAAGTTACTTTCTTTTCCAGGGGTCCTTTAGGGAAATACCCTCTTCTTCTAGGTTAGTCCTGGGAGCCTGTGAGGCCTCTGACAGGCAACTCCAGAATATTCCTAGTTTGCCACCCAGTACACACTCATAAGTTCTTTCTCAAAGACCCTCCTGGGTAAGGTCAGCCCAGTGGGGACCCCCAGGCCCCCTGACTGGCACAGTGGGGGCAGGAGGCCTACAGCAATTCTACAGGAAAGCCTGGGAGCTGGAAGAGGGGGTTGAGAAGGGTTTCTCCCTCTTGGGGGAGGTACTAATGTCTGGGGCTCCCGTGGGTACATGAGCCTCACATCCTTTCAGGCCCCAGCTGTGTGGGTGCCCCCCTCCCCAAATGTGGGAAGAAGGGAGAGAATGGGAGGGTACCCACCACGCAGGCAGAGGAATCAAGTTGCAGGCATGCTTATCAGGGGAGCCTGCTCCTTCCCCTCCCTCAGCCCCGCCTGCTGTCCTGGTCTGGACCCCCGGTGAAGGCAAGACTGAGGGGGCATCTACCATCCTGGGGCCTCTGCCCACTGGGCCGGCTGACAGGATCCCCAGGTGTCTTGTCACCTGGGGAGGGAACCAGTTTCCCACCAACCTCCTGCTCTTTCCTCTCCTGAGTGCCCTCTGTTTCCCGACACCTGGCACAGGCCCGATGCAGAGCGAGCATGTAGCAAGCATAATACTTCCCGGGGCAGGGCACCAACAGAAGGGCTTGGTGCCCACAGTCCCCGCCCTCTGGGGAGGGTGAGGGAAGAGGGTCTCTCAGTTTGGCCTGGCCCCTAGGCATCCAAGGATGACGGCCTTCCGTGTATGAATCAGCCCAAGGAGAATGCCTGGACGTCCTGACCCCCAGTTTAGAAAGGGCCCTGAAGCACAGACCACTCTGGTTCAGGTTCAGAGCCCAGAGCAAGCCTCTTGCTGAGGGTCCAGCCCCACTGCAGACACAGAGCAAAGATCCCCATCTGTGGTGCTTTATTATCATCATCATCAGGTATAAACAAATGGTATAAAAGGGCCAAGTTCCTCTCCAAGCAGCTCCTGTGAATAAGCAAGACAACAGGGGAAGGGAGAAAAAGGGGAGCCGTGGACTGAGCCTGGCAAGCCTGGGCCCGTAACTCAACCCACATGCAGCCCACTTCTAATAACCACTCCTCCGGGGTCGTCACTCCTCCAGCGTCGCTGCTTCACCTCTGTTAACAGGACACAGTCAAGGTATAAGCTCCACAAGGGCAGAAATGGTGTCTGACTTTTTCTGTGTGTTTCCCATGCGGGCCACACTGCCTGGCAGGTAATGGGTGCTCAATAAACCCAATACTAGAGGATGCAACGGACCCTCTAAGGAGCCATGACAGCCGTTATTTACAAAGGAAATTCAGGCTTAGCAAGGTCGAGGAACTTGGTCACACAGCTGGTAGGTTGCAGGATCTGAACCCAAGCAGTCTGGCTCCTTAGCCTGTGCGTCTCACCAATCCACTCTGCTGCCTTCCACACACCTAGTATCAGCAAATACACACTCATGTATACACAGCACACAAAACACTACCCACGTTCACATGTAACACACACAAAATCCAATTTCGATTGACTGTGCACGCATGCGCACACACACACACACAAATGTCCATGTGTTAGTGGTGTCTTTGGCTGGCACCCAGAACAGGGAGGGGCTCACCTAGAGAAGGGAGAGCTCTGTGGGCCCAACCGGCCAGCCCAGAGAGGCCCAGCCGTCACTTCCCCGCTGCCCCCCTTACCCTGCCTCTAGCTCTTTTCCCTCCAGGGAGCCAAGTCCAATGCCGGGAGCCTACTGCAGCGGACAAAGTCCCGAGGGAAGGTGTTGGACATGAAGATGTTGTTCTTGGACACGACGGTGATGCCTGTGTTGTCACAGATGATGCGGGGCAAGGAGATCTTGGCCAGGGCCCGCTGCTGCTGCTTGCTGAACACGCCCTTGTTCTGCCACCAGAACCTGCACGGGAACACCCACAGCCACTGTGCCTGAGGCCCTCCTGGGCTGGGAGGACACCCACTGGCTGGAGCTGCTCCTGGGTGACAGAGGACCACAGTGGACAGCAGCCCCACAGCACAGGAGAGCTCCAGGCCCTCGGGTAGCCCAAGGGGGGATTCAAACAAATAGAGCCCCACGCACAGCTGCCCAGGTGCCCCCCACAACCTGCTCCCACCCCAGCAGCCTTCAGGCATCACTAATGACAGATAGGCCCACTCTCCCATGAGACCCTGGGCCCTGGACAGGGCTACATGCAGGCGGGGAGATGGGATCTAGGGAGTGTGACTCATTTGTCCACCCAGAGAGGGACACCTTGTTAAGAGTTTCCCCAAGGCACAGTTTCGGCCAGGTGAGAACTGGGTGTGACAGAGGTCAGGTCCACAGTGGAATGAAAACAGGAGGGGCGGCCGGAGGGAAGCAAGGATGGGACCTTCTAATGGAGACTGGTGGCCCCGTGACCACACCTGGGACCTGGAGAAGCATGACCAAGGGTAGCATTTTCTCTCATCCCTCTCCTTGACAACCACAGATCCCTCCTTTTTGCACACTCAGCAGCTTCAGGGTACATCAGTGACGACCTTGAGGCTCCCCAGAACACACTGGAAAATCACAGACTCCTAGCAGGAGGAAGTGGGGGGGGGGGCGGGTCCCCCGAAGGTCAGGGGCAGGGCCAGAGCTGCGAGGCCTCCGCCCTCACCGGTCACCATCACGGAGCTTCCTGAACTGGGTCCCAATGAGACAGGCGAGCAGCGGGCCCACGCGGCCATTTTTGTTCAAGGGCTCAGCCACGCCACCTATCCAGATGTCAATGTTGTTGGGTGTGCGGTACAGAGCCATCAGCCTTCTTGCCAGGTTCAAGTTCTTCAGGACTGTGCCCAGCTCACCCACCGTGCTGGGCTCTGGGAGCCCACAGAAGCGCCTCCAGGCGTTGTACCCTGTATGGGAGGAGCGGAGGGTGGTTGTGAGTGGGTCGCAGAAAGGCCACCCTCCTAACACAGTGAGGCCATATACAGAGGTTCATGCAGGAAAGGAGGGCACAAAGGGGCTCCTACCCATCTACAAACCCCCCACGGAATCCTCTGGCCTCCCCGGGAGCCTGGGCGCAGCTGGGTCTCTCCAGAAGCCTCTCTGTCTTCCCCTACCCTTTCCACTCTAAGGTAAATCCTAAATTGTCATCACTCCCGCTGGGTCCAAGAACTGGAGCATCTCCTTGCGCCTGTGGAGATCTCAGACCCGGGATGGGTGTGGTGTGTCTGAAAGGATCAGCCCCATACCAGCTGTCCCACAGTACAGACATCAGCAGGATGGTACACTGATCTGGGCTCCCATTCTAGCTCTGTTCCTGACTTGGCTAGAGAACCCAGGCAAGTTCTGAATTTCTCCAAGCCTCAGTTTCCTCATCAGTAAAATGGTGGTGGTTTAGTCGCAAAGTTGTGTCCAACTCTTGTGAACCCATGGACTGTAGCCCACCAGGCTCCTCTGTCCATGGGACTCTCCAGGTAAGAATATTTAAGTGGGTTGCCATTTCGTTCTCCACATCAGTAAAATGGAAGTGATAATAATCTCTTCCCCTCAGAATCCACATAAAATGAAACAAAATGGATGGAGGTAGGTTTTCAGGGCAATAGGGGCTCGTTGTTATTATGGCAATGCACTAAATTGGGGGGTTCCAGCAACACAAAGTAGGTGGAAGGTGCTGGAAACGGGGCAGAGGGGCCCAGGGTCCTGACCTCAGGCCGCATCCTAAGAGCAAGGTTCTGAGGGTTGGTGGTTGAGGGCGGGGTGGTGCCCCGGTAGCTGGGGGCACTGGAGAGGACAGGCCCTGGACTGGGAGGTGGGTGGGCCCGGGAGGCCGGGGCAGCCCCCTCACCAGGGAGGCCGTGGTCGCGGCTGCGCTGCATGTTGAGCGCGGGCAGGTCCAGCCCGATCCTCATGACCTGCTCAAACAGCCGCTCCCGGATCTCGTCCACCGCAATTTGGTTCTGGCGGTTCAGCTTCGCAGGGGTGGCCATGAGGCCCCGCAGGATGGGGTCGATGCCGCCTGGAGCAAGAGGAGCACACCGGGGGAAGGGTCCAGCTCGGTATCGGAGCTCAGACTGCAGCGAGCCGGACCCTGGGGCAGTGGCCAAGAGCGCTGAGCACATGTGGCTCCTGGCGCCCAGGTCCCCGTGTGAGCAGATACTCTCTGAGGCTCTGCGGCCTCGGGGATAAAGCCATTCAAACTCGTCAGGCTCAGATGCTCCCAACCCTCCTGGGTCCCTGAGGACCCCATTGCACAGGAAGGAGCCAGCTCCCTGTAAGCTGTCTCACCCCACTCTCTGTTGTTCCATGTGCAAGCGGAGTCAAGTGAACCAGGCCAGAAATCAGATGCCCCGAAGACGGAAGGAAAGACAATTTATTCCGTCCCAGCTCCCTGTGACCAAGTCCACGCCCACCCCACCTTCGGCTGCCAGTTCACTCCCTCACTCCCGGACAGGACCTTGCTCACCTTCGAGCACAACCCTCCAGCTGGCAAAAAAGACCCTGCTGAGCGGCACGCGGGGGTTGGGCTGCATAGGTTGGTATCGACAGTTCAGGCGGAACATGAAGGGTTGGATGAGGGTGTGGCCGTAGCGGAACGCGTTGGTGAAGACGTTGGCGATGCGCGGGTCCACCGAGTCGTTGTAGCAGCGGTACCGGGGCAGGTACTTCCGCATGGCCTCCCGCCCCAGCACCAGGGGCAGGTAGTCCCGGTAAGTGATGATCTAAAGGAAAGTCACTCAGAGTGGCCTCTCCACTCACCCCTCCCTGCGGATTCTTCACCTGCTCCTGACTCAAAGGGATCCCTCCCTTGCCTAAGGCCAAGGATTTGCCTTCCACAGTTCTGGACCTGGGTCCCACAGAGTGGGACCACGTGGCATGAACAGGGCTCTCGTGCTTGCCTGCTGTGTGACCTTAGGCCAGTTATTAACCTCTCTGAGCCCCAGTTCCTCAAATGTAAATTACAGGTAATTATGCTGCACTCCACTTTAGAGGATTAAATAATAAAAGGTTTTGTGAGTCCTTTCATAGCTCTCTTCCCCTTGAGTTATTCCTGTCTCATTTCTCTTATAGGGAGAAGGCAATGGCAACCCATTCCAGTACTCTTGCTTGGAGAATCCCATGGACGGAGGAGCCTTGTGGGCTGCAGTCCATGGGGTCGCTAGGAGTCGGACACAACTGAAGCGATTTAGCAGCAGCAGCAGCAGCATTTCTCTTAACTAGCATACTCCTTGAGGGCAAGGGTTGATCTCATTTCTCTTGAAATTACTCAGGCAACAAAGTGCCTGGCTCACAGTAGGGTTCAATCTAGTGTCTGTAGACAGAGGGGAGGCAAAATGGAAAAGGGCCACCCTAGGTGATTTCTCACAGTGAACAGAGAGGAAAGGGAACAGACACTCTAGATTCTAGACTCTGGAATCTCCTCTCAGAGTGAAACAAATCTCATTTAAGTTCTTAGTGCCAATGGAAAACTGGTCACCCTGGTCACCCTCAGCACCAGCAACTCTCTCCACTTCAAAGTTGAGGAGTATTAACAAGCAGTGTGTGTGTGTGTGGTGTGTGCACTCGAGTGCATGTTCATGACCTGGGAGAGGATGAGGATGCTGGCGCATCAAAACTTGGGAGAAAGGAAATCCCCTAGCAGTCCAGTGGTTTGGACTCTGCGTTTCCACTACAGGGGATACAGGTTCAATCCCTGGTTGGGGGACTAAGATCCCAAAAGCTAAATAGCGCAGCCAAGAAATAAAGCATTTAAATATTTCCCCCCAAATTGGGAGAACACCCCTTTAAGCGAGGATAAGAAGAGTGGGTGAGCTGTGATAGAGCCGTAAAAAAGAGGGAGTGTGTGAAGGAGCCAAGAGTGACAATGTGATGAAGGAAAGAAGAAGAATTTACTGAACACCTACTGTACGCCTGGTGGCTCAGCTGCTAAAGAATCTGCCTGCAATGCAGGAAACCTGGGTTTGACCCCTGGGTTGGGACGATCCCCTGGAGAAGGGAAAGGTTACCCACTCCTGTATTCTGGCCTGGAGAATTCCATGGACTGTATAGTCCATGGGGTCTCAAAGAATCAGACACGACTGAGCGAATTCCACTTTCACTGGGCACCAAGCATTTTAGATCCACCTGTTTAAACCTGTCAGTATCATTCCTGGTAGATAGGAAAGTCGAAAGGAGAGCAAGCCTGGGAAAGAGGGGATGAAAGGCAAGTGACCCTTGTCAGGCGCTTAGTATCTGCCAGGTGTTTTCACATAGCTCATGAGGGTTAATTTGGACAGCTAACATGCAGCAGAGGAACTTTGGCATCCCAAGTCTGCCAACCCCTGGCATCACAGATACCCAGGACTGCCTACCTGGACCATGGCTCCCACGATCTTTCGGGCTTCCTGATAGAGCTTCTCTCCGTCCCAGTGGGCGTTCAGGCGCTTGAGCTTTGTGGCCAGCCGGTTATGCTCCCGCACAAAGAGTGTGTGCATGGAGGTGAGCTCAGGCATCTCACTCGCACGGGAGTCCCCTTGGGGAAGCAAAAGCTACTGTCACTCCTAAGACCTCTCTCCCAGAAAGGACGTGCTCCACTGAAACTCCCTCTGGGGCGAAGGCCTCAAATGCTGTTTATCTCCACTCAACTGTTCACGCCATGCTCAGCCTGCACCCCATCTAGGAGGCCTCCCTTGATTCCCTGGTCCACCTTAGCAGCTCTTCAGTGCTGGCCGGGGATGCTCATCTGCTAAGCATCAGATCTGACGCAAGACTTGCCACTTCCCCGTACCTGAGACTGTGGGCACCTGGAGGACAAGGACCATGGATTGTGCCTTTTTGTATCTGACCCTCCCATCCAACGTACACACAAACACATGGGGTTTAACACACTGCCTGGGACAAAGTAGGAGATCCATGAGCACTGCTTGACTGACATTTTCTTGATTCAGGGAAGGCCAAAAAAGTGGCATGCATGTTGGCTCTCCCTGTTTCCCTGCCCATGTCAGACACAGCAAATGATCACAGCCTTTACTTTACTCCTGATAAAATTAGATGCAGACTTCCCTGGTGGTCCAGTGGTTAAGAATCTGCCTGCCAATGCAAGGGACTTGGGTGTGATTCCTGGTCTGGGAAGATCCCACATGCCATGGAGCAACTAAGCCCGGGTGCCACAACTACTGAAGTCTGCGTGCCCTGGAGCCTGTGCTTCACAACAAAAGAAGCCACCACAGTGAGAAGCCCACACACGGTGACTATGTAGTTCCCACTTGCCACAACTAGAGAAAGCCTGCACATGGCAGTGAAGCACTGAAGACCCAGGGCAGCCAAAGATAAAAATTAAAAAGTAATATAAAAAAAAAGAAAGTGGAAGCAACCTCAGAATCCTTCTTACCATAGGACTCTAGAAAGCCACTACCACCTGCTCAGAGCTGCCATGCCCAACTTACTACATGCTAACTCTGCCGCCTGCTTGGGAGAGGGAGTCAGGGCACAGGATGTTTGAAGGCCACACCTAAGACTGTTCAAAAGAACCAAGGGTGACCCTCTGATCCCTCTAGTCCTTCCCTAACCCTGCTCTGGAGGATCAGGACCAGGTCCATTTCTGCAAGACACTGGGTTCAGTCCTCCCCAGCTCTAACAGTCGGTGGCAAGGAAATTCTCTGAGAGTAGCCTTTCCTTCTCATTACTTGACAAGAGGTCAAGACCATCCGGGCTGGGGACACATGACTCAACACCAGGTGGAGGCAGAGGACTGCTGCTCCTTCTCCTCTAGCCCAGAAAAGTCCACAGTGGGGCTGACCTTGATTCTCCTCCCCAGGGCCCAGCCAGCAGAGCCATCATGAAGAGAGACTGAGAGGCCAGAGAGAAGGGCCAGACCCACTGCTGGGTTCATAGTTAAAAACACCGTATCAAGTAAGATTTCTGAGCATGGCCACCATCACTGCCCCAACCTTATCCCCAGGACTGCCAGTTGTCTAAATCGAAAATCCCACCCTCTTTTATTACAAGGAATCAAGGTGGGTAGATGGTGATGTTCTGGAGCAGCCCTGTCCCACAGAAATTCTGCACTGATGAAAACGTTCTATCTACATTTGAGCTGTCCTGTATAGAAGCCATTAGCCTATGGGGCTACTGAACACTTGAAATGAGCACTTGAAAGGTAGCTGGGTCAGTGGAGCAAGCTTGTTTTTAATTTAGGCTAAATTACATATAAATGAAAATAGCCATGTGTGCCTAGTGTCTGCCATATTGGATACTGTTGTTCTAGAGCGTTGAGGGCGCCATGCTGCTCTCTCTTTGGTTTCCTGACCCTGGAGGATTCAGCTTTCCCCTCTCACAGAGCCCAGATGGAAAGGGAGCAACAGAGAAAGGGCTAGATAGATGGAGCCAGGTGCCTTGGCCATCCCTGAGTCTCCTTCTTAAATTTGGGGGTTTTGTTCTTGTCGTTTGGGGGGTTTGTTTTTGTTTTGCTTTTCCGGCTCCATCCAACTTGTTACCAAGGCAACTCGAGTCACATCATGTAAGTTGGTGAGGGCAGTCTCTCTCAATGCTAACCCAAGAGGCTCTGCAATAGGCTCGCCGCGGCTCCAGTAGGGGGCGCCCCGCATCAGTCCAGGTCCCTGCCCAGGACTGACCTGCCAGGAAGCAGGGGATGTTCGCAGACCGATTGGTGAGAAGGCAGGGGTCATCGTGCAGGTTGTCGAAGGGCAGCAGGGCCCGGCCGTTGTCCTGGAAGCGGGTGTTGACGGCCAGGAGCCCCAGCTGGTTGGTCAGGTTGCGCAGCCTCATGGCCAAGGGGTCCTCGCTGCCGTAGACCATGCTGGCGTCCACGAAGGAGGTGAGCGCGTTGATCTGGTTGCGGATGGTGATGTTGCTCTGGGTGCAGGCAGGGGAGGAGCGGAAGAAAGGGATGCAGTCCTGCTGGTTCTTGATGCGGGGGTCATTGGGCGGGATCTGAGGTGCAGAGAGAGGCCCCGCGGCCTCGCCGCGGCCGGGGACAGAGGTCAGGAGTGGCTCGCCCTGGTCCACCCGCCTTTTTAGGCCCTGAATTCCCGCCAGGGAAGCCGTCTGGAACCGAGGACCAGAGCGGGCAACCCAGACAGTAAACAGAGCCCCCCGGGGCCCCTCAGCTGGCAGGAAGGTTTCTCAAGGCCCCCGAGGGTTGAGCCTAAGGTCCCACCAGCAGAGCGCGCCTCTGAGCTGGAGGAGAGGTGACTGGAGGGCAGGCATGGGGGACCTGGGCCCCCTGGAGGTGCGCTGGCTAGTCCTCCGACCCTCCCCCTCAGCCTCCTTTCTCTCCTCTCCTCTGACTCTGTTCTTCTCTCCTCGGGTCTCTGGAGCTCTCTGTCCTCTCCGGCGGCCTCTCTTCTTTCCCTTCCCCCTCTTGTCTCTCTGTCTCTCACTCCGTCCCCTATTTGCCTCAGTCAGCCTCTCTGTGTGATGTGGGCTGGGGGTGGGGGACCCCCGAGTCGGAAGGGAAGACAACTGAGCCCCCCAGCGCTTGCACACAGAAGTCTGAGAGGCAATGGGAAGGTCGTCAGCACAGAGAGGGTGGGAGATGCTGGGTGGTGGAGGCGGGGGGAACGGTCAGGGCCAGGCTTGTTGGACCCCGGGGAAGGAAAGCTGGGCAGGAAGGGAGGCGGCCTCTTCGGGGAACGATGCCCCTCCTCCCTCGACCCGGCGGGCTGCAGGGCGG
The DNA here is from genome assembly GCA_006410615.1 of Neotragus moschatus. Taxonomy (NCBI): domain Eukaryota; kingdom Metazoa; phylum Chordata; class Mammalia; order Artiodactyla; family Bovidae; genus Neotragus; species Neotragus moschatus. The sequence goes on from SJYA01002687.1 coordinate 1,169,632, forward strand.
GGCCGGGAGGAAGCACCTTGAGCGGGAAGCACGGCGGCTGCTGCAGGCAGCTCGTCTCGCAGTTGATGCCGGTGAGGAAGGAGGCGCGGGCTGCCGGCTCGGGGGTGAAGTCGAGGTCGTGGTCGAGCAGCTGGCCCCACTGCATGAACATGAGTGAGCGCTCCTGGTCCGGAGTCAGCTTCTCCGTGGGGAAGCGCACGATCTCATTGGACACGGCGCGAGCCTGTGGGACACCGGGCGTCAGGGGCCGCGGTCTCGGCCGGGCTGCTCCCCCTCCGCCCGGCCGGGGCTCACCAGGGGCACTGGGAAGCCGCTGCGCTTCACCCCGGGCGTCCAGCCGAAGGGCCTCGAGAAGCCGTCCTCGTACTCTGCCGGCAGCCAGCGTGCAAAGGCGCGGTTGGAAGCCCCCAGCGTGGGGCTGCGCCTGCAGGGGTGGGAACACGGCGCTGACACCTTTTGCTAGGGTCCCCAGCCTCCAGCCACCACCCGCCCATCAGGGGCCACCCCCAGCGGCCGCACCTGTTGTTGCACTGCCCGGTGATGGTTCGGTACTTGTCCTTCTCTGGGCAGCTCACCCCCAGGTCCTGGTGGGCGCAGCCACTAGTCTTGGACAGCAGGTTCAGCTGGGCTGGGGTCAGCACGTCTGTGGACCAGGCAAAGTAGGAGGCAAGTGGGAGCTGAGCCCCGGTTTTCTACCCACTGCTGGGGAGCCTTGCTTGGGGGATGTGGACTGAGGACATAGTGGGGGGAGGCTAGGATACCCCCCGGAAGGAGGGATTGGGGGACCCACAGAGATTGAGTGAGGCACTGGAAGAGTAGCGGGAACTGTACCTGTGACATTGAAGCGGCCTGGCCGCAGAGCCCTCAGCTTCCTCTCCAGCAGGCTGAGGGCCACATGCAGGTAGTCAGCCGCCCTCACAGCGGTCCTGGTGGCCGCCACTGGCTGTTTGAAGTAGGACAGGAGTTCCATGGGGCTGGCCGAGCCGCTGTGAAGTCGCTGCTTGATGCTGCTTGAGGGAAGGAGGGGTGAGCCCAGAGAAAGGAGGGGGAGACACTCAGCAGGGCCCCAGCCCAGAGCTGTGGGCTCAAAGGACCCAGAGCCAGGAAGCAGGTTTGTCTTTGTAAACATGGTTTGGACCTGGGAGTCCGAAGACGAGGCCGTGGGAGGCATGGTCTTGAAGATATTTTCACACCCCAAAACAGAAAGACTGCCCAGCAGAGGGCCCCACTTCCAGCCACATGTTCCCTACTGCCTGTTCCTTCTCTGAAATGCCGGGGACAGCCTCAACCAGAAGCCCCACCTTTCCCGCCGCTCCTTGTAGGCTTTGTCCACTAGCCGCTTGGCCTCCTCCATGCAGGTCAGCACCACTGAGGTCTCCACTTCCCCCGGGACAGCTGCCCAGAACAGAGGTCAGGAGGTCAGGAATGGACCCAAAGTCCCCATCGGGCCCTAGAGCCCGAGTGGCATACAAGGAGGAAAGGAATCCCAGGGACTCAGAACTACCCTTAACACGCCACCTTTTCCCTTCTTTCTGAACTGTTACCTGGAGGGGCACCCTCCGAGGGCTGGAGCATGATCAGAACTGCCAGGAGTCCCGCCAGGCCTGGGAGCAGCTTCATCTCTGCAACAAGACCCCGTGCCTGAGAAGTGTGCAAAGCCCACAATGCACTGGGGAGACTAGTGCCCCACAGCCGCCTCCTCCCAGGCCCCTCACCCCCTCCTTCTCACCCAGTGCTCCCTCAGTGGGTTCTGCCTACAGACAGAGTCTAGGACCCTACCTCGGAAGATCCAGGGCTCCACCTGGCATTGGCATCACCTCTCAGCTGAACCTGGGCTTTTATGTTCTCCAGGCTGGGGGAGGGCTGGGGCAGGTGGGTCCCGCCCCTGGAGACTCAAGTCTCTCTCCTCCCCCACTGGGGCCAGGGAGCACAAGAAAGAGTCCCCTCATATGGGAGAAACAGGCAGTGGAGGAGGGACCAAAACTGTCTCCAGGCTGTGAACTTGCCACTCCTCCAGAGAATCTCAGCTCCCCATGTGTGCTAGACCAGTGCTGTCCCCAAAGCGTGCAAAATTTTATCGCCCCTCTCCAAAATTCTGGTCCAACTGAGTATCCAGGGTTCCTTTGCAAGGGATGGAAGTTAGGAACTGACAGCCCAGGGAATAATGGGAAACAGAAATTGGAGTGATGATGGCCTGATTTGCCTCCGGACACCGTTCTCCCACACTCAACAGTAACCAGGCCCCTGGTGCCAATCGTGGTGGGCAGCCCCTCATTCTTGGAGCAGGCTAAGGGGACAGGAAATCTGACTGGAGATCGTTGAGCTTTACAGGAAAGAGGAACATGGGGGCTACGGGCTGAGGACCAAGGTAACTTCCTCTATCCCTCTCCTCATCGCCTTTCCTCTTGGCTCTTGGTAGGGGACTGCCTCCAACACCCCCTCCATCTGCTCCCAGATTTCAGGAGCCAGGAGAGAACAGAGCTGGTTATAGTTAGTGGTCAGCTGGGTGACGCAGCCCAAACCCAGAGGAAGGCTGGCAAAGGGAGTGCCAGTGGGAAAGGTGCCCTACAACTCATGTCGGTGTTCATCCGCCTTCCTGTGCCCTCGTCAGGCTGGGCACATGCCAGCCATGGCCCCCATGTCCTGTTCAGTCTACCCACACATCCTACCTCCAGACACCCTCCTGCACTCACTCTTGCCATCCATCCCCAGACCACCTCTTGGCCGAGGAACAAAGGATAGCAACATCTTCCCGGTGTACCTTCCCACTTGCCAAGAAGTTCTCCCAGCCTTGTTCCTCCAGGACTTGCTATGTGTGAACTTGGACAGGTGGCTCTTTGTGAATCAGGTCCTAGAATTCTATAGGCTTTTAAAAAATACTTTTTTTTTAAATCCTGTAATGTCTTTCCATTCATGAAATGTTATAGAATAAATAAACTATTTACAAACAGGTGAGATTAGGGTAACTTTTTTCTTTCCAGCTTTGTCATCTTTCACATAAATAAGAAACAAGAAGGAAAATAATTTCCCATATTCCTAGCACTGACTAGTCATCCCATTTCATAATTTGATATGTAAATGTAGATATAATATGTATTTTATTTATTTGTTATTTCATTTTGGCTGCACTGGGTCTTTGTTGCTGCTTGTGGGCTTTCTCCGCTTGCGGCACACAGGGGCTACTCTCCAGTTGCGTTGCACAGGCTTCTCAATGCAGTGGCTTCTCTTGTTGTAGACCATGGGTTCTAGGTGTGCAGGCTTCAGTAGCTGCAGCTCGCGGGCTTAGTACTTGTGGAACACAGGCTCTAGAGCTCAGGCTTAGTAATTGTGGCTTTTGGGCTTTGTTGCCCCTTGGCATGTGAAATCTTCCAAACCAGGGGTGGAGCCCATGTCTCCTGCACTGGCAGGTGGATTCTTAACCCCTGGACCACAGGGAAGTCCAGTATGTATTTCAAACAGTGATAAGAACATACTTACCCCTAATGGTCCAGCGGTTAGCACTTGGCATTTTCACGGCCATGCCCTGGGTTCAACCCCTGGTCAGGGAACTAAGATTCTGCAAGATGCATGGTATGATCAAAAAAAAAAAGAACATACTTTAAATATTTTATAATCTGACTTTTAATACTTAATTTAGCCTGGACATCTGTGTCAATAAACAGTTTATTTCATTATGTCTGCATAATATTTTGTATGAAATGCTATGTGTTATTCACTAATCCTCTCTTGTTAAGATACTTGGGTCATTTCCTGTTGTCACTGTTAGAAACAGTGCTAGGGTTGTGATCCATGTAAATCTCCAGTCACCTCTTCAATTATTTCCTTAGGTAAAATGTCCTGAAAGTAAAATTGCTGCATACCTGGGTATCCACATTTTTTAAGTGTTCACCCTCCCAGCCGTGCATGGAAGCACCCTATCACCCTCCTTAGCTCTGATAGTCAGTGTCCTTTTACTCTTTTAAGGGAATGGTCAGAGCCCAAGAAGGGAGAGTCATTTAATACAAGCTCCTCTTAGCACAGATGAGGAAGACGGAGGTCGGGGAAGGAAATGACTTTGCCGATAGCAGCAATGTGACAGCTCGGAACAATCTACTGGTCAGATCTCTTGACTTACAAACAAGTGCTCTTTACCCAATGGCCTCTGAAGGTTTACTCTTGATCTTTCACCCAGGATTGTTCAACGAGTAGTTACCAAGCCGCTGCACATGCCGGGTACCGTGCCCTCTAGTGAGCAAAGACCCTGACCTCAACAAGCACAGGAAAATGCGGACCAACAGCACCCCAACAACCGTGGGCAGAATTCTTCAGGAGCATCGGAGAAGCCCTTTTTGAGGAATTAGTATTTGAGATTGTCTTGAAGAATGTTTAGAAGTTGGACACAAGAAGGAAGAGTACTCTGGCCCCTGATGACACAGCAAAGCTCTGACACTGGTGGGCTTCATCCAGATGGTTCCAACATGGGGGAGAGGTTGGGGCAGGCTGAGGCTGATGAAGCAGGTCTAGGACACAACACTCTTGCTGACCTCCTGAGAAGTCCTTGTTCTGAAGGCTCACAGGGAGCCATGGAGGCCCTGAAGTGCCTGGTCAGGGTTCATTTTAGAAAGCTCACGTGGGCACTTCAGGGACCAGCCTAGAGGCCCAGGGCCAAGCATGAGGCATTGCAGTGGTTCCTGGGCATCAAGAGACCTGCCCTGATTTCTCATACACACGTGGTGGTGAGGCAGTGAATTTAGAAAAACTGAAGCATTTTCAAAGAATGATACTAAAACGCCTTAAATTCTCTTTGTGGATGGGGGAGGATTCTCAAGATGGACCATCCCAAACCACCTGCCTTTGGCCCACGATGGGGGCTGTGGGCCTGCATTTGTGTGCACAGGTTTGAGATGCTCTACAATGATGTGAGATGCTCTTTATGATATTTGCAACTAATTAATAATGGGCCAAGCGACATCGCTGCCAGGCTGACCAGTCTGTATCACTGTTGATTCCTCTTCTCAGCCCTGTTTGTCTGAATGCATGCAGGCTGTTACCTCAGTCATGTCCAACCCTTTGCGACCCTATGGACTGTAACCCGCCAGGTTCCTCTGTCCATGGGATTCTCCAGGCAAAAATACTGGAGTGGGTTGCCATGCCCCTCCTCCAAGAGTTCTTCCAGAGCCAGGGATAGAACCCTCATCTCACATCTCCTGCGTTGGCAGGCGGGTTCTTTACCCCTGTTACCACCTGGGAAGCCCAGGTATAGCTGAGGCTCAGAGGGCTTCTCAGCGTGCAGAGGAACCAAAAGGAGAATGTGTCTGCCAGAAGAGGGATTTCTGACAAACCTCATGGCGCAAATTACCCCTAGCTTCCCATCCTGGGGTAGCCTCCGGAGGGCGCTGCTGAGACTGCTACATTTTAAGACCACAGTCCTTTGCGGGAGATGCCCTCCACCCACACACACTGCCCTCCTCCCCACTTTACCTTCACAAATATCCCCACTCCTAAGGTGAAGTCCAACTGTCTGTGGGGTAACGGGCTGTCTCTGCTACTGCTTGCAAAAAAAGTTTATCTATCTGTGGGGTAACGGGCTGTCTCTGCTCCTGCTTGCAAAACAGTTTATTCTTTCTTAATGCTATTTAGGAAACAGTTCAGTTGGGATTACAGTGCGTGTGTGGCTGGAGTGAAGGAGATTATGGAAGCTGGGGAGGGGGTAAGGACAGTGACCCCTCAAACACCCGAATTGCACCCAGTCCAAAGTCTTTGCTTTCTCTCTCCTTCAAGTTTTAAAAATTAATATAGAAGTATGCAAGTAATTCATACCTGGATATGTTTTGAATAAAATTAAAACGTTGCAGGTCAGTTTCTGGATTAGATTATTGCATCATTTTCGATTATAGTCCCTTCCCCCGACTCTTGAGACATAAATACTGTTGTCATTTCTGTGTTTGTCCTTCCGAATCTTTTTACCTTACATTCATTTATGAGGGTAGATCTGTGAGAAATATTCTTATTTTTCCATAAATGATATGACATACGTACTGTTCAGCAGTGTGCTTCTCTCACTCAACAATACCTCTTGCAGATCTGTAATCATGTGTTACTTACAAAACTGTCTCACTTTAGACCCAAGAGACACAGGTTTGATCCCTGGTTTAGGAAGATCCCCTGGAGTAGGAAATGGCAACCTGCCCCAGTATTTTTGCCTGGAAAATCCCATGCACAGAAGAGCCTGCCAGGCTACAGTCCATGGGATCGCAGAATCAGATATTCCTGAGCGACTGAGCATGCGCACAAGGTATTCTTTAGACGAGATGATATACCACCACTAGGCAACTCCTCATCATTGTTGGCGGCTGACACTTCCATTTCTCACTATTAAGGACAGTGTGGCAAGAGCCTCTTTGTGTGCACACATATATTCTCCAGAGTAAAGACTGAGAAGTAGGGCATAGGTTTTATGCATTTTAAATGTTTAATAAATATTTCCAAAAAAGTAAAATTCTTGTAGGCGAAGATTAGAATCACATTATTGGTTCAGGTTTTACTTCTTTGATTAATAGTTAGTTTGTGCATCATTTTAGTCGTGTTCAGTTCTGTAAATTTCCTGTTTGGTTTTCTCCATTTTTCCTACTGATTATCACTCTTTTTATTGAAGTGCAAAGTTATTATATGTTCTGGATAAATAGTAATCTGTCACCTGTCATGTGTGTTGCTAAAATTTTTTTACAGTCTTATCACTTTTCATTAATTTTTTGTAGGGTCTCAATTTTGAGATGATCTGATTTATCAATCTTTTCCTCTACAGATTTTTCTTTTCAGACTTAAAGAGGATCTACCCTTTTTCAAAAATCATGAATATATATATCCTCCTGTATATTTTTCTGAAAGCTTTGTTGTTGTTGTTCAGTCTCTAAGTCTTGTCTGACTCTTCGTGACCCCGTGGACTGCAGCACACCAGGCTTCCCTGTCCCTCACTATCTCCTGGAGTTTGCTCAAACTCATGTCCATGAAGTCGGTGATGCCATCCAATCATCACATCCTCTGTCGTCCCCTTCTCCTCCTGCCCTCAATCTTTCCCAGCGTCAGAGTCTTTTCCAATGAGTCAGTTTTCGCATCAGGCGACGAAAATATTGGAGCTTAGATTGCTAAATCATCTGGAATTTTTGTGAGTGAATAGTGTAAGGGAGAGAGCTACCTTCATTTCTTTCCAAATGGAAAGCCAGTTGTCCCAATGCCTTTAACTGAATAATCTGTTATTTCTCCACTGAACTGAGATGCTACTTTTATCACTTACCATAAATGTGTGTGTTTCTAGATTATTCTGTTCTATTGATCTACTAGTCTATTTATCTGTTTCTATGTCAATACCTAATCATTGCAGTTCCCATAACTTTCTAATATGTTTTGATTTCTTATAAGATAAATTCTCCTTTCTTATTCTTCTTTTTCAAAAGAATCCTCAACATTCTTAACATTGTGGTCTCTTATGAATTTTTGAGTGTCTAGTTCCATGAGAAAGACAATAGAATTTTATTAATATTATATTCAATGTATGCATAAATTTGGTGACATTTGGCATCTATGACAGTAAATCTTTCCATCCATGCACATTCATCCATTTAACATGTATTTACTTAGCATATCTGTGCCAGCCCTGTTCTTGGAGCTGGGGATATAGCAATTAACAAATTACTTGCTCTCTTGGCGTTTACATTCTTGAGAAATATAGTATACCATTTTATTTAAGTCTACTTTTATAGTCTTCATTGAAGTGTTATTGTTTTACCCTCTTGTTAGGTTTATTCCTAAAAGCTTGTTGAAAAATGTGTATAAATTTGGTCATTGAGTTTCTGCACAGAACCTATAAAATCTATAATAATAAACATTCTTTCCCTTAAAAGCTTTCAGTGTAAGTATTTTTAAAGAAAAGAATTTAGCATACTTCTTTTGGTTTTCTTTAGACGATAGATTCATAAAGTTGAAAAACATTGGACATTTTTAACCCTCTATTCTAGAAAGGTTGCACTTCCTACTTAACAAGATTAAAAAGTTTTAAAGAGTGAGCATGCAGACTTTTATTAGTTTCAAATAATGACTTTCAAATTTGTTTAGGATAATATGGTAAAAGTAAAGACAGGTTAAGTTACATGACTACGTAAATATTTAATGGTTATTCAGTTAATTCCTTTAAACTTTTGTGATTTTTGGTGGGAGGGGAGGGCAGAGGGCCAGGATGGGTGGTAAGCTTCCATGAGACAAAGTTCTACAAAATGACACTAAAAATAAGAAGCACAAAATTCAAAGTAAAATAATTCAACGGCATCTTTATCAATCAGACAGACTAGTTAAAATTTAAAAGGATGGATAAAGCCAGTGCCAGACAATGTGGGAAAAAATAAGTGTAGATTGGCTCTGTGCCCTGGGATGGCAGTTTGGCACTATCAGTCAGAATCTAAAACGTACACTTGCTCTGACTCAACATTTCTACTTTACTTTTCAGATGCATTCTTAGGAAAACAGAAAGATGCCTGGACAAGAGTGTTCATTTCAGCCGCATTTGCAGCAACCAAGAAGACTATAAACAAGCCAAATATCCTCAACAAATTGTTGCCATATTGTGGCCCATCTACATAATAGTGTTTTATGCAGCCTTTAAGACTTACAAGGGAGGTCTATATGTAGCAATAAAGCTACGCTGGGACTTCCCTGGTGGTCCTGTGTTTGAGAATCCATCTTGCAGTTCAGAGGATGGGGGTTTGAACTCTGGTCCAGAAACTAAGGTCCCACTTGCCTGGAAGCAACTAAGCCCACCTGCTGTGACTACTGAAGCCCTTGAGGTCTGGAGCCCGCAGCACAACTAGAGACTCTGTGCACTGCAACGAAAGATCCAGTTTGCTGTCGCTGAGACGCAACACAGTCAAATAAATAATTTTTTTTAAAAAAGATAGTTTAAAAAAGGAAGAAATGTTGCTGAAAGAACTAATTATAAAACATTGGTTGACTTGCAAAGTCATGTCCGACTCTTGCAACTCCATGGACTGTAGCCCACCAGGCTCCTCTGTCCATGGGATTCTCCAGGCAAGAATACTGGAGTGGGCTGCCATTTCCTCCTCCAGGGGATCTTCCCAAACCAGAAATCAAACCTGGGTCTCCTGCATTGTAGGCAGGTTCTTTACCAACTGAGCTACAAGGGAAGCCCTGTAAAACATTATATATAGCATAATGCAATTTATACAAAGCACACACATCCACATGCCATGTATAGGCACACACATATTTTAAATATGTATAGAACATTCTAGAAGCAGACACAGAAGCCTATTAGCAGTGGTTACCTTTGGGGAATGAAACTGAAAAGGCTGAGGCAGTGGAGGCTTTACTTTAAAGTCAATACCCCTTTGAGAGTTTTACCAGGAAAAATATAATTTTACCACAAAAGATTAATAATCTCTCCCTCCCCCTCAGCCTCCCCTCAAAGTAGCAAACTTTGATTTGTTGTACATAATCTGCGGTTTTGGATTACTTTTACTTTGATTTCTTAAAGTCAAAGGTTATCAAAGATTGAAGTGATAACCTTGGCACACATGGCGTTTAGGATTAAAGGCCTCCTGTGTGGGAGACTTCAGTATCGTAAATGATAATTTAAGTATAGCATTCAAGTCCAAATGTCTTTCTCTTCAATACTTGGAAGATTTGTTGTTCTTCAGTCAGTATGCTATGCCCAACTCTTTGCAATCCCACGGACTGCAGTACACCAATACTTGGAAGATATTGCTCTGTTATCTTTATGCATCGAATATTGCAGTCAAGTTCTCTGTCACAAGTAGACTTCCAGCTCCTGAAATTCTGCTAACCCTGATTTCAGACAAAGCAGAATTAACGTGGGTTACAGGATCTATCAGCCAAACTTGACCGTGGAGCTATCATGGAAGCAAGACATGGAAGTGAGATTGTTGTAGAGCAAGAAAATAACAAGAGCTGTGGGAAACCCCCCGAGAAGGCAGTGGCACCCTACTCCAGTACTCTTGCCTGGAGAATCCCATGGACAGAGGAGCCTGGGGGGCTGCAGTCCATGGGGTCACTAGGAGTCGGACACGACTGAGCGACTTCACTTTCACTTTTCACTTTCCTGCCCTGGAGAAGGAAATGGCAAACCACTCCAGTGTTCTTGCCTGGAGAATCCCAGGGACAGGGGAGCCTGGTGGGCTGCCATCTATGGGGTCGCAGAGTTGGACACAACTGAAGCAACTTAGCAGCAGCAGCAGCAGCAGCAGCAGCAGTGGGAAACCCCCAGGGACTCAGAAGGATCCTGGAACATGGTGGGGAAGGCAGAGAGCAGATAAGGCCAGGACCAGGCATCTCCAGCAGGGGATGGGGCTAAGGAGAACTTTCTAGTTATGCCCTCCTCTCTGCAGGGACTTCAGGCAGGAAAAAGCCCCTTGCGACCAACAGAAGTGTGTGAGAGAGGGCATTACACAGAGGTGCTGGATCCTGGTCACATTCAGAAACAAGAAGTCCTTTCCTCTGCCCTGAGGACCAGAGTTCCATGACCCAAGGGGAGGTGCTTGCCTTAACAGAGAATGGAGACTCCCTAATGCGTAAGGGCCCATGGCTGAGGGCAGGTAGGAAACAGAGAATGGCTGAGCCCAGGTGTTAACCCCAGAATCTCTCTTGCATGTGAGTCTCCCACCATCGCCACTTCTCTTTACCCAGTACACACTCCTCAATTCAGCATAAGGGGCTCAGCCTAGAGTAGGCTTATCTTCCTCCTCCCAGCTCATGACCATGTAGAATTTATCCCAGGAAAAGTAAAGTTGGTTTAACACTCCAAAATCAATCAGTGAGATTCGCCACAACTAAGAAAACTAGGGCGATCTCTCATTTGATGCCAGAAAAGCACCTGACAAAATCCAACATCCAAAACTTCTCTGCATATGTGAGAAAAGAGAACTATCCTACACACTGCTGGGGAGTGGGAGGGAGGGCGAATGTAAGCTGGTGCCACCACGATAGAAAACAATATGGAGGTTCCTTGAGAAACTAAAATAAACAGGGAATTCCCTGGCCATCCAGCAGTTAGGACTCGGTGCTTTCACTGTCTGGCCTGGTTCAGGCCCTGGTCGGGGAACTGAGTCCAGCAAGCTGCATGGCCTGGCCAAAAGAAACCTAACGTACAGTTGCCATATGATCTAGTAACACCTAGGCATATATCCAGAGAAAACTGTAATTCAAAAAGATACATGCAGGACTTCCCTGGTGGTCCAGTGGCTAAGAATCTGCCTGCCAGTGGGGTTCAATCCCTGGCCCAGGAAGATTCCACAGTCATGGTTCAACTAAGTCCATGCACCACAATTACTGAAGCCCACACTCTCTAGAGCCTGTGCTCCACAGCAAGAGACGCCACGGCAGTGAGAAACCTGTGCACTAAAATGAAGAGTAACCCCTTGCTCGCCACAACTAGAGAAAGCCCATATGCAGCAACAAAGACCCAGCACAACCAAAAATAAATAAATAATTTTAAAAAAGAAAAGTAGAATAATAACAAATTGGAAAAAATAAATGTTTTTAAGATATGTGCACCCCAGTGTTCATAGCAGCACTTTTTACAATAGTCAAGACAAAGAAGACAACCTAAATGTCCATAGGCAAGTGAATGGATAAAGAAATGATATGTATACACAATGGAATATTATTCAGCCATTAAAAAAAAAGAATGAAATAATGCCATTAGCAGCAACCTGGTAGACCTAGAGATTATTATGCTAAGCTTGAAGTAAGTCAGACAGAGACAGACAAATATGTGATATCACTTGCATGTGGAATGCAAAATGTGATGCAAATGAGTTTATTTGCAAAACAGAAGTAGACTCACAGACATAGAAAACAAACTCATGGTTACCAGAGGGGAAATCTGAGGAGGGAAAAATTAGGAGTTTGGGATTAGCAAATGCAAGCTGCTATATATAAAATAGATAAACAACAAGCTCTTACTGTATAGTACAAGGAACTGTATTCAATATCNAACTGAAGCAACTTAGCAGCAGCAGCAGCAGCAGCAGCAGCAGTGGGAAACCCCCAGGGACTCAGAAGGATCCTGGAACATGGTGGGGAAGGCAGAGAGCAGATAAGGCCAGGACCAGGCATCTCCAGCAGGGGATGGGGCTAAGGAGAACTTTCTAGTTATGCCCTCCTCTCTGCAGGGACTTCAGGCAGGAAAAAGCCCCTTGCGACCAACAGAAGTGTGTGAGAGAGGGCATTACACAGAGGTGCTGGATCCTGGTCACATTCAGAAACAAGAAGTCCTTTCCTCTGCCCTGAGGACCAGAGTTCCATGACCCAAGGGGAGGTGCTTGCCTTAACAGAGAATGGAGACTCCCTAATGCGTAAGGGCCCATGGCTGAGGGCAGGTAGGAAACAGAGAATGGCTGAGCCCAGGTGTTAACCCCAGAATCTCTCTTGCATGTGAGTCTCCCACCATCGCCACTTCTCTTTACCCAGTACACACTCCTCAATTCAGCATAAGGGGCTCAGCCTAGAGTAGGCTTATCTTCCTCCTCCCAGCTCATGACCATGTAGAATTTATCCCAGGAAAAGTAAAGTTGGTTTAACACTCCAAAATCAATCAGTGAGATTCGCCACAACTAAGAAAACTAGGGCGATCTCTCATTTGATGCCAGAAAAGCACCTGACAAAATCCAACATCCAAAACTTCTCTGCATATGTGAGAAAAGAGAACTATCCTACACACTGCTGGGGAGTGGGAGGGAGGGCGAATGTAAGCTGGTGCCACCACGATAGAAAACAATATGGAGGTTCCTTGAGAAACTAAAATAAACAGGGAATTCCCTGGCCATCCAGCAGTTAGGACTCGGTGCTTTCACTGTCTGGCCTGGTTCAGGCCCTGGTCGGGGAACTGAGTCCAGCAAGCTGCATGGCCTGGCCAAAAGAAACCTAACGTACAGTTGCCATATGATCTAGTAACACCTAGGCATATATCCAGAGAAAACTGTAATTCAAAAAGATACATGCAGGACTTCCCTGGTGGTCCAGTGGCTAAGAATCTGCCTGCCAGTGGGGTTCAATCCCTGGCCCAGGAAGATTCCACAGTCATGGTTCAACTAAGTCCATGCACCACAATTACTGAAGCCCACACTCTCTAGAGCCTGTGCTCCACAGCAAGAGACGCCACGGCAGTGAGAAACCTGTGCACTAAAATGAAGAGTAACCCCTTGCTCGCCACAACTAGAGAAAGCCCATATGCAGCAACAAAGACCCAGCACAACCAAAAATAAATAAATAATTTTAAAAAAGAAAAGTAGAATAATAACAAATTGGAAAAAATAAATGTTTTTAAGATATGTGCACCCCAGTGTTCATAGCAGCACTTTTTACAATAGTCAAGACAAAGAAGACAACCTAAATGTCCATAGGCAAGTGAATGGATAAAGAAATGATATGTATACACAATGGAATATTATTCAGCCATTAAAAAAAAAGAATGAAATAATGCCATTAGCAGCAACCTGGTAGACCTAGAGATTATTATGCTAAGCTTGAAGTAAGTCAGACAGAGACAGACAAATATGTGATATCACTTGCATGTGGAATGCAAAATGTGATGCAAATGAGTTTATTTGCAAAACAGAAGTAGACTCACAGACATAGAAAACAAACTCATGGTTACCAGAGGGGAAATCTGAGGAGGGAAAAATTAGGAGTTTGGGATTAGCAAATGCAAGCTGCTATATATAAAATAGATAAACAACAAGCTCTTACTGTATAGTACAAGGAACTGTATTCAATATCTTCTAACAAGCCATTATGGGAAAGAACTTGAAAAAGAACATATATTTTTAAAAATAAAAATAAATTAAGACTGATTCTCTTAATTTTTAATTAATTAATTTCTTGAAGTATAGTTGATTTTCAATGCTGTGTTGGTTTCTGGGATACGGCAAAGTGATTCAGTTATATATCTTTTTTCAGATTCCCTTCCCTTATAGGTTATTACAAAATATTGGGTGTCGTTTCCTTCACTATACAGTAGGTCATTATTGGTTATCTATTTCATACGTAATAGTATGTATATGTTAATCCCAAACTCCTACTTTATGCCTCCCCTTGAGCTTCCCTCGTATCTCAGTTCGTAAAGAACCTGCCTGCAATGCAGGAGAACCAGGTTCGATCCCTGGGTCGGGAAGATCCCCTGAAGAAGGAAATGGCTACTCACTGTAGTATTCTTGCCCAGAGAATCCCATGGACAGAGGAGCCTCACAGGCTAAAGTCCATGGGGTCTCAAGAGTCAGACATGACTTAGTGACTAAACCACCACCACCGACTTCCCCTTTGGTGATCATAATTTTTCTGTTTGAATCTGTTTCTATTTTGTAGGTAAGTTCATTTGTATCATTTTTTTAATTCCATATATAAGTGATTTAATATATATTTGCCTTTTCCTGGCTGGCTTACTTCACTTAATATGATAATCTCTAGGTCTTGTTGCAGCAATCTGTGTTGCTGCAAATGGTATTATTTCATTCTTTTTTATGGCTGAGTAATATTCCATTGTGTGTGTGTGTGTGTGTGTGTGTGTGTGTGTGTGTGTACCACATTTTCTTTATACTTTTCTCTGTCGATAGGTAAATGCTTCTATGTCTTGGATATTGTAAATAGTGCTAAAATGAACATTGGGGTGCATGTATCTTTCTGAATTATGGTTTTCTTTGGATCTGTGCCCAGGAGTGGGATTGCAGAATTATACAGGAACTCTATTTTAGTTTTTTATTTATTTTTATGGATGTACGTTGTTGCACTGGGGCTTTCTCTGTTTACGGTGAGTGGGTCTACTCTCTGTTGGGGTGTGTGGGCTTCTCAGTTTGGTGGCTTTCCTCGTGGTGGGGCCTGAGCTCTGGAGCAGGCAGGCTTCAGGAGCTGTGGTGCATAGACTCATTTACTCCGTGTCTTGTGGAATCTTCCAGGGCCAAGGATCGAATCCATGTCCCCTGCACTGGCAGGCGGATTCTTAACCACTGGACCACCAGGGTAGTTCTATTTTTAGTTTTTTAAGGAACCTCCTCCATACTGTTCTTCATAGTGACTGCACCAATTTACATTCCCACCAACAGTGTAGGAGGGTTCCTTTTTCTCCATACCCTCTCCAGCATTGATCATTTGTAGATTTTTTTTGATGATGGCCATTCTGATGCGTGTGGGGTGATACTTCATTGCAGTTGTGATTTAATGTAGATTTTCTTTAAAATAAAAACAAAACAAAAAACACTTCTCTGCAAATGAGGGATAGAAGAGAACTTCCTCAAACCAGACAAAGGGCATCTACCAAAAAACCCTATCATTAACATCATAATGGTAAAAGACTAAAGGCTTTCTCTGTAAGACCAGAAACACAGCAAGTGTGTCCTTTTCCTGTATTTCTATTAAGCGTTGTCCTGGAAGTTCTATCAGTGCAGTGAGGCAAGCAAAAGAAATTAAATGCATCAAAATTTGAAAGGGAGAAGTGAAACTGTCTTTGTTTATATACAGTATGATCACATGTGTAGAGGATTCAAAGGAATCTATAAAACAGCTGCTAGAACTAATAAGTGGGCTTAGTAAGGTTGCAGCATGCAAGCCCAAAACACAAAGACCACTTGTGTTTCTGTTTTCTAACAACAAAGCATCAGAAACTGGAATTTAAAGTAATAGTACTATTTATAATTGTATCAAAAGTATCCAATAATCAAGGATAAATCTGACAAAGATGTACACAATCTATACTAAAAACTACAAAACGTGGCTAAGAAACATTAAAGACATACGTAAACAGAGAGATAGGCTTTGCTCATAGGTTCACATAATTCAAATGTTAGTTCTTCCCAAACTGATCTGTGTGTTGTCTTGTCTCCTTGCCATAGTAGTTGAGAGTCCCTGTAAACCATCTGGGTGGGTACTGTTGCTGACTTGGAGGGTTCAGTGAGAGAGGGAGGTGGGAACACTGTGCTCACATTGGTGGCGCCTTCCCTGGGCAATGATGCTTCTGGTTTCTGCCAGGGTTCTGCCAGCCATTTACCATCTGGTTTCTGGTCCAAGCTGCCACTCCCACTGTTTTCATTAAAGGCAGCCATCCTCACCTTTGCCCCTTGGCCCCTGGAGAGGAGAATGTGCAGCCACCGGCCTGGAGGCTCCCCACGTGGAATCCCAACTAATCATGCCATCACAGCCCCTGTGGTCCTTCGGCTGTTGGTGCCTCCTCTAGGCCCAGAGCTGTGCGGAAGTCTTCCTGAGCTCTGCTTTGAGGTTTCTAAATGTGATTTCTCATCTGTTTTCTTTTTTTCTTGTAAGATTGATTGATTCAGCTGTGCCCAGTCTTAGTTGTGGCATGCGGGATCTTGTTCTCTGACCAGGGATCAAAGCCAGGCCCCCTGCATTGGGAGCTTGGAGTCTTAGCCACTGGACCACCAGGGAAGTCTTCCCATCTGTTTTCTGTCTTTTCTGAAATCCTGCTGTTTCTCATCTAATGGGAGTCCCCCTTCTTCAAATGGAGCTATGTATGCTGTTCATTTGGGTGTTTGGCTGGTTTTTATTACCTCTATTATCCCTATGAATTTGGTCCAGGAGAACCAAGATTGTGGTATGTATTCAGTTCAGTCCACCACCTTGAAACTGGTGCCTTCTCTCCTCCTGTCTCCACACCCCCTTCCCAGGTCTCTTTCTTCCTCCAGGATCCTGACCCAACTCTCAACACCTGACCCGGTGATCAGGAAGTCAGAAAGCCCCCAAACCTTCTTGAGAAAACAATTCCAGAGCTGCTTGATCTTCTTGGTGTTCATTGGTTTTACCCTTGGTCACCCTCAGATGTTAACTTCTGGATTCTAAAGTGGAGACCAAAGCCCACCATAAGCCCCCCCCCAGGGGTCCTTCATCCCAGGTAGAGCCCAGCATGGGTTTTGTGAAAATAGACTTTATTATAATAAAATGTCTTTTTAAACAAATGCCCCCACCATTCCACACCCCTGGAGACCAAGGTGGGGGTGGGAGTTCAAACAATCTCCCACCACAAAAATGGAAACATGCAGAGACACTCACTCAGCCAGAGTGTGAGGCAAAGGGTGCTAAGGGGAGGAGGGGTCAAACTCCCATCCCACTCTGAACAGGGAATGTATGAAAATAGTTGCATAAACCTGTCCTCTCCCCCAGCCCCCAGACTCCAACAGGGGCCAGAGGAAAATGATGCAAAAGAGAAGTTGAATCCGATGAGCAAAATAAGGCAAACCCAGCTCCTGCTTTCTGCCCACAGGCCCCGGGTCCTGGGTCTCAGGTCTTGCAGGGAGGTGTGGAGGGGTGCTATGGGGTGGGGTCAGGCCCACTTTGGCTTGACCTTTCTCCGTCCTGGGCCTGTGCGGTGGAAGCGAGAGGGAGGAAGCTGGGCTGAGGCACTGAGTATGTACATCTATATACACAGCTCCGCCCCCGGGGTAGGGGGCTCGGCAGAATCCAGTGCAAACTTTCCTTCAGGGAGGGGAAGACTTGAAGAGGACGGCCAGTGCCGCCGGAGGGAACAGGATCTCCCCGAGCCAGGCGTGTGGAGGCCAAGAGGGGACTAGCACAGCGCAGCGGACAGCAGGCGCAGACGGGTGAACCAGGAGTGACAAGTCCGTGTCCCTGGCGAGCTCCGGGACCAGGTGCTCAGCCCCTGGACTTGCTCCCATGCTGGGGCTCAGGGTTCCCGCCTGTAAGAAGACGATGCCCATCCAGAGGACCAGCCGCTCCTCTATCTCTGACCTTCACTGAGTCTAAGTCCTGAACCAGCACCACGGCGCCTACTTGGGAGAACCAGAGTCCAGGGTCTTCCCCTCGCGGCTGGGGCCTCAGTCAGGCCACAGCATTACTCCTTCTTCCCCGAGCCCAGTTTCCTGAGGAGCTGCTTCCCCTTGGAGAGGAGAACCCACACCTTCCTGGTTGGGCCCTGTGGCAACCCTGGTTCAACCTTGGGGAAGCGGTGAGGGCCAGGAGCACAGGGCCAGCCTGGGGGCACTGGGAGCCCCTGGGTTGAGCTGACCCAGTCCTAGAAAGTAAGAGAAAGGGGGCAAGGTCAAGGCCTGACCCCCACCCCACCCTGCCTCCTTTACCCCGCAACCTCAGGAGCCCACAGCCCCCACATCATCACAGAAGCACAGGCGTGAACCAGAACCCACGGTCCAGCCGCTGCCCCATGCAGAGCACCAAGAGGGCACGATGATGGGGGAGCACGGAGCTGGCAGTCAGAAGGGACGGTCGAGGAGGCTCAGTTCTGCTTCGGTTCTCTTGGACGGGGGTGAGCCCCTCCCCTCGTCTGGGTCTCTCTGCAGGACACTGGGCTGATGGAGTTCAAGAGCCCTTGGACTTGACCCTTGGGATGGGTGCTCCAACACCCTCCCCCACCCCGGCATCCCCTTCCAGCCAAAGGGAGAGCAAGGACAGGGATGCTGGAAGGAGCCAGACACTCCAGGGAAGGTGGCTCCTGCACCACCGCACAGACAAGCAGGCCCATGCGGTGTCCGAGGGCCTTCAGGGAGGGGAGGAGCGCCTCTTCCTTGGATGGCCCCAGAGAGGCTGCAGGGAGGCAGGGCCAGAGGCACTCACACTCACCACAAGCTCTCTCCAGAGACAGCTGCTCCCCGCCCGCCCCTCCCTGCCCTTAGCATGCCTCCTCTGCAGAACCTCCGTGTTCTGTGAGCTGCCATGAGTGGCTCCCTCTGCCACACGCCCACCCAGACTGTGCTGTAAGTGTCCTAAACACAGGGACTGGACAAACAAGAGAGCCACGAGGAAGCCTCCCCCCACCCGCTGAATTCCCATGTCCCCTCTGTGACCTCCTGTGCCCGGTCCAGCCCCATCAGGTCCTGCCAGCCTGTGTACTCTCCACCCCCGCCCCCTACTCCCTTCCTCAAACCCCCACTTCCACCAGGGCCTGGCAGTCTACTGGCAGAACCAATCACAGAGCCCAGGTGCCAGGGGCCCAGCCTGGGGCCCACCTCCACCTAAGGCCCTGGTGATCTGGCAGGGCTGCCCGAAAAGAGGTCAGCTGGCACCCAGAGGGGGCTTCCCAGGTGGCGCAAGTGGTAAAGAACCCACCTGCCTACACAGGAGATATAAAAGTCGTGGGCTCAACCCCTGGAGTCGGGAAGATCCCCTGGAGGAGGGTAGCACCCAGAGGTCAAAGAATCTCTTTCCAACTAGCCAGGGCTGACGGCTGGCCGGGGTGGGGAGGAGATCGGAGGCCCCTACCACTCCCGCCCAGGGCTCCCGGGAGGGAGGGCTTGGCGGGGAGACACACAGAGGGACCCCAGAAATGAATGGTTTGAGGTTATCCATGGACTTCGACTGTTTAAACCTCCCCTTTTATACCCACCCCCCCGTAAGAAAATGGAAAGCTGGACATAACATCATGCCTCTGATGCCCCTAACGAGGTCATGATACAGAGGACAAGGGTAGGGAGATGGAGACTTCTATCATCTTCTGTCACCAATAATAATCACAATATTATAATACCATAGTCATATAGTATCATAGTACACTGATGAGCCACAACGTGGATGCCACACAACATTCTATGAGCCACACGTGCTATGGAATATGAAGAGTCAGCTAACGTGGGACGGTACATGCCATGTGCATGACATGGGCTCCTATGGCAGCTGGCACTGCCCTGAATAAGGCAAGGGGAGGGGCTGATCTGAGTTCCAAAATGGGCTCCGGGCAAGAGCTCCCTCCCCGGTTCCTGGAAGAAGGTGGGCAAGCCCGTGGGGCTCCCATGTCTGAGACGAGGAGCACTATCTGATCGTGTGAGATGAGGAACAGGGTGACGTGGACCCAGGGGGTCAGTCCCCACTTACATGTCGCTCTCTCTACACATATCTATCTCCATCTAGCACTGGACTCTTCTCCTCGTTCTCTGAAGAACAGGGAACAAAGAGAGGAGATGGGTTACTGGCAGACCATGAGCTCTCCACCCAGTCTCCAGCCACCCGGGCCACTAGGTCCTGCTTGCACAGCCCGACTCTGGAACTAGCACAGATGGAGGCCCAGGGCTTCCCAGGTGGGGCCCGGCCCCCTCACCCTCTTCATCCCCTGTAAGTATACTCCACCCACCCAGGAATTGGGGCCTTGCTGGGCGTCTGGCTTTAAAAACCGCCTGGGAGCCGGGGAGCTGCAGCAAGGGATCAGGGAGGGTCCCTGTGATGGGGGCTGTGATGGCATGAGGTGTGGAGGCTCGTGGGTCCTTTTCTAGGGGGCCCTCCCCTGCACTGGCTGGGGCTGTGGACAGCTGGGTCAGATGAGATGGGCATCAAGGTCTTCTCGCCCCACCGTGCAAAGGGGCACATGCTGGGGGAGGGGGAGGCGGGGGGAGCCACCCTGGCTGGGTTCCCTCTGGCCATGGGCACAACCCCTCCTAGGAACCAACCGCTGCACGCAGCTGCACCCTTCCCACGATGCAGCGTAGAGACCCAACTGATGAGCCTGGAGCCCAGGTCTTCACTTACCTGGCCCTCGGATGGGGCTGCCCCAGGCTCCTTGTCTGAGCTGCCTGCCTCAGGCCCAGGGCCCTCCAGGAAGTTGGATGGAACCAGGCCCCGCTGTCCATTCAGCTCCCCCTGGGGAGGAGATACGGGTGAGACAAAACCAGGAGGGGCCTCAACAGCACCACCTGAACCCTGAAGCTACCCCATTGCGGGAGGCAACTGGCCTGTCCCTCTGGGCTTCCATCAGGAACCTGGCTCCCCACAACCATGGCTCCAGGAGAGCCCCCTTGGGCACATCCCCATCCCCACATCCTCACATAGTAGAAACCGTCATCGTCCATGGCCCCGAAAACAGTGATGACATCCCCTGCCCGGAAGGGCAGCTCTGCCTAAGGAGAGACCATGAGGCAGGAGTCAGGCCGGGGCAGGCCCGGTCAACCACCCCGCCTTGGCTGGGCTCTGAAGGGGCTCACCTCCACATCCATGTTGGGAGAGCTCTCCCGGGGGTTGTAGTCAAACGCGGCCACCATGGAATGGGGAGCTTTCAGGCCAGCAGAGGAGGCCAGCGGGGGGGGCTCTGGAGGGGGAGGAAAAGACGACTCGGGACTCTTTCTAGGCACTCCCACCCTTCTCCTGTCCTTGGCTCTGGAGACCTGCCGACCGCAGTCGCCGCCTCCGCAGCAGCTGTGGCTCCAGGGGAGGCTGGAGGCACAGGGGAGCCCCTCACCTGCACGGGGCTGGGCGGGCCCTTCCCACTCAGCTGCGGAGAGAAGGGGCCTGTGAGCCCTGCCCCTCCGTCCCTCCCCTCCGGGGGCAGGGGAAGGCAGGGGGGCTGGTGCGGGGCAGGCAGGATGCTCAGCCTCACACAGGGAGAGATGCAGAAGGACCATCAGCCCGAGAGCAGACCCGCCCTGCGGTCCTCACAGTGAACTAAGGGCCAGACAGGGTCAGTGACTTGCTCCAGGTTGCACAGAATGTATAGCCAGATGCTTTCTGGAACGGGGCTTGCCAATGCAGGAGACATAAGAGATAAGGACGCTTTCTAGAACAGAGGTTCCAGCAAACCACTACCCATCCCCATTAAAATGAAGCTCCCCATGGGACGCATGGCTGTGGGTGAAGGTGGGGCCGGTTCCCTCCACCTGCTCCAGGCAGACCTCGTATGTGTTTCCCGAGAGCCAGGCAGTGCCCTCGCCCCCTCCCTCCTCATCCTCAGGGGCCCTGGAGAAGAAGAGGATCACACCCACCTTTCTTGGAGCGGCGGGGCTTGGGGGGAGGCCCGGCGGTACAGGCTGCAGAGTAGACGAACGGGCCGTTCCCTGCTCCAGACAGGCCAGCGGACGTCAGAGGGAAACCGAGGTGAGAGAGCGAGACGGACAGTGACTCTGGTCTCCTCTCAGGGCTGTGCTGGGGTTCCTGTGCTCCAGCCTCTCAGGCCACTCTTCCCTTCCCATCCTGACCTCCAGGATCCAAAATGCATGGCCAGTCCCCCTGCAGCGGCCCCCATTCCACATGGCAAGCTCACTACTGCAGCCACACGGGCTTGAGTCTCTGAGGGCCCCAGCAACTCTGCCAGTCTCTGGATCAACCAGATACCCTGGCCGCTTCCGACGTCCAAATTACTTGGGTTTGAGGGGTGCTGAGTCGGAACTGGGGTGGGGGCAGTGGGTGAGGGGCAGGAGCAGGTCATACCTGAGCCCTCGGCGAGAACCTCTGGGGACAGATGGCCACGCTGGAGCAGCTGCTGTGTCCCTGCAGGGCTGTCCACGGCCACCTCAGCCACCATGTTGCATGGAATGTAGCCCCACCGGCCCCCACCCTCACCCCGGTAGAAGCCATCTGCGTCCTTGTCTCCAAACACCTGGAAGCAGAAGAGACCAGCTGTGTTAGCAGGCCAATTCCGTGTGTTCCCTGCACCCTGAGCCCACAGTGCCCCCAACTCGGGACTGCAGAAGAATGCTCTACCTTTCATGGAACCGGAAATAGGGGGAAACAGCCAAGAAGAAGGATCAGAGGGATGACAGAAGACAGCTCTATCCATATGATCATCACTCACTATCTGCACGTCTATTCCCCCAGTCCACCCCAGACTGGATCTTCCTGACCTCAGAGTTTTAGCCCAAAGCCTTCAGGAAATCCTTGGAGGCTCAGAAGAGGTCGTCATGCTAACAGCAGCAGTATCACGCTGTGCCACGTGCCAGGCAGTTTCAGCGCTCTGTGGGTACTGAATCCTCTAATCCTCAAACAAGCCTGTGAGGCAGACACTCACACAATCCTCACTTTACCCATGAGGCCCGAAGGAAAGAATCTACTCTGGGTTTCACAGCTCGAAGTGGCACTGTCGCAACCCCACTCCACATCACCTGGTTCTAGAAGCTGCATTCCCACCCGTGTGTGGCTATGATCCCTCCCGGACAAGGCAGGAAAGGAGGGAGGAAGCAGGACCAGACAGCGAGTCAGTCACCTTCAGGATCTGGCCCTCCTGGAACGGTAGCTCCTCTTCCCCAGCATCAGGGTTGGGTGACATTGACACGGGGTCGTAGTCAAACAGAGCCACAAAGACCCTGACAGGGAGGGCCGGGGATGCTTCTGGAGAGCTCCTTGAGGGAGCTGTGCGAGAGAAACAGCAGTCAGCTCTGGCCAAGGAGGCGGGAGAGGCCCCCTTGGCCTGGCCCAGCCCCCGCAGAGGCTCACCCAGCTCTGTGGAGCCTGGCCTGGGGGCCCAGCCCCTTCTCCGCTGGGAGCCGCTCTGCCCTGGGCTGTCCAGCCCTCTGGGCTCCCCAGACTCTGCCGCCTGCAAAGAGAGGGCACCAGACAGCAGGAGTGATGCACCACCCCCTGATGGGCGCCTCGTTAGGGGCAGGACCCCAGGAGTGCTCCCCCCAGCTCTGCCCCGTTGGCGGAAGCGGCACAGCAGAGCAGGGACACACATTCCTCTCCTGGAGCCGTGACCCAAGCTCACTGGAGCCATTGGAAACCCCCACGTGGGGAGGAAGGGCAAGAGGGGAGGCCCCGGCTCTGGCCACCTTAGCAGATGAGTGCAGTAGAGGGACTAAGGTTTAGATCTGAGAGCTGGCCGAGGAGCGTGTGAGAGGAGGGCCTCTTCTCCTTGTCAGGGTTGGGCGATGCTGGACATCGCAGGCTGGGTCCTGAAGCTGTCACTAGCTAAGCAGAGGAAAGGGTCACCTGCCCCAAAGGCAGGGGGCCTCCTGGCAGCAATGGGCGACTTATGGCCACAGAACATCGGCGCATCCCAGTTCCAATCATCGGCAGAAGCAGCAAAGCAGTGGAATGTGGGTGGGAGGAGGCAGGTGAGGGAGCCCCGAGGCCCTACCCCACCTCTGCTGATGGAGGCGGCAGCGTGGAATGGGAGCGGTCGGTGGGCAGCAAGCAGGGCCACCGGGCGGCGGTAGGCAGGGGGCTGCCCAGGCAGGGAGAGGGCACGGACCCGGGGGGGCGGCTCCTTGGCTCTGCGGGTCGCACTGCGGCCTCTCCGCTCCGGCTCCCCCTTCTCCCAGGCCGGGGAGTATGGGTAGGAGTGGGGGCCTGAACCGGCCTTCGGAGGTGCCCTGGGCCTTCCCACGGGGGCTGAGCCCCAGGCCTCCCCATCTCCGAGGCAGCCGGAGCTGGTGATGCTCATGTCCCCGCCGCCTGTCTCTTGCTCATCCTCAGAGTCATATTCGATACTGATTTCCAAGCACTTGGGGGAGAGGCAGCTGGCCAGGCCCGGTTCCGGTTCCGGTTCCGGGGCCCGGCCCCGGGGGCACTTCCTCGAGGGGGCGGGCCGCGCCCTCCCTCCGGCGTCAGGAGGAGCCCTGGTGCCCTCGGCCGCAGTGGGGCTGCCCCTCTCGCGTGCAGGGCCCAGTGCTCGGCAGGGGGCCTGGGACCCGGCGCCGCTGTTGCTGAGAAGCCGACTGCAGTGTTCCCGGGGATCCGGGGACCGCCTGCGGCCAAGGGGCTTTTCGGGGGAGCCACTTCCTTTCCTCCAGCTGCCGCCACTGACCAGTCCCAGCGGGTCCTCCGGGCGGTCCCCAGCCCTGCAGGGCTGGGGGGATGAAGCACAGAAGCCGGGGCCGCGGGGCCGCGCGCCTTCGCAGCCCAGCCCTGGGGGCAGGGGTACAGGCGGGCCGGGGTCTCTGGACGTAGAGCCTGACCCTGGCCCCTTCTCCTCCTGCTCGGCTTCTCCAGCCTCCTCCTCCTCCTCTTCCTCCTCCTCCTCCTCTTCCTCCTCCTCGGGGATGCTAAACAGCTTCTTGCTGCGAAAGTGCTGGAGAGGCGGCTCCAGGATCTGTTCCAGTATCTCCTCGTCGCTGTCGGTCTCACAGAAGGGGTCGGGCTGGGGCTGGGGCTGGGACTGGGGGTCGGGGGGTGGGGCGGGCGCAGGGAAGAGAGGTCCGTGGGGAAAGGACAGAGCTGTGACCTTTGCCCTCAAAGGAGGGCAGGGGTTTCAGGTAACCCAAAGCTCCCCCCTCCCCACACAACCCTAGGCACCTCCCTCCAAGAAGGAAGACCAGAGAGAGAGTCTGGCCCCGAGCCACACAGCGTGTCCAGGGCAGGGCCACAGGGGGCACTAAAGGAGCCCGAAGAATGGGGTGCACAGAGGGGCTGAGTGTCGGGAGCAGAGCAGGGCCTAGATGGTGGGGGGCCTCCCAGCCCCTCCTCGGAAGCTCCCAGCACCACGAGGCTCTCAGAGGGCGCTGCATCAAGCAGGCTTGAGTGGAAGAAGTTATAGAACGGGGCGCCTCGGTCCCCCCTTCCTTTTCAGGAGGATCGAGGCTGGGCCTGAGCTACTTCCTAGCTGCCGCCCAGCAGAGGGCCCAGGCCGAACACCGAGAATGCTGCTGGCACACGGGAGCAGCCACTGACTCTGGGGGCGGAGGCCACGGGAACCTGAGGGGCCCCCCAGCCCCTCCTCACCCTGATACCTTGGCCCTCTGCCCCCCGATGCTGTGGCCAGCCACCTGCTTCAGGAAGGAGCAGGTCCTGACACCCAGCTCTTCCTCCTCCTCCTCTTCCTCTTCTTGAATGTCTGACAGATCCGAGTTGCGGCCCTGGTCCACAAGGGAGTTCCCCGGATGGACCCCCAGCTCGGCCGCATCCTCCTGCAAGAGGCCAGATGTGGGAGGACAGTGGGGAGGTGAGCAAGGGCGCGTGGGGACCTTCTGACAGGGTCAGCCCCAGCCAGGATGAATGTGGGTCCCCCTGCAGAAGGAGAGAGGGGCATGCTCCCAGATTGGAGCACAGGCACCGTGCGGGGCGGGGAAGGAAACCTGGAAGACAAAGCGGCAAACGCAAACAGCCAGACACACAGCGCAGAGCAGAGCGAGAGCGGGGTGGAGAGCAGGCAGAGTGGGCAACCAGCACTGGGCTGGCAGAGGCAGGGAGGAGGCCCTCGAGTCCTCGCGGTGGCCCGGGGTGCCCCAGCCCCGTACCTCAGCCCTGGGCCTCAGCCCTGACCCTGCGTCTCCTCCACGGCAGGCCTGGGCACAGGGCAGCCTCTGGGGCAACGCTCCCTGGGTGGTACCGGGTGCCAGGCGGGCCTCTCCTGTGGTCTGCTCAGCGTCCTCCTTGGCCACGGAGGAGGTGGCAGGGCCAGGAACACAGTCTCCCAAGGCGGGCTCAGTGGCCTTCCCGTCCCCAGGGGCACCCAGCACAGCCGCCCCAGCCTGCTCCTGAAACGGCAGGCACTAAGGAAGGGCCCCCCACCCCGAGCCCAGACCCTCCTCCCAGCCTCTGCCAGCCACCCTCCTCCCTGGCCAGGTACCTGTGAGACAGGTGCTGGGGGCTCCTCTGAGGATCCTCCTGCCCTCTCTCTGGGAGGGCTGGCTGGGGGGGCCCCTGGGGGCTCTTGAGCTCCATGGGGGTCGGGACTCCGGAGAGGAGAACTGGGATCCCCCAGCCCTGGGGAGGCTGGAGCAAGGGGCGGTCTGGCCTCCGGGCCTGGTCGTGGGCAGGTGCAGGGGACCCTGGCTGGCCAGGAGGCCTCAGCCAGGGCGGGGGCGACAGGAGCTGGGAGGGAGTCCGCTGACTCGCCGTGGGGCGACATGGTGCGCACGGCCACTGCGCGGCAGGCCTGCAGCAGTTGCAGCTGCGCCAGCTCCACCAGCACGCTGCCCGCCGTGGGTGAGGCCACCTCCATGATCTGCAGGGGAGCACAGTACGGGAAAAGGGGGCTGCAGTGACGTCCCCTACTGGCCGCTGGTGCTGTGCCGGGAGCCGCACCCTCGGGTGCCTGGTCTCATCTGAGCCTCCTGGCCACAGGGCCTCAAGGCTAGAGTCCTAGTCCATGGGCCACCAAAGTCCACGCTCTTAACCAATCTGCTACCCAGTGCCCAGATGCCTGGGGCGGGCAGCTCCATGACAGGCCGGGGAGATGAGGCCTCTCAGCTCGGAGAGGGCAGAGACCCACGGCCCGCTCCCGGGATACAGGTGGGTACCCCCGGGCCGTACCTTCTGCCCGTCAGCATAAACAGCGTAGCCTGTGACCCGGACGCCATTGGAGGTGCCGGCCGCATCAATCGTCACTGGGAGCCAGCTGATGATCAGGATCCCAGGGGAGGGCCCCGGCTCGACCTGCACATCCAGGGGGGCGTCAGGTGGGCCTGGGGAGGGGGCACAAGACCCAGCATTGGAGCACTCCCGCCAGAGAGGACAGCCCACTCTGCCACTTCCCTAAAGATGCAAGTAGCAGCCAGTGTCCCTCTGGGGCCACCCTCCCAGGCCTGACCTCCCTGGGGCTCACACACACCAGGTGCCCGTGCCCGCCTACCTGCTGGCAGCGTGGTAAACTGCAGGGTGGCAGCCCGCGGCTCTGGCCTCTCCCCACCTGGTTCCCAGGACCCTCGAGGGGGAAGCTGAGCCTCTACTCGGGCCTGATAGAGGGTACCAGGCCGCAGGTGGCAGAAGGTGGCCCAGTAGGTGCTGGGGCGGGCAGGGGGGCATTCTTCCCCGTTGAGGTAGACGGCATGGGCCAAGCTGCTGTTGCTGGGCACCCAGGCGATCTCGGCAGACGTGGCGGTCAGCCGATGGACCCGCAGCTGGCTAGGAGCCATGCCGGCCCGGGCCCCCAGCAGCAAGCAGCAGCGCAGCGGGTCGGAGCCACCCCGGCTGGTCAGGGCCTGCACAGAGACCCACAGGGGCCCCTCCTGCAGGTCCAAGTTCTCCAGCACAGCTGTGGGGGGCGCCCCAGACCCCAGGGCCTGCCGCAGCTCCCCATTCACACAGACGTGGTAGCCACATAGCTCCACGCGCTCAGGAGGCGGCTCCCAGGCCAGCACCACGCTATGGGCCAGCTGCTTCAGGACAGCCAGGCGGCGGGGGTAAGGGACAGCAGGGGGCTCCCCCAGGCCCTCGGGCGGGGGGCTCGGGCTGGGCGCCTCCCTGGCCGCCTCGTCCTCCGGTCGGGGCTGGCTACGTCCCCCGCTGCTCTGGCCCCCACTACTGCTGCCGCCTCCGCCGCTGCTCAGAAAACTAAGCTCGGGGCCTGAGCTGTGGGACAAGTCAGCCAGCTCCGGAGGCAGGGAGGCCAGCAGGTCGTCGTCAGACACGCGCTCAACAAAATTGGAAGGGACCAGGCCCCGCCGGCCATCCATGAGCTCCCCTGGGGAGGGGAAGACAAGAGAGGAGGCGGAGAAAAACACAGCCTGATCAATGCATTGTAGCAAGGCTTGGTGAGTGATCCAAAGCATGTGATTCACCTGTTGGCACTTTTAAAAGAGCAGTCAAGATGTGGACTGGGAAATTATTGTTACATTTTCACTGGTGTGATAACAGTACTGTAGTTCTATAGGACAGGCGTCTTTTAAATTTTAATGTGCAGATGAATCACCTGGAGGTTTGTTAAAATACAGATTGTTACTCAGCTGGGTCTGAACAGGGCCGAGATTCTGCCCTTTGAACAAGCTCCCAGGTGATGCTGCAGGGATGAAGAATGTCCAGGTTCTACAGAGATGCTCACAGAAGTATGTCTAGGTAAGGTATTGTGTGTCGGACTTCCCTGGTGGTACAGTGGTTAAGAATCTGCCTGCCAATGCAGGGAACACGGATCCGATCCCTGGGCCAGAAAGATTCCACATGCCTCGGAACAACCAAGCCCGTGCGCCACAGCTGCTGAAGCCCAAACGCCTAGAGCCCGCGCTCTGCAACAAGACAAGCGCTACCCTCTCGCCTCAACTAGAGAAAGCTCAGGCACTGCAACGGAGACCCAGTGCAGCCAAAATTAATCCATTCATTTAAAAATACATAAAATATCATCTGTCAACAACTTGCTTTTCAATCCTATTTTTAACCCACATGGGAAAAAGGCAATTATGACAAAATATTAATAATTGTTGAATCCAGGTGGTACCTAGGTGTTCATATTATGATTTAACTTTTCTGTCTGTTTGAAAACTGTCATATTACATGGGTCTGAGGAGTGAAGGCAAGTACACCCCTCAACCTTCCTGTGTGGAAAACAGACATCCTCAAAGGGAGAGGGAGGTCCCGTCTGGCTAGAAGAAAGGAGGAATCTTTAGAGACAAAAGGTATACATGCCAGAGGAAAGAGCCCCCTGTCGGTTCTAGAGGCATTGAGATCCACAGCAGGCCTGGGTCTAGGAGCGTGACGGCAGGCAGTTTTTTAACATTTATCTGTCTACATCGGTCTTAGTTATAGCAGGCAGGGTATTTGTCACACAGACTCCCTAGCTAGAGTGTGCAGGCTTAGTTGATCCCAAGCATGTGGGATCTTTAGTTCCCCAACCAGGGATCAAACCCGCGTCCACTGCACTGCAGGGCAGACTGTTAACCACCGGACCCCCAGGGAGGTGCCTGTCAGTCAGTTCTGACAGCGCTTGCAGTAAATGGACCAGCTCCCCTGAACACTTGGTAACAGAACATTATAAAACATTGTTTACTGTTTGTTTGTGGGATGTCAAAGATCAAAGAACCTGGACAAATGGCCTATCATATCACAGCTAATTGGGGAAAAGGAAAAAGAGTCCCAGGGCACAGAGGAGCTGGTGGCTGCTGGACCTTCTTGGGAAGAAAGGGGAACAAGGGCCAGGTTTAGGGCCAGGGGTGAGTGTAGGCGGTCCTGAGCAGCAGGAGGACGTGGAAGCTTCCCCAACATCATCTCTCTCTACTTAGGCTAGGAGTAGGGGAGAAAGTAAGAAAATGAAGAAAAACAAGAGACTTTCAGTTAAGTTAGGTAACAAGAGTGTAAGTAGTGGGTTGAAAGGTGGCCTTCCCAAAATATGTCCACATCCTAAATCCTGAACCCTGTAAATATGGCAAAAGTGTCTTTGTAGATGCAATTTTAAGGAGCTTGAGATAAAGACCGTCCTGGATTATCTAGGTGGGCCCTAAACCCAATGACAAGTGTCCTTATAAAAGGACACACAGGGAGAGGCACCGAGAGAAGAGGAGGAGGCAACGTGACCGCAGATGCAGGGACCGGAGTGATGCGGCCACAAGCAAGAAACAAATGGACCCCCCCCCCCCCAGAAACTGCACGGGACAAGGAGCAGAATCTCCTCTAGGGCCTCTGGNTGCCCTCAAAGGAGGGCAGGGGTTTCAGGTAACCCAAAGCTCCCCCCTCCCCACACAACCCTAGGCACCTCCCTCCAAGAAGGAAGACCAGAGAGAGAGTCTGGCCCCGAGCCACACAGCGTGTCCAGGGCAGGGCCACAGGGGGCACTAAAGGAGCCCGAAGAATGGGGTGCACAGAGGGGCTGAGTGTCGGGAGCAGGCCAGGGCCTAGATGGTGGGGGGCCTCCCAGCCCCTCCTCGGAAGCTCCCAGCACCACGAGGCTCTCAGAGGGCGCTGCATCAAGCAGGCTTGAGTGGAAGAAGTTATAGAACGGGGCGCCTCGGTCCCCCCTTCCTTTTCAGGAGGATCGAGGCTGGGCCTGAGCTACTTCCTAGCTGCCGCCCAGCAGAGGGCCCAGGCCGAACACCGAGAATGCTGCTGGCACACGGGAGCAGCCACTGACTCTGGGGGCGGAGGCCACGGGAACCTGAGGGGCCCCCCAGCCCCTCCTCACCCTGATACCTTGGCCCTCTGCCCCCCGATGCTGTGGCCAGCCACCTGCTTCAGGAAGGAGCAGGTCCTGACACCCAGCTCTTCCTCCTCCTCCTCTTCCTCTTCTTGAATGTCTGACAGATCCGAGTTGCGGCCCTGGTCCACAAGGGAGTTCCCCGGATGGACCCCCAGCTCGGCCGCATCCTCCTGCAAGAGGCCAGATGTGGGAGGACAGTGGGGAGGTGAGCAAGGGCGCGTGGGGACCTTCTGACAGGGTCAGCCCCAGCCAGGATGAATGTGGGTCCCCCTGCAGAAGGAGAGAGGGGCATGCTCCCAGATTGGAGCACAGGCACCGTGCGGGGCGGGGAAGGAAACCTGGAAGACAAAGCGGCAAACGCAAACAGCCAGACACACAGCGCAGAGCAGAGCGAGAGCGGGGTGGAGAGCAGGCAGAGTGGGCAACCAGCACTGGGCTGGCAGAGGCAGGGAGGAGGCCCTCGAGTCCTCGCGGTGGCCCGGGGTGCCCCAGCCCCGTACCTCAGCCCTGGGCCTCAGCCCTGACCCTGCGTCTCCTCCACGGCAGGCCTGGGCACAGGGCAGCCTCTGGGGCAACGCTCCCTGGGTGGTACCGGGTGCCAGGCGGGCCTCTCCTGTGGTCTGCTCAGCGTCCTCCTTGGCCACGGAGGAGGTGGCAGGGCCAGGAACACAGTCTCCCAAGGCGGGCTCAGTGGCCTTCCCGTCCCCAGGGGCACCCAGCACAGCCGCCCCAGCCTGCTCCTGAAACGGCAGGCACTAAGGAAGGGCCCCCCACCCCGAGCCCAGACCCTCCTCCCAGCCTCTGCCAGCCACCCTCCTCCCTGGCCAGGTACCTGTGAGACAGGTGCTGGGGGCTCCTCTGAGGATCCTCCTGCCCTCTCTCTGGGAGGGCTGGCTGGGGGGGCCCCTGGGGGCTCTTGAGCTCCATGGGGGTCGGGACTCCGGAGAGGAGAACTGGGATCCCCCAGCCCTGGGGAGGCTGGAGCAAGGGGCGGTCTGGCCTCCGGGCCTGGTCGTGGGCAGGTGCAGGGGACCCTGGCTGGCCAGGAGGCCTCAGCCAGGGCGGGGGCGACAGGAGCTGGGAGGGAGTCCGCTGACTCGCCGTGGGGCGACATGGTGCGCACGGCCACTGCGCGGCAGGCCTGCAGCAGTTGCAGCTGCGCCAGCTCCACCAGCACGCTGCCCGCCGTGGGTGAGGCCACCTCCATGATCTGCAGGGGAGCACAGTACGGGAAAAGGGGGCTGCAGTGACGTCCCCTACTGGCCGCTGGTGCTGTGCCGGGAGCCGCACCCTCGGGTGCCTGGTCTCATCTGAGCCTCCTGGCCACAGGGCCTCAAGGCTAGAGTCCTAGTCCATGGGCCACCAAAGTCCACGCTCTTAACCAATCTGCTACCCAGTGCCCAGATGCCTGGGGCGGGCAGCTCCATGACAGGCCGGGGAGATGAGGCCTCTCAGCTCGGAGAGGGCAGAGACCCACGGCCCGCTCCCGGGATACAGGTGGGTACCCCCGGGCCGTACCTTCTGCCCGTCAGCATAAACAGCGTAGCCTGTGACCCGGACGCCATTGGAGGTGCCGGCCGCATCAATCGTCACTGGGAGCCAGCTGATGATCAGGATCCCAGGGGAGGGCCCCGGCTCGACCTGCACATCCAGGGGGGCGTCAGGTGGGCCTGGGGAGGGGGCACAAGACCCAGCATTGGAGCACTCCCGCCAGAGAGGACAGCCCACTCTGCCACTTCCCTAAAGATGCAAGTAGCAGCCAGTGTCCCTCTGGGGCCACCCTCCCAGGCCTGACCTCCCTGGGGCTCACACACACCAGGTGCCCGTGCCCGCCTACCTGCTGGCAGCGTGGTAAACTGCAGGGTGGCAGCCCGCGGCTCTGGCCTCTCCCCACCTGGTTCCCAGGACCCTCGAGGGGGAAGCTGAGCCTCTACTCGGGCCTGATAGAGGGTACCAGGCCGCAGGTGGCAGAAGGTGGCCCAGTAGGTGCTGGGGCGGGCAGGGGGGCATTCTTCCCCGTTGAGGTAGACGGCATGGGCCAAGCTGCTGTTGCTGGGCACCCAGGCGATCTCGGCAGACGTGGCGGTCAGCCGATGGACCCGCAGCTGGCTAGGAGCCATGCCGGCCCGGGCCCCCAGCAGCAAGCAGCAGCGCAGCGGGTCGGAGCCACCCCGGCTGGTCAGGGCCTGCACAGAGACCCACAGGGGCCCCTCCTGCAGGTCCAAGTTCTCCAGCACAGCTGTGGGGGGCGCCCCAGACCCCAGGGCCTGCCGCAGCTCCCCATTCACACAGACGTGGTAGCCACATAGCTCCACGCGCTCAGGAGGCGGCTCCCAGGCCAGCACCACGCTATGGGCCAGCTGCTTCAGGACAGCCAGGCGGCGGGGGTAAGGGACAGCAGGGGGCTCCCCCAGGCCCTCGGGCGGGGGGCTCGGGCTGGGCGCCTCCCTGGCCGCCTCGTCCTCCGGTCGGGGCTGGCTACGTCCCCCGCTGCTCTGGCCCCCACTACTGCTGCCGCCTCCGCCGCTGCTCAGAAAACTAAGCTCGGGGCCTGAGCTGTGGGACAAGTCAGCCAGCTCCGGAGGCAGGGAGGCCAGCAGGTCGTCGTCAGACACGCGCTCAACAAAATTGGAAGGGACCAGGCCCCGCCGGCCATCCATGAGCTCCCCTGGGGAGGGGAAGACAAGAGAGGAGGCGGAGAAAAACACAGCCTGATCAATGCATTGTAGCAAGGCTTGGTGAGTGATCCAAAGCATGTGATTCACCTGTTGGCACTTTTAAAAGAGCAGTCAAGATGTGGACTGGGAAATTATTGTTACATTTTCACTGGTGTGATAACAGTACTGTAGTTCTATAGGACAGGCGTCTTTTAAATTTTAATGTGCAGATGAATCACCTGGAGGTTTGTTAAAATACAGATTGTTACTCAGCTGGGTCTGAACAGGGCCGAGATTCTGCCCTTTGAACAAGCTCCCAGGTGATGCTGCAGGGATGAAGAATGTCCAGGTTCTACAGAGATGCTCACAGAAGTATGTCTAGGTAAGGTATTGTGTGTCGGACTTCCCTGGTGGTACAGTGGTTAAGAATCTGCCTGCCAATGCAGGGAACACGGATCCGATCCCTGGGCCAGAAAGATTCCACATGCCTCGGAACAACCAAGCCCGTGCGCCACAGCTGCTGAAGCCCAAACGCCTAGAGCCCGCGCTCTGCAACAAGACAAGCGCTACCCTCTCGCCTCAACTAGAGAAAGCTCAGGCACTGCAACGGAGACCCAGTGCAGCCAAAATTAATCCATTCATTTAAAAATACATAAAATATCATCTGTCAACAACTTGCTTTTCAATCCTATTTTTAACCCACATGGGAAAAAGGCAATTATGACAAAATATTAATAATTGTTGAATCCAGGTGGTACCTAGGTGTTCATATTATGATTTAACTTTTCTGTCTGTTTGAAAACTGTCATATTACATGGGTCTGAGGAGTGAAGGCAAGTACACCCCTCAACCTTCCTGTGTGGAAAACAGACATCCTCAAAGGGAGAGGGAGGTCCCGTCTGGCTAGAAGAAAGGAGGAATCTTTAGAGACAAAAGGTATACATGCCAGAGGAAAGAGCCCCCTGTCGGTTCTAGAGGCATTGAGATCCACAGCAGGCCTGGGTCTAGGAGCGTGACGGCAGGCAGTTTTTTAACATTTATCTGTCTACATCGGTCTTAGTTATAGCAGGCAGGGTATTTGTCACACAGACTCCCTAGCTAGAGTGTGCAGGCTTAGTTGATCCCAAGCATGTGGGATCTTTAGTTCCCCAACCAGGGATCAAACCCGCGTCCACTGCACTGCAGGGCAGACTGTTAACCACCGGACCCCCAGGGAGGTGCCTGTCAGTCAGTTCTGACAGCGCTTGCAGTAAATGGACCAGCTCCCCTGAACACTTGGTAACAGAACATTATAAAACATTGTTTACTGTTTGTTTGTGGGATGTCAAAGATCAAAGAACCTGGACAAATGGCCTATCATATCACAGCTAATTGGGGAAAAGGAAAAAGAGTCCCAGGGCACAGAGGAGCTGGTGGCTGCTGGACCTTCTTGGGAAGAAAGGGGAACAAGGGCCAGGTTTAGGGCCAGGGGTGAGTGTAGGCGGTCCTGAGCAGCAGGAGGACGTGGAAGCTTCCCCAACATCATCTCTCTCTACTTAGGCTAGGAGTAGGGGAGAAAGTAAGAAAATGAAGAAAAACAAGAGACTTTCAGTTAAGTTAGGTAACAAGAGTGTAAGTAGTGGGTTGAAAGGTGGCCTTCCCAAAATATGTCCACATCCTAAATCCTGAACCCTGTAAATATGGCAAAAGTGTCTTTGTAGATGCAATTTTAAGGAGCTTGAGATAAAGACCGTCCTGGATTATCTAGGTGGGCCCTAAACCCAATGACAAGTGTCCTTATAAAAGGACACACAGGGAGAGGCACCGAGAGAAGAGGAGGAGGCAACGTGACCGCAGATGCAGGGACCGGAGTGATGCGGCCACAAGCAAGAAACAAATGGACCCCCCCCCCCCCAGAAACTGCACGGGACAAGGAGCAGAATCTCCTCTAGGGCCTCTGGGGGCACAGTGGCCCTGCCAACACCTTGCTTTCAGGCTTCTGGCCTCCAGCACTGTGAAAGGACACATTTCTGTTGCTTTAAGCCACCACCCAGCTGGTGGAAACTTTTTACAGCGGCACTAAGAAATTCATCCAGGCACGAACACTATGGGGTGTGATGCTAGCGGGAGGAACCATCACACTAGGCAGGTCCGCAGCCCTGCAAGCCTGGCGCGGGAGCCAGGGCCACAGTCAGGCTCACAGCCTGCAAGCCCCTGTCACTGAGAGCAGTGCAGCTGTGGGATCAGATACAGATGAAGCCACCAAAGTAAGGTGAGGGATAGAGTGTCTGACACCCACTTGCCTGCATGCCTTTCCAGCTATCCTAGATTGCATAGTTCAAACTCTAGTAACTTGTGGTTAGTTAATATTTATGTTCTTGCTGGTGGTGAATGGTGGTGGTTTAATGGCTAAGTTGTGTTCGACTCTTACGACTCCATGGACTGTAGCCTGCCATGCCCCTCTGTCCATGAGACTGGACAGAGTTGGTGTTTAGATTTTTTTTTTCTCATTAAAAAAGCCATTTTTCTGGGAGCTATTTAATCCTTCTCTCCATTGTCCATCCCTAGAGAGAGTTTAGTTGTTTTCCATCATTCCCAGCACCTGCTCAGATAACAGGCATGGGGCCCCAGGAGGAGAGACTGAGCAGGCCCCACAAACTCAAAGCTTTGGGTGATACAGACCCAGACCCAAGCACTTTGCTGAATCCCCACACACGTCTGCAACTCTCACCTGCACTGTCCACCCCTCATCCTGGCCTCCACACCACACTCTCCTCCATGCTGTGAAAGGTCGCAGCCTGGCACCCAGCCAGGGCACCCCACAGAGTCTGCCAGCCCCTGCCCGACCGCCCAGTCAGTAACAGTGTCTGCCTCGGTGATCTGATCACCCCCATGGGCACCAAAGAACTGTCCTGGGCACTGTAGAACCGCCCTGGAGCGCAGCCCTACCTGGGCCCTGGCAAGTACCACTTGCTGACACCCTCTCCCGGGCCCTGGACCCCGACCCCTCCTCCCCACACTCACTGGGTTCAGCTTCAGATCTACACACCACGTGCCCGACCTCGAGGTCACTAGTGCCATGTCTGCCAGCAGAAAAGCGAATTTAGCTGAAACTCCCTGTGATGCTCTATCCACCCTCTGGACTGTGCTGGGCCCTGTCCTGTCCTGCACGGGGCAGACACGGGGTCAGACCAGCGCCTGCAGAGCCCTTTCCCCACAGGCCACCGGGTCTCTCTATGCCTCTCTGCCAAGTCAGAGGAGCAACGGTGGACTCAGAGGGTGTAGATAGGTGGAGGGCTTTGGGAAGAGGAGCTTCAGAGCAAACACAAGGATGGGACAGTCCCCACTACCTCCTACCTTCAAAGAAGCCATCCTCGTCCATGCTGCCGTAGATGTAGATGTACTCGCCGGCGGTCAGCGGCAGCTCAGCCTCTGGGTTCTCGTTGGGGCCCTCGAAGGGGTTGTAGCTGCCGGGAGGCCCAGAGGAGGAGGGGGACGGTGACCAACATCCTGTCTCCTCCCCTCCGTCGCTTGGCCTTGGGGACACTTTGTTGTCCACCGTTAACCACAGGGAGCGCCCACTGCACCCACCCCAGCCCAAGGAGGCAAAGATGACTTCTCCCGCCGTGACCCCCACCACACCCCCTCCGTCTCGTTCCCCCCACGCACCCCAAATGCCGGAGGGCCGGGGCACGGGGATCAGGGCCAACCTGTAGCGAGCTAGGAAGACCTGGACCCTGGCTCCGCCCTGGCTGCCCTCTGCCACTGCTGGGAGCAGCGAGACGCTGTCCGCCTCCAGCTCCTCCACCTCACTGGCCGTGTCCACCTGGGGGCAAACAGAAAAGGGCCAGTCCTCTCCAGGACCCAGGGGCCGACTGCAAACCCGGCAGGGGAGGCCCCGCTGTCCTGAGACAAGAAATAGAGCAGATGCTGGACAAGGCCAGCAGCAGTGAGCTCCGCCAACGCTTTCTAAACCAGTACGTCAGCCCCCGGGTACTGGTGGAGCCCAGAGGCCCCAGGTCAAGGGAGAGGGGTCAACGGTGACCCCTCCCTGAGCCCCAGCCTCTGCTATACCAGCTCAGTAAATGAGACCACCGTGCCCAGCAGAGAGGGGGCAGCCACTCTGGCGGTGGGGGACAAGGGGGAGCCCAATGACACAGTCTGTGTCTTTAAGGTTAAAAAACTGCAATAAAGCACTCTAGCTGGAAGCAAAGGGACAGAAGGGGCTGAGAAGTCCCTGGGACAGAGGTACAGCCAGGGTAAGCGGGGGCACGCAAAGCCAGCACCTCCACTCGTGCCCACAAGGGGGCGGTAGAGGCCGCAGCTGGGCTCCACCGCTTCCCGCACCTGAGGCTGCAGGGCTGCTCCGGACGCCCCTATCCCGCCCCCCACCCGCACTTTCTCGGGTTTAGGAGGGAGAGAGAGAGAGGGCTGCGGTTGTGAGTGATACCAAAGAACTTGGCAGTCATACCAGCTACCATATGTTAAGCATCTACTGCTCGCCCCACACGGTGGGAGGTTCCGTCCTTGTTTTGTTTGCACATCATCCTCCCCACAGCCTCACCGGGCAGGCTTGTTAGTTCAAAACTCAGACGACAGCGAAACCCAAGCCTAGAGAGGGTCAGCGACCTGCCTGAGACACAGCTGAGACCTCAATCCCGGAACCCGTGCCCCTTCTCACAGCGCCTCAGGCTTCTGCCACAGACACGCTCACCGCCAACCTGCTTATGTGGGTCCTGGCCCCAAAGGCTCTCCCTCCCTGCAGCTCAAGACTCTAGGGCCTCGCTGGGGCCCAGAGGGGCGGGCTGGGCAGCCCCTGAGTAGGGACGGCAGGCAGGACCAACAGGCAGGGCAGGCCCCATCGGAGCACCCCGCCTGCTGGGAGGAATCCACAGACCCCTCTCCTCCGGGGCCTGGCTAGACCCCCCACACGGGCCAGCAGCCCCCCAGCTCCTAGGCCACCCCCTCCCTCCACCCGCCCTGCCAAGGCAGAGCTAGAGCCCAGGCCCCTCCTCAGCACTGACCTCAGGGGTGGGGCAGGACTTGGGGCTGTTGTGGATGGACTCAGAGCGAGAGGAGTTGGACAGAGACTCTGCCCTTTTGGCCGGCGTCCTTCGGGAGACCCCGGCAAGGGTGGCAGAGGCAGGCTCGGAAGACTTCGGGGTGCAGCGCCCCGGGGAGGCTGGTGGGAGGTCGAGCTCTACAGGAAAGATGACACGTGGCCTGGGGGGTCGGTGTCCCGAGGAGTGACCCGTGACCACGTGTACTCTTGGAGCTAGCGGTCAGGCCCTCCATGGCCAAGTTTCCTTTCAAGAAGGGAAATCCTGGGGGAGCTTACTGAGTGGAGGCGGAGGTGACCTACACGTATTATTTCACAGCATCCTCAGAGCAACTCGATGAGGTGTAGTGGACGCCCCTGTCTCAGAGCCTAGGACACACGGCCCACAGAGCTTTAGCAGCATCACTCCCTGAGTGAGTGGAGCCGGGACCACCCGATCTGACCGATGCCCAGCTGGCTCTTCGCCAGCCCACACTGCCTGACTCCTGGTGCCCACCTCCCAGCCAGGACCACAGAGGAGGGGGAGGAGCAACTACCTGAGATTCTCCAGTGGGCTCAGCTGTTTCCCTCTGCCCCGCCCTCCACCCGGAGCCTGGGTCAAGCTAGAACGGGCTCTAACTTGCTATGGGACTTTGGGTGAGCCGCTAGCCTTCTCTGACCCTGAACTCCGCTCAGGACAGAAGCACCAGGCTGACGGCGCTGGGGGTCTACCTCACCTTTGGGGCCGGATCCGCGGCAGGGCTGAGGGGTGGAGCAGCAGCAGTGGGGTGGCGGGCGGTCCCCCGGGGCACTGCAGCCCAGGGCGGAGGTGAGCAGGTCCAGGGGGCCAGGGTGCAGGCGGAAGGCCTGGAGCTCCCGCGCCAGCAGGCTGAAGCGCTCGGTCTGGCTGCGGCACTGCTCCTCCAGCTCCCGGACCCGGACCTGGGCCGAGACTCAGGATGAGCTGCCGGGCCGCGAAGCTGCCTAGGCTGGCCCTTGCCATCTCCACACAGCCCCGCTTCAGATCACACCCGCCCCAGGCCCCAGGCCCCAGGCTGGGCACAAACCCTCAGCCTGGCCACCCAGCTGCCCCAACATAGGGTGGATGAGGGTCGAGACCAGGCACCATGGGACACCGTCACTTCCAACCCCACCTCCAGCTCAGCTTCGTGCCCCAGGCGGTGGCACTTTCTGGGCCAAAAGGGGTCGCCCCACCCCATCACCACCATGGTATCACTTCAGGGGTTCTCTGCTCTGTGGCTCGTCACCCTCCCACAGCCAGTGACCCACATCCCTGCCCTCAGAGATGTCCCCAGAGACCCCAGAGTTCAAGACATTGTTGGGACAGGAGTGAGCCAACTCCTAGGAGTTTTTCTCAAGGATCAGGAGAGTCCCCATCAAGGGGGTCATGGGTCAGACTGGCTGGCTTTGGAACCTCCTCCTGGTCTCAGGGACTGGGTTTCAGAGATGGGCAGGGCCTGTATGTGCCAGGCACAGTGGCAGGTCTGTGGCCCGGGCAGTGAGAATCCCAGCCCATCTACGGAGTCTCAGCCTGCGACCAGTCACACCCCTGTCGTTGGACAGGAGGGCTGGAACCGCTTGAGCCTGAGGGAGGAGACTCAGCTCAGCCAGCCTGGAGAGGTGTTGGGGAGAGCCCCCCTGCCCCCACTCCCCAGGAAGGTGGGGGATCAGGAGGCTGTACCTGCATGGAATCCAGGGTAGACTGTGGCGGGAAAGGAAAGCCCAGAGGAGAGGTTAGAACTCTTACCCAGAGGGCATTACCCAGAGAGGGAGAGAGGGGCCCAAGTGGACACGACTCAGTCAGCTTCCTAGACCAACTAAGCAAGTGCTAACTGGAAAGATATTTCAGGGCCAAAGGTGGAGGGGATCGCCCCAGCCCCCAGAGCGTTTAGGGGCCCTTCCTGCAAGCCCACACCCACACCCACACCCTCACCCACACCCTGGCAACCCCCTGCAGCACTCTCTGAACCACCCCAGCCTCTCCCCCAGCTGGCAGCACGGTGGCCACCTCCAGGGACCCTACCTCCAGCAGCTGCACAGCGCCTTCATGCTCCCTCTGGGCTTCCGCCTGGGCCTACAAGTGGGAGGAGGCAAATGCTGGAGGACAGGGGTGAGGACTGGGGTGGGATCGAAGGAGGAGGGCAGGCAGGACGAAGGAGGAGAGAGGAGAAGGAAGGGGGCTGGGAAGGGGCTGGGGTGCCTCCCTCCTGTTCCCACTCTGAACCGCACCTCAAGTCCGAAGGCGAAGGGGCTGAGAAAAAGGGCCTGGGACTGCTTCCTGCTTCCCAGACCCTCCCTCTTGGGGTTTTTTCCTCCTCCTATCTCTCCTGATGCTCTCTGGCTGCTGTCTTTTGCCCCTTCTGAGTGTCAGGGCCCCACAGGGCACAGTGCTGGGCCTGCCGTCACTCTCTCTCTAGACTCCCATCTAGTCGCAGGACCAGATGCACTGAAGACTCCGAAACCTGTCTCCAAGACCGACTTCCCCAGGATCCAAGACTCACAAGTCCAGCTGTCTATGGGGCTCTCCACTCGAGTGGTTAACACACAGCCCAAACTTGGCCGAAACGGAACTCAGAACTCGGGATGCCCGACCTCGCAAACCTGCTGCCTGTCATCCCTCACTCCCGGCGGGTGAAAGGCCCAGCCATCTATGTAGTCAGCACTTGAGTGAAGGCGCAGGGCACTCAACCGGAAGCCCACAGTGAGTCCTGTCGATTCTCTGTCCACAGTGTACTTCGGAGCTGCCCACTTGTTCCCCGCTGTGGATTATACTCTCACCCAGGCAGACATCATCTCCCACCTGGACCTCTGTGTCCACCCAACACCCGAATGCCTTGCTTCTTCACCCACGCCCCTGTCCATTCTCTGGAGTGCTGCCGAAGTGACCCTCTCTCTAAATGACGAATCAGACCATGCCACTCCCCTGCTCGGGACCTTTGAACGGCTTCAAACGACTCAGAAAGCAGAATACCCAAACTCCTCCCCTGACTTTGAAGGTCTGATGTGATCTGGCTCTTGCCTACTCCTGCCGTTCCGTCCATCCTACCACATGCTAGCCACACTGGTCTGTACCCCTCAAGCTTCTCCCCACCACAGGGCATCGGCATGAGTATACCCCCTCCCCAGAGTGCTCATCAGCTGGCTCCTTCTGACCCTCGAGGTATTAGAGGCCTTCCTTGCCAAGCTCACTGAAGAGGTCCCTCGCCCCATCCCCGCCCGCCTGTGTTGCATCACCCCGGTAACTTTCCCCACTGTACTTGTCAATGCCTGTGATCAGCTCACACATGAATCTGTTTAAGTTCTGCTCAGTCAGGGACCTGGCCTTTGCCCCTCACAGTCCCTCCAGGGCCTGGCACCGTGCCTGGCACACAGTCTGTTAGTTAGATAATGTTAGTTGCCCAGTCGAGTCCGACTCTTTGTGATTCCACCAACTGTAGCCCCCTAGGCTCTTCTGCCTATGGGATTCTCCAGGCAAGGATACTGGAGAGGGTTGCCATGCCCTCCTCCAGGGGATCTTCCCCACCCAGGGATGGAATCTGGGTCTCTGCATTGCAGGCGGATTCTTGACCGTCTAAGTCACCAGGGGTTCTCCATAAATGCCCACATTGGATGAGGGTCCGGAAGCTACAGCTGGGGTCTGGCAGCCCCCCGCCCTTCCACCGCCCCGGACGCCGCCCCCACCTGCTGCAGCCTCCGAACCTCCTCCCGCTTCTCCTGCAGGCTGAGCCGAGCCTGCTCATGTTCCACCTCCAGCTGCTGCCGCCGCTGGGCCACCTCCCGCATGTGCTGAAACGCAAGAGCCTGCGTCAAGGCCCGAGCCCTGCTCTACTGTCTCTACGGAAGATCTAAGATGAGGGCGCCTCAGACACCATGTGTTCCAGACACTCTGTTAAAAAGGAAACTGCGGCTAGAGAAGGAAAGGGCCGTGGGCGCCAGGACTCAGCCTACACCCCCGCGCCCCACGCCAGGCACATGCTTCGCCAGCCCTCTTTCGCCCCGTGCTGCCCAGTGTCCTCACCTTCAGCACCTGCTCCAGGCTCTCCAGCTTGCTCTGCAGACCTTGGCTCTTGAGAAGGGCCGAGTCCCTCTCCTGTGTCACCCCCAGGAGCTGGCCCCTCAGCTCTGCATTCTCCCACTCCACCTGGATGAGGGGGTGGGGGGGCGGTGCAGGGAGTTGAGAGCATGAGCCTTGCCCCCCAGCACCCCCGCCCCCAGGAGCCACAGGGTGCTCTGTGCTCTCCCCAACTGGGGAGCTGGCAGAGGCAGTGCCTTGCCTGGGGATGGGGCCCTGGCAGGACCTGGGCAGAGCTGCTACCTGCTCCTTCTCCGTGGCTCTCCCACTGAGCCGAGAGTTCTCCTCCACGAGGCGGGCATTCTCGTTCTGAGCTGCCCTGAGCTGCAGTTCCTGCGAGACCAGAGGGGAGCTCCAAGGAGGCTCCCATCACCCACCTCCTCCTCTCCCAACACAGGCATACGTGGGACCCTGCTGGCCCCCTCCTGGGACCTGCATCAGCCAGGAAAGGGAAGCCCGGCCAAGCAGGAGGGAAAGCATGCTTTCGGGGCAGGAGAGAAGGAACTGGCATTCTGGGGGGTCCTCCACCTGGTGGGCCTGATGGACCCAAGGAGCCGGCCTCCCAAGGCCCCACAGAGCTCACCAGCTCCTCACATCGCCTCTGCTTTTTCCGGGCTTCCTGCTCCAGGCTCTCACATTTCTTCCTCTTCTTGCTGAGCTCCGATTCCTGCGGGATCAGAAAGGAGCTCCTCACACAGGAAGGCAGATCCACCTGCAAAGGGTCTCCTCCAGCGCCTTAACCCAGGTCTTACCAGTTGCTGCACCCTCTGCTGTTTCTCTGGCTCCCCTAGGACCACAGCTGGGTTTTCCACATCCTCCTGGGGTGTGGCCTGAAAATGGCCAGGGGCAGTGGGCTGGCACCTGAGGGCAAGGCCTCAGGGCAGCCTGCCCCCGGCCCAGCCTGTCCGAGGGGGGTTCCCACCCCACCTCACAGTCAGCAAAGAGATCCCTGCCCAGGAAGGAGAAGGGGTGCTGTCTGCCCCCTCCCCCCCCATCTCCAGTTGATCCTGAGTGTTTTGAGATCCAGAGACCCATGATTGCCCTGGGAGATGGGTCCTCTATCCAGGCCAAAGCTTTCCCTTTTTAGCTTGCAGCCCTGCTCTGCACTCAATAACTGTCCTGGGTGTCCTTCAGTGACTGGCAGGAAACTAGGAGGCTGCCTGGGCCCCAAGGCGGGTGATGTCCCCAGACCTAGGGGTTATGGATCCATAGTCTTGGCCTAGCACCTACAGACCTGTTCAGACCCTCCTCCTAGCTTCCCCAAACCCACCCTACAGGCACACCCCGGTTATCCATCCGTGCAAACTCTGGAGGACAGGTCTTGACGAGTGATGCTACTACCTCCCTGGACCAGGCAGAGGGGCCAAATCCCTTCTCCCAACCCTCTTCCCGGAAGGAGGGGGACCCAGGTGCCGCCCAGGACAGAGGATGGAGAGGAGCCAGACCTCTAAGTTAGGAGCTCCGGAGCGGGGTCCCCAGCTTTTGGGCCAGGGGCCGCCTAAGCCCGACGCCCGGTGAGGGTCGCCCGTACCTGGAGCCGGGGAGGACACCTCGCCGCCCCCTGGGAGCCGGGCCAGGTCTGACGGACCGGGCAGGCGCTGAAGGGGGCGTCCCCGCGCTGCGGCTGCGGCGGGAGGCAGCGGCGCGGGCTGGGCCCCGGACGGCTGCCAGGGCAACCGGGGATTTGCGGCCGGGCCATACCACTGGCGGCGCGGCAGGGGCGGCAGGGCGGGCCGCCGGCCTCAGGCCTGAGGTGGGGTGGGGCGAGCCCCCGGGGATGCGCGCAGCGCAGGTACGAGCCCTGAGAGGCCGGGCCGAGGACCCGGCCCGGGCCATGCGAGCGCCGCCACCTCCTCGTCGGGGCTCTGAGCGCGGTGCACGGGGATGGGGGAGATCCCGGAGCCGCTCCCACCCCATTCTCCGCACACCTACACACCTGCCCTGGCGTCGGCGCTCACCTCTCCCGGGGCCCCCGGGGCGGGCGCCCCTGCTCTGGCCGGGACAGAGGGGCCCGGGGGCCGGGGCGGCGAGGGCGGCTCCCGCTGGTTGCGCAGGGCGATCTGCCTCTGCAGCCGCAGCACCTCCCGCTGGGACTCGCGCAGCAGCCGGTCGAAGTCCCGCACGTGGAGCCACTGGGGGCCCTCCTGGAGTCGGGGGACCGGGAGCCGAGTCGAGCCTAACCCCGACCCGCCCCGCGCAGTCCCCAGCTGAGCCCGCCCTCCGCCGGACTGTAGGGGCCCTCGGGCGCGGGC
This sequence comes from Neotragus moschatus, assembly GCA_006410615.1. Classification (NCBI taxonomy): domain Eukaryota; kingdom Metazoa; phylum Chordata; class Mammalia; order Artiodactyla; family Bovidae; genus Neotragus; species Neotragus moschatus. Next base: position 1,214,168 of record SJYA01002687.1, read on the forward strand.
AGGTGCGCACCCTCCCCATGCATCTATGCCCGGTCGCAGATGCATGCCTACACAGCCCCATGCTTCCGCTCGCCCGTGTGCAAACACTCCCGGGAGCTCGTTTACTGGACACTCGCGGTGTCCTCGGCACTGTGCTCAGTGCCTTGAGAGCATCCCTGCAACCCAGTGTGAGGTTATGCGTGAGTTCATACAGCCAAGCCCACTGGCTTGCAGCCCGAAACCTGGCCCAGAAATTCCCAGGTCTGGGACTCACGGCTCCACCCCCTTCGGTTCAGGCGCCGGGTCCCAGCTCCCACCTGGGCCGTTGCCAGGGGAACCTACTCCCAGCAGCCTCCACCTGCTCGCTTCATTTGCATCTCATTAACATCTCAGTCTGCATCCCACACCGCCAGGCCGGCAGCCCTAGATAGGGCTGAGCCGGAAGGGGTGACCAGGGCCTCCTCGCACCTTTCCCGCCAGGGTGAGCCTGGCCTGCAGCTCTCTGCACTCCCGCTGCAAGGCAGCAATCTGCTTGTCCTTGGCCAACAGGGCGCTGGCTGTCTCACTGAGGTCCCGGGCTCGTTGGCGCGCCAGGGCCTTCCGGCAAAACTCCAAGCTGGCCCCTGGACTGGGCATGGGTGCATTCACCTGGCCAGGGGAGGGGTTAGGCCAATGGTCATCTGAGGGCTGGGGTATTTCTCCCACTTCTCAGCTCCTCCCAAAGGAGGGGTTAGGATGAACACCTTTGAAATGTGGCCTTCACCTGCTTCCACCCTGAGTCTGGATCTACCCTGGCCGACCCTCAGCCTCGCTTGACCCCTTCCCTGCAATCCTCAAGCAAGGGTGAAAGGGTTAACTCCACCTTCTAGCTTAGGCCCAAAGGATGCTGCTAATTGAGGGATGCCAGTGTGAAGGGTCTTGTCCCTGCCCCCACCACCTCTGCACCCAGAGATGAGTGCAGCAGGAGGCGGCTGCTAGCACCAGCACTGGCAATCCAGAATTCTGCTTTCCCTGCCCAGGACCCCCCTGCCCAGCCCTTCTCTCCCTTCTGTGGTTCCAGAACCCCCCAACCCCCTAGCCTGGCTGGCATTGGCCCTTCCTACACCTCAGCCGTTGGGTTCCTGCGTCCCTGGGTACTAAGAGTCCACGATGCCCAAGCCCCACTGCCCTGGCACCCCTCTGCCCTGGTCACCCAGCCTCCATCCAGTGGCCTCCCATCCTCACCACCCTCAGGTTAGTCTCCTGCAGCTTTCGGGCCCTCTCCTCCAGGCGCTTGGCAATGACCGCCAGCTCGGCATTCTTCCGCTTCAGCCTCCGCACCTTCTCCTCCGTCTCTGGGAAGCTGCTCTTCCTCTGACAAGGGGTCAACCAGAATTGGGGCATGTGGGGAGAAGCCTGGACCCTGCCCCAGACCCAATCATAACAGCCTGGGCCTTGGGCTAGACTCTTGGGCTCACAGGGGGGCTCCTTGGCAACTCTAGGTAGGGGTTCAGTTCACCCTCTCTGGGTCTTGGGGTCATGTCAGCTCCATGTAGCTCCTGCTTGGAGGGATGTTCATGGCATGAGAAGGATGCTGAAGCAGAGAGCCGGGGTGTCTGAGTCTGCCTGCCCCCCAGGACCCAGGACTTGCTTTCCAAGCCTCACCAGTATCTGGTTCTCCTCCTTAAGGATGGCACAGCGCTGCTGCAGCTCCCCCACGGCCCTCAGCAGCTCCAGATTGGGCCTGTCCCCGAAGCCCATTTTCAGCTTGCCCTGGCACAGGAAAGGATGGGGTGCATGCAGCCCCTCAAGAATCACCCTACCTATGGAAATCAGAGCCCTCTGTATGGACGCATTCCCCCTCCACAGTCCAAGGAGACATGGAGACAAGAAGGTTCTCCCCCATGCCCCAGGCCTTCAGAGTGGAGTACAGAACAGGCTGCTTAGTACATAGCATCTCCCAACCCTGGGACCCTCTCTGCTAGTCCCCAGTTCTCCCCACCCCTGCCCAGCATCCCCTTTCGGGAAAGACCAGCCTCAACTCCCACCCCCACTCTTCTGGGCTCCCCCAGGTCCTGAGTCCCCCAAAGTCCAGGTCCCTCCATCGTCTACAGGAGACGGCTCACACCCACCCACTCCCTGGCTTGGCCCAGCACTGAGCCCCTCTCCACTGAGTCGCTTCTTCCAGACTCTGATTCCATCACACACACCCCCACACACTCCCCCAGTATCCCCCAGCCCCCAAAGACAGAGAGGTGCAGAGAAGAGAGACAGACACAGACAGACTGTCAGAGAGAGACTCACAGAGGGAGGGGGAAGGGGAGGGTTCAAGGCAGACAGACAGGCCGAGTCAGAAGGACAGACAGATGGTGAAAACCAGAACCACTGAGATTTCTGCCCAAAGAAGGGAGGACAGATGGTCACTGAGATGGACCCCCAGACAGAGATAGGCCCGGAGAAGACAGAGGGCAGTGAAGTCCCTGACGATGGCCAGGCTGGCAGGCAGGGTGAGAGCCCCAGCCTCGCAGACCCCAGCCGACCTCAGCTCTCTTACCTTAGGGAAAGCCTCTGCCTCCAGGTCCTCCAGCCTCTGACAGCCGGGTCCGGAGCTCAAGGCTCCCCGCGCAGGGCTGGGCAGCCCAGTTTCTGTTCTTCTAGGCTCCATGCCCTCCACAGGCCCCGGGCTTCGGGCTCCCTCAGGCTCGGAACTCTCCTCAGGCCTCAGTTCTCCAATACGCAGATCCATGGGGGTACCAGCCATGCTTGGGGATGCGCCTCCAGCATCACCTCCCCGGCCTGGAGTCCAGCTCTGCCAGGCGGGCAGTGCCCACGGCTCCATGTTTCCAGGGTCCCTCAGCGATGGAAGGGATGTCAGTTGCTCCATGGTTCTGCCGAGGGTCCCTAGGACCCGGGCCGGGGAACATCACCCAGCCAGCTGGAGGGGCCGATGAGGGTCATGCCAGGCCAGACCCTCTCCTCTTAGAGCTCTTGGCTTCACTGAAATTCCATCCAAGGTTAGCCGAGTGCTTCTTGCCCACAAAGGAGGCTGCAGGAGCCGGGGCTGCCGGAGGAGCTGGAGTCAGGGGTGTGCGAGCTGTGTTTGCTCGTGGCTGTGTGCACAAGCCTGTGGAGGAGCAAGGGTGTCCCCGCAGGGGTGGGGAGAGTGTGCTGAGGCCACCGACAGTAGCTCCGGCTGAGGGTGTGCTCACGTCTGCAGGTCGGCCTGTGCTGGTCAGCACAGCTGTGTGTGTGTGTGTGTGTGTGTGTGTGTGTGTGTGTGTGTAGGATGGGTGCTCCTACTTGTGTGTGCTGGGGGCTGTGGTTTTGTGTGCCACTGCCTGAGCCTGTCTCAGGGTTGCCGGTTGTTTCTGCGTGTGGGTGTCTACTGCAGGGCTGTGGCGGTGTGGGATGCTGCCACTGGTTGTATCTGAGCGTCTCAGTTCTGTGCCGCTGTTTGCGTGGCTGTCATTGTGTGTCCGTCTCGGCATCTGTGAGTCTGACCATCCATCACGATCCCTTAGCCCAGCTAGGGTCCACAGGAGCTGCTGGGGGTGATCCCCAAAGGTCCGCTGGAGTCCTTTATCTCGCGCTCCTCTCTCCGCCGCTGCTGGCCAGCTTGCTGGGAGGTTGGGCTGGTCCTAAGGAGGCCTGGGTCGGTGGGCTGCTTGCCTCATAGTCTCTCTCCCTGCTGACCTCAGCTCTGGGGACTGAAGGGGTTCCCTGTAGTCCCAGAGCCCCGAGATGGTGGGCGCGGAGGAGGGCCGAGCCTCAGAACCAGGGGGGTGAGCGAGGGAGAGCCAGCCCTTCCCTCCCCCTCCCCCTCCCTTCCCGCCCACCAATAGGAAGTCGGCTGCTGGTTTCCATGGGGATGGCGCTGGACTGGTGGGCTGGACCGGCAGGCAGGGTTGGTACACAGGGAAGAACAGGTTCCTTAGGATGTCGACCCAGTGCCCCCCATGTGAGCGCCCACCCTTCCCACACACACACCCACGTCTTCCGGTGTACGGAGACAGGGGGGCTGCAGACAGGGGGGCTGTCTACATAGCTGTCCCAGTCCAAGCCGGTTAGAGACAGAGACAGCGGGTTGGCACGACAGAGATCCAGCCACGGAGAATGGCAGGAATAGAAAAGATGGAATTTAAGATGAAACAAAGAGAGACAGGGAGAGAGAGACAGGGAAATCAAGATAATGAAAACAAGAAGAGAGAGACAAGGAGACAGAGATGGAAACAGGCTGAGATAATTGCTTCCGCTTCCTCCTGGCTTCTGCCTCCTGCATTTTGGGGGCAACCTGGCCATCTCGGGCCAGCAGGGAAGGCCACGTGGCTTGTTAGGCTGGCTTAGCCCCAAACTGTCAGGAAGCTCACCTTCTGTCTCGATCTAAGCCTTTCTGTTATGGTAAAATGGCATTTTGGGGACAAGGATGTGGAACCCCTCCACCCTTAAACCAGCCTCTATGTGGCGGCAGAGACCTAGATGGAGTCCCCAGGGACACAGATGTTGGGAAGGACCTCAGAGAGGCCTCTGAACTGGAGACCTAGTCCCTCAAACCTGAGGCTCTAGCCAGTCTCTCCTAAGGGAGGGGGCCCCCGTGTGGCAGCCCCAGGGGATAGCACCAGCCTTGCTAAGCCACAGAGTCCCAGACAGTGGGCGCTACCTAGGCCAGAGCTGATGGAACTGTTGGTGGTGGGGGAGCATGAAGAAGACGTGTCATCCTCACTTCCCTAAATCAGTATACAGATCCATACGTGCAGGGTGTATGCACGTGCCGTTATGTGCATGCGTATGTTTGTACACATATACAGGCCATACGTTTGTCTCTGTGGAGGTGGGCAGACATCGTGTTACTTTACATACATATGCACACGCATATACGTATGCACGCGTGTATGCTGTTGTGTGTCTGTGGGCCTCCCTGGGTATACAAGTACACGTGTTTCCGTGTGTGTGCCATTGCATAATGTGCTTGTCACATCGTCCACATGCTGTGATGTGTGTGTGAGGCTATGTTGTGCGAGTGTGTAAATTACAACATGTAAGTCATCTTAAATGTATACGGCTGACATTACACAATATAGCATGCTCTCATGCAGTCATGGATCTGTCATGACATACAAGGACATGGTTTTATTTAGATCTATGTGTGTAGTTACATGCATCACCATGTCTCTCTTGTATATTCATTCTGTATGAACGTGTGACTATGTGTACGTGTGCAGAAGCACCGTGTTTCTGTGAATGTCACCATATGTGTATTTATATGCTCTTCTGTGACACATATTATATGTATTTATATCATTGCATGTGTGTACACTATTGAATATATTTGTGTCCTGAGTGTGGGTATATCCCTGTGTGTCATTGTGTGACATGCTGCCATGTATATGTACCATTTCAATTTTTTTTTTTCTTTTGGCTGCACCATACAACTTGTAGGATCTTGGTTTCCCAACCAGGGATCAAACCCTGCCCCACCTCCACAGTGGAAGCTCAGAGTCCTAACCATCAGGGACATCCCTATACAGTTTGTACTGACAGCTTATGTATATGGGGCCCTGTGTGTGACTGCACTGCTGTGCTGGTGTGTGCTTTGTATATTAGCATCTGTGCCCTTCTCTTATGTATGAGATGCTTTTTGTGTGTGAGCCACAGTGAGTTTGTTCCCAGTTCTTAGACTACCAAGGAGCCCCTAGACTGTCCGAGATTACAGCTTAAAGTAGGCAGCCTTCCTCTGTGGGTTTGAAAAGCAGGTGGAGGGCAGCACAAGGCGGGAGCTCGGGTGAAGGGCAGGAGGTCCTCAGAGCCCTGCCCTTGACGTTCTGCCCACTTTCCTCCTTTGCAGGGAGGCCCTCCCCCGGGGATGGCCCTCCGCAGGCCACCAGCCGACCAGGCCCAGAGCCCCCTTCTGGTCTCTTAGGCAAAGCCAAATCCATTTCTCTCAGGAGAGAGTGACTTTCCCTCTGGCCTTTCTGCGCATCCATGTGCCTGCTAAGCCCCACCACACCCAGCAAGAGAGTCTCAGACAAGAGAGAAGAGGAGTCCACTCTTTATTAGTGTTGGGGTCCCAGGCACCGCTCCCGCCTCCATGCCGTCTCCCCCTCTTTCCCGCCTCTTGCTCATCCGGCATCCGTCCGCGGACGGCCGGGCCGCTGGCGGGGGGCGCCTCTCCGGCTGCATTGGGTCCAGACGTCCACCTGCCGGCCCTCGGGGCAGCCGAGGAGCCCAGGCCGCGTTTCCGCGCGGGCCACGGCGTGCAGGGGCGGCTGTTCGAGGGTCCGGGCGGCGTGCGGGGGGCGCCCGCGGGGCTCACCTGTCCCACGCGGTCCCGATGGCAGGGGGATTCGGCGGCGGCGGCGGCGTGGTCTCCGAAGCCCACAGTACACTCATCCATAAAGTAGGAAACACTACACCCTCCAGTGCTGTTAGTAGTGCTTTCTACTTTATGGGTGACTGCACTGTCTGTCTGTCCGTCTGCAGTGCTCTTCAGGCCGCCGGCTCTTCCTCCAGGCTCCGGCCCGACGGCCCCCCGGCCCTCCCCCTGCACCCCAGAGCCCGGCCCCCTGCACCCCAGACCCTGGCCCCCTACCCTCTGGCCCGGCACCCTGCCCGCCAGGCCCTGTGGGCGGTGACTCAGCATGGCGCCAGACCCGGCCTCCCTCCCCCACTTCCTCTTTGGTTCCCTCTTCCCTTCCCCCCAACCCGGCTCCACCCCGTCGCCCCCACGTTCGGGGGGGACTCAGGTGGAGACGGTGGCCACTCAGGAGGCCTCACCCTAGACCCCGGTTCTGACCCCTGGCGGATGCCCTCCAGAGCCGGACCAGAGGCCTGGGACCCCAGCCTCCTATCCAGCCCAAGGCCGGAATCCCTCACCACCCACCGCTGTGGCTCCCCAAGTAGGAGCCCAAGGCGGTCTTGACAGAGCTGGTGGCCATGTTGGGTGGAGAGAGACCCTGAGCACCTCTCCGCGACACCAAGTCCCCCTTTCCAGCCTCTCCTCACCCTCTGCCATCCCCACCCTATTCTCTCAGCCTCGTCCCTTGAAGCCTTGGACCCCTCTTTCTTCACTGAGGGCCAGGAGCCATTTTCACTCCTTTGTCTAGAGAGAAGTCAAGGATTTTGAGGTGCTGGCCTACCACAGAAGCTATAGACCTGAGGGGTCTTGCCTCTCTTTGCCCAGCACTTGGCTTGGAAGCCTTGGCACCAGAGCCTCCCAAGCCCCTCCCCAGCACCTCCACCCAAGGCCTGTGGCCCAAGCCCCTCATCGCCCCTTGAGGCCCAAAGTCCAGGAGCCCCAGCCGGGGCTGAAGTGAAGGTTCAGATCCTTACCTAATGACGCAGGGCTGAAGGGTGCAAGCCCTGTGCTCCAGGCTCCCAAGTGGGGTTCCCTTCAGGGCGGGCAGGGCTTATAACCCCGAGGCCACGTGGGTCAGATCTCAGGGCGCCCAACGGTCTTGGAGCCCGCCCCCACACTGCTGTGCCGATTAGCTGCCCCTCCCCTCCCTGGGGAGGACAGACTGACAGGAAACCAGAGACAAGCCTGGGTATTGGCGGGAGGGGGCTGAAGAGACCATGGCACACACCCTGGCAGGTGGCTTCCGGGACCCCAGGCCTGCCCTTCCCCCCTGACACCAGCCGCGGGGGGTAGTTCAGAAGTCCAGGAGCTGCCACAGGAGTGACCCCAGGACGTAAGGGCTGCCTCTCAGGGCCTAAATTCTAGCACAAGAGAAGAACCTTTTCTCTGAGCTCCACTCCCACCGACCCCAGCCCAGAAAACTTCCCTCCCTTTGGGACGGCAGTGGCTCTCAGCCCGGGCCATGACTCCTGTACTTGCTGCCCAGGGAGGCCACCGAGGAACAGGTGTCCGACGGGGGTCAAGGGCAGCACGTCACGATACCCTCCAGGTTGCCCCCAGCACCCCACAAAGCACCCCTCCCCCTGCACCGCCTGCGGGAGACCAGACCCCCTCAGCACGCTGTGGGGGTCACACCGGGCCTGTTGACCCTAGACTTGGTGTTCCCATGCCCCGCAGGGCCTGTCAGTTTAAGAGGACAGGGCAGGGCGGTGATGAGGTCTGGGGTCTCAGGCAGGTCCTGGGCGTCACTGGGTTTGGAGGGCTGGAGGGAGAGAGGCTTGGAGAGCAGAGGTTCTAAGCTGCTACCGGATGTGGGCACGGGGCCCGCCCACCTGCATGCCACCCCCGCTTTCCCCATGGGGAAGGCAGGAAGCTGCCCATCCCAGGGCCCCTGGCTGGGGGTAGGGGGAGCGGGAAACGGGGTGGGGGGCTGGGTGGGGGGCTAGGGTGAGTGATTCTCCAAGCCTCTCAGTGGCCTTGGCTCTGGCATCAAGAGGGGTGGATTGGGCCAGGGCCAAGGAGGTAAGGGGGCAGGTAGGATGGACGACAACCACCCAGGGACTCTTTCCCGTGGGCATCTTCTCTAGATCCCTCATTCCAGGCCAGGCACACACAGACTGTGGGAACCCTTGGATTCAAAGGCCCAGAAGAGGACTGGCCTGCCAGGGAGGCAGCAGGGGAGAAAACTGTCTTGCATCTTTTCCTTCAGGCTTGGCAACCCTCAACCTGGAAAATTGTTACCCATCTCCAGGCCCATAAATAGGACAGAGAAGGGCAAACACGGTCCTTCACCTGCAGGCCTGAAGGGACAGTGGTGAGGAGGATGAGCTGGCCAGAAATGGGACAATGCTCCTTTAACAGACCACCGCAGCAGACCCTGGGTGGAGGGGAAGTGGCTGCCCCAGGCGATAAGAGGATAAGAATATCAGAGTTGTGCAGTAACCTGGGTCACTGGACTCCCACCCTTCAGGGTTACTCCTCCGTGAGCATCTTGCCGCCCCCTTCTAGAGTCATCGCCTTGGAGGTGTTTCGTCCCAGCAAACGAGTCACAGGCTGAGGGCCAGGGGGCCTGGCTTCGGGGCCCAGCTCTGCTGCAGGCTCCCTCAGCGTGTGACCTGCAGCAAGTCAGACCTGAGCTTCCTCCTGAGAGACACGCTTGTCCCTCAACAGTCCCCAGCCCCAGCCTGGCCTCTCTCCTGACCAGAGCTGGGTGGGGGGCACCCCTGATGCCTGCCCCTCTGTGGCAACAGAGCTGTTTTCCCTGTCTGTCCTCAAGGCTCTAGGCCAAGGACCACTGATTTTTTTTNGCAGGGCCTGTCAGTTTAAGAGGACAGGGCAGGGCGGTGATGAGGTCTGGGGTCTCAGGCAGGTCCTGGGCGTCACTGGGTTTGGAGGGCTGGAGGGAGAGAGGCTTGGAGAGCAGAGGTTCTAAGCTGCTACCGGATGTGGGCACGGGGCCCGCCCACCTGCATGCCACCCCCGCTTTCCCCATGGGGAAGGCAGGAAGCTGCCCATCCCAGGGCCCCTGGCTGGGGGTAGGGGGAGCGGGAAACGGGGTGGGGGGCTGGGTGGGGGGCTAGGGTGAGTGATTCTCCAAGCCTCTCAGTGGCCTTGGCTCTGGCATCAAGAGGGGTGGATTGGGCCAGGGCCAAGGAGGTAAGGGGGCAGGTAGGATGGACGACAACCACCCAGGGACTCTTTCCCGTGGGCATCTTCTCTAGATCCCTCATTCCAGGCCAGGCACACACAGACTGTGGGAACCCTTGGATTCAAAGGCCCAGAAGAGGACTGGCCTGCCAGGGAGGCAGCAGGGGAGAAAACTGTCTTGCATCTTTTCCTTCAGGCTTGGCAACCCTCAACCTGGAAAATTGTTACCCATCTCCAGGCCCATAAATAGGACAGAGAAGGGCAAACACGGTCCTTCACCTGCAGGCCTGAAGGGACAGTGGTGAGGAGGATGAGCTGGCCAGAAATGGGACAATGCTCCTTTAACAGACCACCGCAGCAGACCCTGGGTGGAGGGGAAGTGGCTGCCCCAGGCGATAAGAGGATAAGAATATCAGAGTTGTGCAGTAACCTGGGTCACTGGACTCCCACCCTTCAGGGTTACTCCTCCGTGAGCATCTTGCCGCCCCCTTCTAGAGTCATCGCCTTGGAGGTGTTTCGTCCCAGCAAACGAGTCACAGGCTGAGGGCCAGGGGGCCTGGCTTCGGGGCCCAGCTCTGCTGCAGGCTCCCTCAGCGTGTGACCTGCAGCAAGTCAGACCTGAGCTTCCTCCTGAGAGACACGCTTGTCCCTCAACAGTCCCCAGCCCCAGCCTGGCCTCTCTCCTGACCAGAGCTGGGTGGGGGGCACCCCTGATGCCTGCCCCTCTGTGGCAACAGAGCTGTTTTCCCTGTCTGTCCTCAAGGCTCTAGGCCAAGGACCACTGATTTTTTTTTTTTTTTTTTTAAGGAGAGAGCTGGAGGCTCAGCCTCTCCAATCACAGAGCTTCTAGGGTTGGGCGGTTTCTGGACAGGTTGGGCCTTGCCCTAATTCCATCCTGAGGCTGGGGTTGAGGACGCATGGAACTGGTGCGGGGGTGATCAGGACCTCCATATCCTGGACTTCTCCCCCAGCTCTGCTGGGCCTCAAAGGAAGAGAACGTGGACACCAGAGACAAAGTCAAAGACAAGGAAGGGTTAGGGTCTGAGATAAGGACACTGAGACAGTAAGAACCGCCCAGGTGAGCCGAACAGGAGTGCTGGGCTGGGAGCCCTGCTCCATGCTGCACAGCCCATAGTGTGGCCTGAGTGACTGAGCAACAAGAGCCTCAGCGCAGGCCTGCACACACGCACGTACACACATGTACATGTACATACACGGATAGACACACACGTACACACATGCATATACAAACACACATGCGTGCACACATACACATACATATATACATGTGTGCACATATACACATACATATACAAACACACATGCGTGCACATACACATAAACACATGTGTGCACATACACACATATGCAAACACACATGTGTACACATACATGCATATACATATAAACACACATGCGTGCACATACACATATAAACACATGTGTGCACATACACACATACATATGCAAACACACATGTGTACACATGCATGCATATACATATATAAACACACGTGCGTGCACATACACATACATATACAAATATACACACACACATGCACATATACACACAGGGCCTGGAGAGTCCAGAAGCCTCCCAGTCCCCAGTCTAGAGAGGCACAGCAAGCCCAGACCCACAAAGACGCCCTGCAAGTGACACCCCAGCTCAGGCCTATACTCTGAGGAAGGCCTCCTGCACACTCCTGGACATAACCTGCTCCTCCCTAGAAAAACCCGGGGAGGCTCACTTGGGAATCTGAGGCCTGTGCTTGGGAGGATGACTGGGCAGAGGTGGGGGTAGCTTCAGGACACCGGCGCCCTGAAGAGAGGAGCAACTCCCACTCCTGCCTCCAGAGCTCCCCGGGATGAGAGAGAGCAACCTTGCTGATGGCCAGTGGCTGACTGAGGAGGTGGCTGAGACAAGAGGCCTCTCTTTGTGAAGGAGAGAGGAGTTTGAGTTGATTCTTCCAACTCCACTCAGTGGTGGCTGGCGGGTCTGGGCTCAGCCAGGCACTCAGTAGGCAGCCTGGGCTCACTGAGACTCTGCTAGAAAGTGTCCTCCATGGTCCTTCCCAGTTCTGACGCTCCTGGAACTCGCTCAGAGGCAGCAAGAGGGGAAAAGGAGTCGGGACCAAGCTAAGGAGTAGGGATGGGGCTGACATCAGAAACAAAGTGGGACCAACCTTTCCACCAGGGCAGGGCCCTGAGGCTGTTGGGTATGGGACCGGCTTCCTGGAGGGCGCCAGGCTTACAATCTCCAGCCCCACCTGACCTTGCTGACCTTGGGGACAGCCTGTGTTGTACGCCAGGCTGAGGCTGCAGGCAGGTAAAGGTGACCCCGAGGGGAAAAGGACACAGCTCCTGTCTTCAGGGTCCCCAGTCTGAGAGCCAGGACACATACACATGCAGGGTGTGGGAGCTTCACATGTCAGTGTGAGCGAGCGGCTTGTGCCTAAAGCAGGTGCAAGGCTTCAGGCCTAATGGGGACACAGGACTCTTGCTTGAGCAGGCACTGAATCTTCAGGGTGATGGGGGACACACCACGTGCCTTCACACACGCCGACATCTTATAAAACGGTAGCAACAGGCCATGTCAGTTCTGAATGGGGCTGAGGGGCCCGTGGGGCTGGACTGACAGATGCTTAAGTGGCCAAGGCCCATCAGAGAAGGCTTCCTGGAGGAAGTGAGCACGGATGGAAGAGGACTGGAAGGGGAGGAGATAGAGAAGGGAGCAGTTGACTGGGCAAGGAGAAACAGAGAGCAAACGGCCTTTTGAAGGCGTAACACCTGCAAGGGAGAATGGACCCCCAAGGGTGGGAGAAATTCAAGGGTCTTGTCTGCACAGGAAAGTAGAGAAGAAAACCAAGCCTCCCCTCCAGCTGCACGGGCCCAGGGCCCTCACTCAGCAGGCAGGCAAAGATGGCAGCCCAGATAACCTGCTTGGTGCGGAGACAACAAGAGAGAAGCCACGGGCCCGCTGCACAAACAGGAAGTCAGGGGAGAGCGGCCCACCCACCCTCGAGCGAGGCTGGGGGACGGGCCTGGCCACAAAGGAGGGAGACTGAGCCCCTGGCGCTGCACAGTGGGGCTAAGGGCGATTGGAGTCAGTAGCCCCAAATGTTAGGATGTCACGCTCCCTGAGGTGGGGGGGCTACCAAGGGAAGCAGGGGCTGAAAGGAGAAAGCCCTTCAACAGGCCAGGTCCCCAAGGACGCTGCAGCACCTAAGAAGGCTGGTGTCTCAGCCCAGAGCCTGGGGGGACAGGGGAAGGGGCACCAGGAGTGCTGAGTGGCCTCCAGACAAGGAGCGTGGGCACCCTCTGCCCTTGGCTTGCCTGCACAGCCCAGACATCCTCCAAGTTAAACCTCATGCTCTCCTGTGCTGCTCTGTGAGAGGCAACTGCGGGAACCCTGGGAAGCCAGCTCTGCTCCGGGATGAGGTCAGGATCAGGCAGCAAACTGACCTGAGTGAGGAAATGGAGCTGCAAGACCAGAGACAGGCTAAAGGCGGCCTGAGGTCACAAAGCAACGTAGGACCAGGTTCAGGGTTTTGTCCGCATCATCCAGGAAGAGGCAGGGTGGGCTGGGTAGGAAGGGGGTGTGGGTGTGAGGAAGAAGACCACCCTGATCACTGCCGTGGGAGTGCCCATGGAACCAGACACATCCTCCACCAGGATCCCCTAGGGACACAGGAAGGACAGGGGAGAAAACACCTTCCCGATTCCCTCCACCCAAAGGTACGAAGGTGCCTGGTTTCACTGCAGATCTGCACCTGCTCCAGTTTTAACTGCTACAAATAAACTCTGTGTGTGTGTGTGTGTGTGTGTGTGTGTCCCAAGAGTGGAGCTGGTCAGCTCATCCCTGTCTGGAACCCACTATGGTCTCTCCTCAGGCTAACTGCCTACCCCCAGCATCAGGACCACAAAAGTGAGGGTAACCCTAGGAGGTGGGAGACCAGGAGTCCGGTCCCCACCCTGGGGCTATTCACAGTGCAACTTTGGACCCGTCCCTGAATCTGGCCCCCAACCCCCAGCCTTTGTTTCTTCATCTATAAAATTGAAGAAGAGGTTGACCCAAGGACCTGTGTGTACTCTAGGAAGTCCCCAAGAGCAAGGGGCCCCAAAGCCCTTGGAGGAAGAAACAGCGTGCCTGTGTTCCAGGACCTGCCCGTGGATTTCCCCGCTGAGTTCACAGGCAGACCTCCCATAGCTCAGAGACAGCAATGGCTGGGAAGGGAGCTCAAGCTGAATCCACCCCTCCTAGTGGCTGAGAACAGGGGCAGGGAGCTGGGGGTCTCCTCCGCCTATTTGTTCCCTCCTGCCTGCATCCTGCCCTCTACAGCCGACCTCACATCCCAGGGGCAGCTGAAGAAGCAAAAGGTGAGGGGGTGGAAACAGCAGAGGGCTTTGTAAGGACTGCTCTCTGAACTGCTCTGGGCTGTTTCTTTATTCACCTCCACGGTGTGCACACTGATCTGGGGGGTGGGGGGGGGGGGGCGAGGACAGCAGCCAAGAACTTTATAAAACCTCATTTGATCATCATGCTGACCCAGTGCTGTAAATGATAGTATCCTCTTCTCAGAGATGAGGAACCGGAAACAGCGAGGTTAAGTTTCACCTTCCTGAAAATCAGCCAACAGCCGACAACCCATTTCTGTTTCCCTAAGGAACTCCGTTCAAGTGTCCCCCGGGGGACCAAGCGGACTTCAGCGTGGACACTCAACAGGACAGTGAGAGGCAGCCTGCCCCCCTCCTCATCAGCCCAGTTGGAGAAGAGGGTTGGGTAAAAAGCAGGGAGAGGAACCCAGGGCAGACTTCCCCGGCCCCAGGCTCGGGAGTGGGAGGAACAGAGGGGTCTAAGTGGGTCCCCAAGTGGTCAACAGTGAGGGGCAACCCCGACTTCTTCCCTCGGAACCCGTTAAAGTAGTCAGGTGGGGGGCGGTGGCCACCAGGGCTGGGAGCTGCTTCTGCAGCCACCGCCGCGGCAGCTCATGGCCCTGGAGCCGTTAAAAAAGTGACTCAACCAGAAAGTGCGTTTGAAGCGACGCCCGCCAGGGCCCCAGAGCCAAACCTCAAAAAGACGAAGTGAGAGAGACGGCGGCGGGGGCTGGGCTGGGGGTGGAGGCCGCCTGGAGCAGCCTGGCCAAATAAGGGCAAATGTTCCCAGGCCGGCCAATGGGGCGCAGGCCGCTGTGTCCTGGGGTTGCGGCTCCAGGGAGGGGGAAGGGGTGCTGCGGAGAGTCCTGGGGCCAAACAGGGAGTGGGGACAAGGCCGGGGGCCCAGGCCCTCCAGGAGGGGTCCATGGGCCAGTGAGCCCGGGAGTAAAGCAGACGCCTCGTCCCCAAAGACCTTGTTGCTGCAGTCAGGAGACCCACACCTGCAGACTGGGGCTCAAGGGGGCAAAAGGAAGAACTAGCCATCACCCCTGCCCCAGTTTTGTGCCCGGGTCCCCATCTGCCGCAGAGGAACCGAAGAGACACCATGGGGACAGCTGGGCTGAAAACCACCTCTCCCCACTCCTCGTACAGCCTTGCCTGGCCGCGGACCTTGGGCAAACCATGTTCCCTGAAACTCAGTTTTCTCATCTGTGAAAGGGAGATAATGCCCCATGGATGATACTGAGGAGCAAATGTGATCATGCAGGTGGCCAAGTTTTTGAACCAAGTAATTGTCATCCTGACAGAACAAATTATGACTGTGGAAGCTCTAGCCTGAGGGCTGCTTCTCCCTTCTACTCTGCCTCCCAGTGGCTGTGAAGATCCCTGGACTGGAACACCACGTGGTCCCCAGTTCTGGCCTCTGGTAGGGGGAGGAGAGGTGTGGAGGCTGGTGGGCAGGGTAGGGGTGTCTTTCAGTCTGAGCTTAGGCCCCCTGCTGCAGGGTGGGGGTGTCTTCCAGTCTGAGCTTAGGCCCCCTGCTGCAGACGCAGTAGGCGCTCTCCCAGGTTGTCAGCAGGCGTGTCAGTGCCCACCTGGACCCCCCTCCAGCTCCTCACCACCTGCCTGGCTCTAGGAGCTTCAGACCTCAACCCCCTCCCCCTGCTCCCCCGGGGTGCAGGGCTGAGAAAGTGAGTCTACTCAGATGCCCAGAGAAAGTGCCTGTCCAGGGTGGGCGGAGGCAGCTGCTGGCTTCTCCAGGGCCTGTGATCAGGCCTCAGGCCCTGCAGGGGGACCACAAGCCCAGGAGGAAGGCTGGGCCTTGGCAGCCAGCCTCAACCTCCCTGTGGACTTCTTCTCTCTCCCAAGCATAGATTTGCATTTTCCCCTCTGCCCTCTGCCACTCAAGCCCCACAGAGACCAGGCGACAGTTAAACCCGCTCTTCCGGCTAATGGCCCAGAGCACCCACTTCCTTTCAGGTATTTTCCGGGCTTGGAGGAGGGGTTGAAAGGGTGGCAGCAGCTGGGTTTGGGGAAGAGGGGATGGGGACTCCATTTTGGAGAGGAGCTGGGGTCTCTCCACCCCGCTGTCAAAAGCTGTTCCTTATCTCCCCCCAACCCAGTTCTCTCTGGAGCACAAGACTCAGTGTGGAGGAAGGAGAGGAAGCAGTCAGAGAGCCGCACAAGGGCTCAAAGCGGCCTTCTAGCTCCCTGACTTCTAACAGGCCTCCCTCTGTTATGGGATGACCCCGCAAGGAAAGCCTGGGCTTCAAGTCCTGTGTCCATGCCCCTGTAAGGCCTGCCCTCCACTCAGGGGTGAGCAGTGCTGAGACTAGGAATGCCCAGGTCTACAGGGGAGATGGTTTCTATCGTATGCTCAGAGGTTCTGACATCGAGGTGCCAGCAGCCCAAGGCAGCGTTTTCTCTGCACTCAGTTCCTGCTTCCTGAAATCTTAAAGCAAAGAAAAACACCAGTATCTATAGGTGAAAGGTACTGAATCGGGCTGTGGAGGACACAAAAAGTCTCAGTGACCTCTCTTGAGGGCAGGCTGATCCCTGACTTTGGGGCTCAGTCTCTGTGCCCATACAGCGAGGCCTGGCATGACTCTCCCAGCCTGCGCATTCTCTGCATGGCCTGCCTTCACTCTTTCCCCTGCCCCAACGCCCTGGACCTCCACCTCCCAGTGGTGAAGGCCTCTGAGCCCCAAGGGCCATGTGCTTTCTTCCTCAGATCAAGTCTTACTGGCTCACACAGCAGCAATTTTTATCAGTGAGGCTATCTGTTCTCTTAGTTCAAACAAGACTGAGGACTTGCCGAGTGATCCGGTAGTTAAGAATCCACCTGCCAAGGCAGGAGACACGAGTTCAATCCTTGGTCCAGGAGGATCCTACATGCCCTGGAGCAACTAAGCCCCAGCACAAGTATTGAGCCCACACTGTTGAGCCCTTGCTACACAAGAGAAGCCAGCACAATGAGAAGCCTGCGCCTCCCAGCCAAGAGCAGCCTCTGCTCACTGCCGCTGCTGCTAAGTCGCTTCAGTCGTGTCCGACCCTGTGCGACCCCAGAGACGGCAACCCACCAGGCTCCCCCATCCCTGGGATTCTCCAGGCAAGAACACTGGACTGGGTTGCCATTTCCTTCTCCAGTGCATGAAAGTGAAAAGTGAAAGTGAAGTCGCTCAATCGTGTCCAACTCTCCGCGATCCCATGGACTGCAGCCCACCAGGCTCCTCTGCCCATGGGATTTTCCAGGCAAGAGTACTGGAGTGGGGGGCCATTGGCAACTAAACAAAGCCCTCACACAGCAGTGAAGTTCCAGAGCAGCCAATAAATAAATAATTTAAAAAAAAAAAAAAAAGCTGAAGGGGCCAGCCACTCATGAGCAGCAAAAGTTACATCTGACAGGCTGACATGAATCCAAGAGGTAGAAAACTAATTAGTCCCAGAATCATTTCACCACATGATACAAAAATGGAGGTCTTATAACAAATGATCAAAGCCAAGAAGAGGTTAAATGACATTCACAATCTCAGATCCAAATAGAAAGGAAGTACATATTTTAAAAAAATACAAAGTAGGTCATAAAAATTGAAAGAACAAAGAGATTAAGATAAAAAGCCATGGTACTTGAAGGAAAATGTTGCAGTTTTGATATATTTGTGAATGATAGATACACTTGAAGATCTATTGCCCCAGAAGGTTACAGTGATGACTTTCTTACTTAGAAATTATCTAGAGGGGGACAACTGTACATGGAAGTCCCATGCACAGGCTTAGTAGGTCACAGCTCTCAAATTGCTCTTACCTGAATGCTTATATTTGATTCTCAAAACTATCCTAAGATAAGAATTGCCGATTCACCTTTCAGTATTTCGATTATAACTTACAAACAGAAAAGTGAACAAGTGGTGAGTGCATAACTCGGGAAATTTCCAGAAAGCGAATCGACCTGTGTAACTAGCATCTAGATCAAAACACAGACCGTAACCAGCACCTCAGGGGCCCCTGTGCCCTCCTCCAACCCCGCCTTTCACAAGGAACCACTGTCCTGTCACCTAACACCAGGGTTTTGTCAACTGTGTTTTATAAAAAGGAAACTTACTTTTGGAGAAGTCAAGTGACTTAGAAAGGTCAGGGCTAGTGGGCGGTGGAGGCAGCAGGGCTGGGAGGCAGCGACATCGCCCCTGGTTCCAGTGGAGGGTGAAGCTGCCATAACCGGGCGCAGATGGAGGGTGGCAGGCAACAGAAAAAAGGCAGGGGAGGCTGGAGAGGGTCTGGTAGAGGGCAGCAGATATCTTAGAGCTGATGGACAGAACAGAGGATGCGGCCAGGCGGGAGCTGCAGGCCTGGACCAGTTTCCCAATGCTCCACACGGGGATCCTTTTGTAAACCCCAAGCATCTCCTCCCTGGGCCATTCTCCCCATACTTCCTCCCCCTCCCTGGCCAATTTTAGACTTGAAGACTAGAGATGTAGGTAGTGAGAGTAGGGTGGTTGTGGCAGCTCCATGTGCAGGGACATGTAACTTGCTGGTTCTGTGGAAAAATCACAAAGGGAGCAAAGCTGCTGTGTTTGGGGAGAACCATGTCAGAACACAGCCCTAAACTGGGTGTAGGCAATGCATTTCCTGAGCTAAGGCTCCACCGCTTAATCGTGGCCCAGTCAATTTACTTCTTAGAGCCTGTCTCTGCATCGTTCCCTCAGAATGTTAACCATGACACGGGGGGTTTGTCGGGGATTAAATAAGATAATGGATGTGAAAGCCCTTTCGTCAACTTGTAAAATGCCATTTTTTTGTTTTGGGGGGTATTTTGGGAGGACTGGGTATTTTTTTTTTTTTTTGCTGTTCTTGGTCTTCGTTGCCATGTGCAACCTTTCTCTATGGTGGTGAGTTGGGGGCTACTCTTTGTTGAGGCGCTCAGGCTTCTCACTGTGGTGGCTTCTCTCATTGCACCAGCTCTAGGTGCACGGCCTCAGCAGTCGTGGTACACATGCTTAGTTGCCCCGAGGCTGGTAGAATTTTCTTGGACCAGGGATCAAACCCATGTGCCCTGCACTGGCAGGTGAATTCTTAAGCACTGCCCCAGCAGGGAAGTCCCTAAAAGCCTGTTTAAATGAAAGACGTTACTGATTCTAAATATGAACCAGAGTGCCAGACAGAGTGAGATGTTAAGCTGTTCTTAAACATTTTCTACCTGACTCTTTTACACACACACACACACACACACACACACACACACACACACACAAACCAGGTGTCATGGAAGGGACTTGAGGACCGAACGGCAGGTCGTGGACAGGCTGGGAATATGAAGGTAACGATCAGGCCAGAGGAGTTAGGCCTCGGTGCCCAAACCTGAAGAGAATGGTTTGAATTTAGGCTCTCACCAGTCCATCCCATTACTCTTAGGGAAACTGCTCCCTCCAAGACCAGAGTCTTCTGACTCTTGTTCTGTCAGCTACCTATCCCTGCTTTGGGCTGGAAGCTGCATGCACCATCAGTCAACCCCTCCATTTTGGGGAGACCCAGTCTTTGCTACCCCATGAACTGTAGCCCGCCAGGCCTTTCTGTCCATGGAATTTTCCAAACAAGAATACTGGAGTGGGTAGCCATTCTCTTCTCCAGGGGATCTTCCCAATCCAGAGATCAAACCCAGGTCTCCTGCACTGCAGGCAGATTCTTTACCGTCTGACCCCGCAGGGAAGCCTAAATCGCCCGCAGTGCAGGAGACCCGGGTTCCATCCCTGGGTCAGGATTCTAGCTTTGTTAGATTCCTGACAGGGGATGGGCCTCCAGCACCGTCTCGCCTGTCTGGGGTGCTGAGTGGGTTCCAGGAGCAGAGAAAGCCAGAAGGTGGATTCAGAGGCAGCTCCCAGGAAGAGGCTGCCGGCACCCCAGTCTGTGAAATCCGGTCACCGTGACGGGCTGGCCCTCCCCCCACCACCGCCAGCGCCTGTGTCTCTGGCTTCCTGCAGAGCTGACAGTTAGGGCCCCTCTGGTGTGGAGCTGAGGCAGCGTGAGTGCGGTTATTTGTGCACAGCTCCCTTCGCCGCCTCCCCCCCCAACAGTTTCCATTCTCACAGAGCAGCTACGTCCGGGTCAGACACGCAGGACGGCGGCCGGGGGATTTCCAAGGGACTTTCTGAGAACGCCAGTGAAAGTGGGGCGTTGGCTGCACGGACCGGGCACTCTTGGTAAAACCCACTTCTTCCCTGCAGGACGTGTCAGCTCTGGCCTGGTGGGGCTGCTTCCCAAGGCCCCTTTCAGACTGAAACTGAAGAACAGAAACCACTACCCCTGAGCTCGATCAGCTTGCTGGGCTGGGGAAGTCCATGAAAAACTCAGTTGGGATTGGAGGTAAACGGGACACTCCCTGAGCTCGAAGGCATCAGAGAAAATGGTTCCATTTGAAGAGGACCTGGGAGGGATGACATGAGCAGCCGGACGCACCCAGCTTCCTTTCCTGGGCCTGTGAGAGCGCAAGGGATGCGGAGGGTCACTGGCGAGGCACGGTCTCCCCGCCTTCCCACACAGTCCAGGTCACAGGTAAGACACTGACTCACTAGCAACACCAGGTGGCTAAGAGACACACAGCCCCAGTGCAGGCCCCTCAGCTCCTGAGTCAGAGCTCCGCCTGCGTGCCAGTCCTCACGCAGCACTTCCCCACTATTTTGGTCGACTATATACAGCTCAGATGGTCAAGAATCCGCCTGCAATGCAGACCTGGGTTGGGAAGATCCCCTGGAGAAGGGAAAGGCTACCCACTCCAGTATTCTTGCCCGGAGAATTCCATGGACAGAGGATCCTGGCAGGGTACAGTCCATGGGGTTGCAGAGTTGACACAACTGAGTGACTTTCACACATGCTGTATATACATTTAAGAATGGATAATAAAAGTGAGTGTTTTACCTTTTATAAAACTGAAGTTACAGAATTTTCACATCACTTTATTTTCATAATCTCAAAAGTCCTGAAGTAAATGAAATGTAATCACTTTCATTCTGAACAGACGGGGAGCAAGAAACTTAGGGAAATAAAAAGGAGGACCCTGGGACGTCCCTGGTGGTCCTGTGCCTACAACTTCATGCTCTCAATGCAGCGGGCCTGGGTTCAAACCCAGGTCAGGGAACTAGATCCCACACGTCACAACTAAGACCTAGAGAAGCCAAATAAATGACAACAACAAAAACGGGGACACTAACAGGATTTATTACAGAAATTTAAATAGATGAGAATTTATGATAAATATTTAATTCTAAAACAAATAATTCACCATGGCCAGTAGCATGACGTGACTCAAGAACCCCTACTAGGCCAGAGACAAAAGGAGAGGCCCACCTCCTGGGGAAGCCCGAACTAACCAGAGCAGGACCCAACAAGTAACCTGAGGGTCTCCAGTTAGGGGGACGTAGGGAAGGTGGGCTGGGGGAGGTCAAGGGTGCCACTTGTGGGCCTGAAGTATAGGACGAACTGAACAAAGAGAAAAAAAGTATTAAACATGGTCAAGGGCAAATACTTGCACAAGTACTATTTGCCCTCAGGATTTTAAGGGATACCTGCTGTGCCAAGTCTAGAGGGCAGAAGGCAGCAACCACAGACACCAGGACTACGAGGCTGAGATGGTTGCCTAGACTCAGGACAGCAGATCTTCTGAGACCCAAGGAAGCACATTTGAAAGGCTACAACCCTGGAGGCTCAGCGATGGATCACGAAGAGCAGAAGGGCTCTGCTGCTCTGGGAAGAGGCCTACTGGGCAGTTCGTTCTTACTGCACCCAGCTAAGGGAAAGAGGGAGGGAAGGCTTCTGCTGTGGGTTTAAGAACATTTCTAGGGGTTCATGTTTATTGCCATCTGACTCAGAGTCCTGCTTGTGAGCAAGGGCGCAGCCCTGGGCTGTAGGTAGGAAAACTAGCATCCTACTCCCCACTGAATTCAGTCTCTACCCACCCCCCACAATAGTCCAAAGAGGGTAAAAATGGCCCAAGGACACCCTGGGCTGACCAGTTGATAGTCGGCTGAGTCTTAGTATCAGAAGGCGGGATGTGTTTGAAGTTCTGCCCAGTTAGCTCCACGACAGAAAACAAGCAGCGGCAGAGACAAGGCGGCAAGATGCTGGCAGCTGAGCACCTTCCTAGGTCTTTATGGCTGTGTCTCTGGACTTGTAGGCCACACCTCGACTCTTCAGCTCCCGTACGATTCCTGCAGTGGGAAGTCAAACAGCTCTGTGAGGAGAGAAAAAGTCAGAAGACGAGAGAGGTCCCCTGGCTCCCACGTGGTGAGGGGAGGGGGTGGTACGCTCTAGGCAAACTGGAATTTCTGGACTGCTCATCACAACTGCGTGGCTCGAGTATCATCCCCTTGAGGACCCAGGCACATGCTTGTCAATGACTTAGTAAGAACAGGAAGACAACACTGTAGCTGTCAAAACCAAGGGTTCTGGAGCCAGGATACCTGGGTGGAAATTCTGGCTCCTTACTAACTGGGTGACCTTGGACAAGTTATTTAACCTCTCTGAAGCTCTGGTTCCCTCACAGAGTCATCCTGAGCACTGGCATTAATTCACATGAGAAACTTCCATAGAGCCTGGCACAATAAATGAACAAGGGCTGTTACTATAACTATTATTACCTTGGGGCAGGCGACCAGTGACGGACACTGCATACACGCCTGGCTTAAAGTTACCTGAAAGAGAAGAAGAGAGACTGCGGTTAAGAGTAAGTTATGATAAAAGACCACACACAACCTTAAGCTAAAAATGAAAGAAATGCTGCAACTCTAGAGAAGAGCAATTGCTTCTTTTGGCTACAAGTTTTAAGTGACAGGGCACAAGACACTTCTCATGGCTTTCCTCCGACCCCATCTTTCTCACTCTGGGGCCACTTACCCATTGACTGAAGACTCCCCTCACCCAGCCCAGACAATACATCTAGGCCAGGACAAAGACAAAGGGAGACACTTACTGACTCGCTGCCACTTGGAGACCCAGCTGTCCTCTGGACTCATCATCGCGATGATTCTAGGAAAGGGAAAGAAACAGAGTCAGCCTGAGCCGCCTCCACTGGAGAAAGCGAGACTGAGGGCACTGCCTAGCCCACCCCGGGCCCCACGCCCACTTTCACCCCATTCCCAGCTAGCACAGCAGCTCTGGGAGAGGAAACCTTAGGAAAAGCCAAGAACTGGGCTTCTACTAAGAAGCAAGGAAAACTTTGCACAGAATTCTAGTGCTGGGAAGGGACTGACTCACAGCTAGTACTGAGAGTCCTTGGGCTTAAGTCTCTGGCCCCCAGTCACAGGTCAGTCATCACTCGCCCCCTGAAAAGACTGATGCCCCAGGGAGTGGGACAGCTTTCGAGGTAGATGGCTGATTACAACCAGCACGACCACTGAAGGCTGGGGCCCAGGGCAAAGGGGTGGCTTAGTCTAAACAGTGGGTCCCCTTAGTAAAAACAAGTTAGATTTAATCAAGCTCTGCCTCTAATGAGCTGTCCAGCCTGACTCGCATATGAAGAGCTCTCTCAGAACTTAAGATGAAATTAAAAGGTGAGCTAATACAAGAAAGAGCCCTAACACAGAGCAGATGCTAAATAAACATTAGCTCTCCTTACTATCCTAATCATTCCTCCCAGGGTAGCTGTAAACCCAGAGCACAGGCCACAGAAAGGGCCAGAAGCCTGCTACTGAGCATGACAGGTAAGCTTCAAGTGCTTTCAGAAGCTACAGAGGTCATTTCTGTCATCCTCCCCCATTCAATCAGATATCTGCTGACTGCCTCTTGTGACAGACCTGCACTGATGTTTGTTGATTGCCTCCTCAGTATCCACTTCCTCCTTCTCTTGCTAACAATCTTGGATTCTTACTTAGGAAGCCTCCCTCCCCATCCAAATCCTACATTCGCAGTCATATGCTTCGAGTGGAAGTGACCTCACCTATAGAGGTGGCAAGTAGGGTAAGGCCCATTCTGGCCTGGCAGACCAATCTGGGGTAGGCATGTACACAGGCTGTTCTCATGACCAAATGTGTATTTTCCTCTGTCCTTCTGGCCTTCAACATCTATCCTTCCAGCCTCACAGTACCTGTTAATCCAATCTGATGATTTAATCTAATCAGAATCCCCACCACTCTCCAAACATACCCTGCTTTACCCACTCCATTCTTTTGCTCAAATCAATCCCTTTGTTTAGAATGCTTTTTCTTCCTCATCTTGGCCTCTTCAAAAATTCTATACTTCTTTCCTTTATTAAGAGCCTGATTCATATGCTATCTCCTCCACTTCTGGCTGATTTCATCAAGCCCTCCTCTAATCTTCTTTAGCCTTGGATATACTTACTCTTCAAAACATGCACCAAAATACATAAATAACTCCTATAACTCAATAACAAAAGACCAAAACCCTGATACAAAAATGGGCAAAAAACTTGAAGAGACATTTTACCAAAGAAGACATACAAATGTCCAATAAAGATAAGAAAAGATGCTCAACCTCACCAATCATTAAGGAAATGCAAATCAAAACCACAATAAGATAACCACATCACACCCAATAGGATACCTATTACCAAAAACAAAACAAAAAACAAAGCAACAAGTGCTGACAAAGATGTGGAGAAACTGGAACCCTTGTGCTCTGCTGGTGGCAATGTAAAATCGTGCTGCTACAGAGAACAGTATGGCAGCTTCTCAAAATGTTAAACACAGAATAATCCAGCAATTCTACTTCTGGATATATATCCCCAAAGGAGTGGAAGAAAGCAGAGACTCAAACAGATATTTGTAAACCCACATTCATGCCAACATTATTCCTAACAGCCAAAAGGTAGAAGCAATCTAGGTGTCCATCAATAGATGCACAGCTAATTACAATTTGGTATATACATAAAAAGGGATAGCATTACACTTAAAAAGGAAATTCTGACACACGCTACAACATGGACAAACCTTGAAGACGTCATGTTATGTGAAATAAGCGAATCACACAAGGACAAATGTCATATGATTCCACTTATATGAGGTACCTAGAGCAATCACATTCACAGGAAAGTTAAATGGTGGTTGCCAGGGGCTGGGGGGAGGAGAAATGAGAAGAAGTGCTAACGAACAAAAGAATTGGAGTATCTGAGTGTGTACATGCATATCTACACATGTACAGAGTGAAAGTTCCATGAAACATCTTTTCTGCCCAATCCTTTACTCACCCTTAAAGGAAAACAAAGAAGAATGAAGTGGGCCCACCCTGAAGTAGTTTTAGCAAGCACTGGTTTGGGCCCAGTTCATGTATGAACCCTTCATTGGCCTAGAGACCAAAAGAAACTTAACAGTACCTCCTTAACTCCCAAAGAATACTGCCTCTTGGCTCCTCCCTTGGGGAAAGAAAACTAAGACCCATCCAACTTTAAGTTTCTCTCATTCCCCTGCCCCCACTGGATAATCTCACTAAGTGAAAACTTTTCTCATTGGTCCTCTTAGACATATCTAAAAGTATCAGCTTTGGGGCCAAAATTTATCCTTCATTTTCAAAAAATATTCTCCTGCATTTTAATAAACATGTATATTAAGGCCCTATGCCAGGTTGACGGTGCATGAGACAAATACAATCCCTACCAGAAATTCCCTATTAGTCTAGTGAAGAACTGTCCAGTGGAAATATAATGAAAACCACACAATTCGTTTTTAAAGTTTCTAGAGCCATGTTAAAGGAGTAACGACAAAAAGTAAATTAACTTCAGTAATGCTGCTGCTAAGTTACTTCAGTCGTGTCCGACTGTGCGATTCCAGAGATGCCAGCCCACCAGGCTCCCCTGTCGCTGGGATTCTCCAGGCAAGAACACTGGACTGGGTTGTCATTTCCTTCTCCAATGCATGACAGTGAAAAGTGAAAGTAAAGTCGCTCAGTCTGTCTGACCCTCAGTGACCCCTCGGACTGCAGCCTTCCAGGCTCCTCCGTCCACGGGATTTTCCAGGCAAGAGCACTGGAGTAGGGTGCCATTGATTTCAGTAATATAGTTCCTTTAACCCAGTATGTTCAAAATGTACTGGACAGCACAGCACTAGTGTGTCTCGAAATAACTGAGAGCAACTCATATAGAGTCTCAACAGTCTGTCCAAATTGACTTTGTGGGGTGGGGGTAATATAAAGGATGAATGTAGCAATCCAAAGGGCTTACCCATCAAAAGAAGAGCTGGTGCAGTCATATACCATCTCTCGGTTACCCTTCATCTGAAGGTACGCGTCACAATTGTCACAGCCATCGTATTCAAACTGGTCTATAGTCTTGCGAGAGGGGAAAAAAAAAGGAGAAAGCTGAGCCAAAAGAAAAAACACTTTTCCATACTTCCGCCTCCTGAAGCACAAAGCTCCCAATGTTGGCCGTCTCATCATGCCCCCACCCACCACTCCTACAGCCCCCTGCCTAAGTTCCACTCTCACACCCCTTTTCTTGTTACAGTTGTGCCTCTGCTGAAAGCTGAAGTTGCAAAGGCATGTGAGAGGCCCCTGCCCACACCTGCACAACNTGCACCCTATAGGAAGATTTACAGATGCTTTGCTGTCTGGGTCAAAACTGGCACCAGACAATCCCCACCTCTACCAAACCTTTCCCGAAGAAGCAGGAAGGGAATATGCTTTTTGTGAGGATCAGCCCCTGCAGGCTCTATGGAATTCTCCATACCCACGGAGCACTAGCTCCCTTGAGCTTCACGGTAGTCCCACGAGTAGGTAGAGGACGTTCGTCTGTGTTTATCTAGACTGGAACTGTGGGATATAGATGGTTTCAGGCCCCGCTGTTGTATCTTCCCAACCAGGCCTCCTGAATTGAAACGGAGCTTCTTCAAGGCCGGTCTGTGCCTGGGGCCCGTCCCATATTGTGTTCAGAAGGGCGCTGGGACTGGGGTTAGGATGTTCTTTATCACTGCATACTCTCTACTTTGAAACACACTTCACCCTGTTTGACCCAGGGGAGCTCTCCAACAACTCTGTGAAGTGGGCCCATTTCATGGGTGGAAAAGTGAGGCAACAGTGTTTCGCAGGGTCACAAAGAAAGTCCGTGAAGCATTATAGTGTGAAGTAAACATACAGTAATAGTTCAAATGACACACTGAACCACAAGGAGAATCCAGTCACACTTTCTCTCTCCCTGATCTCACTAAACAATGCTTTCAGGGGCTTACCATTCAGTTCTTGTTGCCGAGCCCCCCACGCTACTCTGCCCTTTCATAAATTAGAGCCTAGCCTCTGATATTAGGAATATTTTTGCCCATGTAGAAGATGAACTTGTTACCCCGAGTGACAGTCACGACAGAAGAAAACCATGAGACCAGATCAAGTTTATGGATAAATATATTAGCAAATAAATACATTTCTCATCATAGTGCCTGATTCAAGCATCTTTCTGCTTGTTCAGATATAAATACCCACGTGGGTGCCTAGGTGCTAGTTCCCCACTGACTCTGGCGGAAGAGGATCCCCAGGTGGGTGCTGTGCCCACTCTGTTCCCGCGTTCACATTCCAAATGGGATAACGCCTGAGGGGGCCATCGATGGTCCAGCTGCCCTGGGGCGAACGTCACCCGAGGAGGCCCCTCAGCTCTTGCCCACTTGGGACCAGCTGCCCTAGGCCAGACTTCCTTCTCTGACCCCACTCCGCACTGTGTATCTGACCTGCGTGGCTTATACTGGGAAGCTGGGCCTCTGGGCCATCTAATCTCAAGGGCCCCAAACTGCTTCTCCTTTGTTCTCCCCTGTTCCCTCTCCCTGCTCCGAGAGGAAGCACCCAGAGAAAAATTCCTTGTTCAGCTATAGTTCAGCCTTTTCTACCTTCATCCCTTCCTCCCTCTTCCTAAATAAAGTCCAGCAGAAATCCTCTTCTTCCACGTCCTTTGGGATTTTCAGCTAAGTGATCTCCAAGGAAGAGGCCCTTTCCACTACCCCCACCACTCTCCCCCAGAGGGACTGGGGCTGCTGGAATGACAAGGGAGCCTGAAGATCAGAGGCTTCAACCCAGGTTCTTCAGGGTGCTGCACCACCTCAGGGACTGCACACCCTGGCTTCTCTGAATACAGAGGAGCTGACAAGTATGTACAAGGAGGGAAAACTCCTTGTGCACCAGGACAGGCCCTGCCTGGTGAAGCTGCAAAGCCCATTATCTTTTTGCAAAGAAGGAAAACGGTAAGAACCAGGCTTGCCGTTGCAGCCCCCTTACTGAGGGGAAGCCAAAGCTGGTGTGCAAGACTGTCTTCAGGAAGGAAGTGAGCAGGGTTCATTCATTCGGCTGAACCCATTTGCTGGTATGAACATGAGGCCTGGGATGACGGAGACATGCTCAGGCTGGGGAAGGAGCACCACCTTTATCACACCTGTCTACCCATGCCTAGCTTCCTGCTCTCAGAAAAGCGCAGCCTGCAAGGGAGCCCACCCACACCAGTGGTAGCTGGTTGCCTGGCTGGACACAGATGGTTCTGCCAACAAGGTCTGGAGCTGGGAGCAGGAGAGGACACCTGCCACCCACCATCACCACCCTCTGCCAGTGGCTCCAGGAATATGGCCCAAAAAAGGGGGGCGTTGTTTTCTGAAGTCCTTTCTTTTCTGAGGAGCAGGACTCTGTGCCAGGTAGGGCCCCAAGTCATCCAACGAGCTCTCTTGGTTGGAGCCAGGACTGAACATCTCACACGGCCTGTTCACACAGCTCCTCCAGCTCATCTTCTGTGCCTGCATTTAGAGAGGGGAGGAGAGAGGTCACTGAGGGTCAGGCCAGCCTCTTGCTTGTTCTACCTGTAAGAGAGAGGCAAGAGCAGGGAATGGGTCCAGAAGGAGTGATTAGATTGAAAGCTGAGAGGGACTCCTGTTGGGACACAGGGGAGAGAAAAACAAATCCAGAGTAAGATACATATATAGCAACCAGTGTGTTACCAACACTTACTATTCACTCATTCATCTAATGAATATGTATTAATCACTAGTGGATCTGGCCTGCAACCTTGTGCCAAATAGAAGACAAAAAGACTAAGCAGGGCCCTTGGCAACCTTGTAGGAGAGGTGTGCATTTAGTAAGCTGCAATTATGCCAGTGGGGCCAGACTGGGCTTATAAGAGATGAATCAAGGGAGGAGAGAGACCATGTCTTAAGTGGAGCATCAGGAAGGGCTTCCTGAAAGTAGAGATACATGAGCTGGTCTTGCAGGAATAGGGAAGAATTCCATCTATGGGAATAGGCAGGCAGCAGAATATTCTGGGCTACAGAAACTGCAGGAAGTGTTTACCTAGTTTGGCTAAAGCTTGAGCAGAGGAAGGAAAGGTGAAGAGTGGAAAATAAGGTTGGGAAGGCAGATGGGGGCTAGGTGGTACTAGAGCCTTGAAGGTCAAACCAGGTTGGATTTTTCTTTACCCTGAGCAAAACAAAACACTTGAAGATTTCTAGACAGTTTATTTGAGGGGGACGCTGGCCGCAGAAGGGAGGGGAGATGAGCAGGGTCACTGTACTGCATGGCTCGACAGGACAGGACACTGATGCTCCCGTGGCTGTTCTCCATGGCCCTGTGAGAGGGAAGGAAGGACCCAGGAGGTTCCCACCTCGATCTTTAGGCTGCACCTAAGACATGGGCAGGGACCAGCAGTACTGGATAAGAATATGGTAAAGCTGGCAGAGATGCGGTTAACAGACCCTGGGGGTGGGTTGGATCTGAAGGGCAGGGGAAAGAGAGGCACTGGAACCAGTTATGAGTTTGGGAGAGAGAGGAGGTGGTGGGTCTGGCAGTGGCAGCAGCGAAGTATACGTGTGACAGGATCCACCTTGGAGCCATCTAACACATGGTCAAAGTCTACGTCACAAGGCCCTATGGGAACAATTCTTTTCTATATGGTAACAGTTTGCATGCCCATCTCTCCACAGACCTGGGTCTCCTGCTTGACAAGTTCTATGTCCTGAGAGTCTGGGACCTAGCACACAGCACGCGTATAATGCAGAAAGGAAAGTGGGAGGGAGAAGTGAATGAAGGGATGACAGCAGCTCCCAGGTCCTGCCGGTGGAGTTCCTAGACCCTGAAGTCTTATAGTTCAGGACTTTGGCGGCCCCTGTAGGGGTGGAGGCATCCTCCTAGCAGTGGCAAAGAATACTGTCATCCACACAATAGGAAAAGATGGAGAAGAACGAGTTGGGGGGCCAGGAAGAGGGAGGGGAAGATTTGAGCAAATAAACACCAAGTTAAAGTTGAGGATCTTCATTCTCACCGTTGGCTGCAATACAGTAACAGGGATGCATGGGGTCCCCGAGAGAATAATGTCGGTCTTATCAACAAAGGTACACAGAAGGGAAGCTCTAATTCCTTTAACCCAGGGGAAAGGAAAAAAATCACAGGACTGCTGGGAACCACCTGTGATCTCTCTCCACTCCCCCTACCCTGGACCGTTCACATAACTCTTCTCATATAGCCCAGAAATATGGGTGGGTGTCTGTGTGTGTGTTAGTCATTCAGTCGTGTCTGACTCTTTGCAACCCCATGGACTGTAGCCCACCAGCCGCCTCTGTGTATGGAATTCTCCAGGCAAGAGTACTGGAGTGGGTTGCCCTTCCCTTCTCCAGGGGATCTTCTCAACCCAGGGGTCGTATCCAGGCCTCCCATAATGCAGGCAGATTCTTTACCATCTGAGCCACCAGGGAAGCCCGGAAATATGGTTATCTCTAGTTATGTCTCCTATAAGCTCTCATATGGCCTGGAATTATGTTTTTCAGTAACTATTTGTCCAGACTCTTCTTGGCTTCTTTTGTATTTACAGCTAACATTGAGCTGCATGCACTGGTATAGCTGTACCAATTTTTAAAATATTGAAACATTTGTGTTTGGATTTCCCTGGTGGACTAGTGGTTTAGAACACGGGTTCGACCCCTGGTCTGGGAAGCTCCCACATGCCACGGGGCAGCTAAGCCAGTGCTCCACAAGGAGAGCAGCCTGCACGGCAATGAAGAGTAGCCCCTGCTTGCAGCAAGTCGAGAGAGCCCACATGCAGCGACGGAGTCCCAGAGCAGCCAAGACAGATAAACTATGACAACAACGAGCAAAAAGAAACGCTTGTGTTTCAGTTGCTGCCGCAAACCACCCCGAGTGCTTTCTGGTGTCTCATCCACACTCGGACCTCACCTAGACCTCCCTACAATCTGGCACCTGAAGGATTAACACCCGGCAGAGCCAGACCATTCAAGCCAGCATCTCACCCTATCTCAGTATTTGTCCAGTGTTTTAAATGTCACCCCGGGGGGCCCTTCTCAGCTTCCATCAGCCCCTTGGATAATTCCATATCCAGCTCTAGTCTCCTCTCCCCACCAGACCCACTTCCCCTGAGAACTCACCAGGCTGGGCTGGTAGCACCTGGCAGTGTGGATAAGGGCATGGCCTGCCCTCTGGGGTGCCAGAACTCCATGCAGAAGGCCCCTCCCCAGATGGGTGCGGTCCAAGGGGCTGGCGTGGAGTCAGACACAACCACACTGGCTGGGAACTCGGGTATGTAGGGCCTGGGGCTTCTGGTAGCAGCCTCCTCTCCAGGCCTGGATGTCCGAAGATCAATGGGTGGGCCTCTGGGGACCAAGGCTGTGCCAGGCTTGGGCCATAATGGGGGAAAATCTGGCAAGCTGGGTGGGCAGTCAAGTCCTGGGATCGAGGGGCTGGGGTGGGCTCCAGGGGTCCCCCTCGCCGTCTCCTTTGTGGGTGTCGGACAGAGAGGCTGGATTTCTGCAAGTGGAAGAGGCTGCTGGCTGCGGGACCGGGGCTGGAGGTGTCAGGTGGCCCTGGGGCTGGCTCCGTGAGGGCCCGGGGCCGCTGCGGGGTAGGGGGCTGCCCTGAAAGGGCTGCTGGGCTGCACCTGGCTGTGTGTAGATCGGCTGAAGGCGGCTCTGGCTGGAGCTGTATCCGAGGAACAGCAGGCCTGGATGGGGGGACTCCAGTTTCAGGGTCAGCCTTCCTGCCGTGCCACTGGAAGCGTCTTCTGTAGTGGTGGTGCCGGTGGCGGTGGTAGTGGACGTGGCTGGAAACCTGCGTTTCCCCCGCGGGCACCACTGAGTCCAGAGACCGGGGCCGGGAGGCCATACCAGGCTGAGCTGCCTTCCCCGGGGGTTCCCCTTCGGGGCTGCAGTAGACCAGGGGGTCGAAGTCACTGCTCAGGGAGCTGCGGAAGGTGGAGCTGCTGCCGTGGATGCCCTGCAGGCTGATGTCCGTGCAGTTGACCACCGAGTCACTCGAAGAGCCGTGACAGGGCCCCGAACTGGAGTCGCTGGCTGGCCCATCCGCCAGGTAGCCACTGCGTTCTGTGCGGTAGCTCTCTCCGGACCCGCTGCTGTCATGGGGCCTGGTCCGGCGAGGGGGCGCGGGGCAGGTGGCAGGGCGCTGGGAGGTGCAGCGGAGGTGGCTCAGCCCCCAGCCCGGCGCATAGGGGCGCGGGGCCACTGCCAAGCGCTGGGGCTCGCCAAGAGCCCGGGGGTGTGTGGTTCTGGATTGGCGGTGGTACCGCGTGCCCACGACTGGCTCCTGGGATGGGAGGAAGGGGCCGGGCCGGCTGGGCCGAGCCACCGCGCTCCTGGAAGGGCCCAACAGGTAGGCGGCGGGCAAGTGGTAGTGCGCGTGGCCAGGGTGCTGGCGAATGAGGTGGAGCCTCCGGCCTGGTTCCTGGTAAGCTCGAGAGGGTCCCAGGGACTGCGAAAGTGAATCTCCCTCTGGAAGAAAGAACCAAGAGCATAGGTGTTTGACTCCACCGGCCAAAGGAGAGTGCGTTCAGAAAAGTGGGGCTATTGCACACCTTCAGCCTGCAGTCGCCGACAAGCTCCATCAGAGTCTGCAGCACCCAGGATGCTCCTAAGCTGCCTGCGCCCCGGGATGCCCTTTTCCCTTCCCATCAGCTGTGCCCTGGGGGGTTCTGCTGAGCATGGCTCCTCCCATCAATGGTCCTTTCGGGAGTTTCACCCAGGGCCACCGGGAGCCCACACTACACTTTTGGGTGAATTAGAAAAAGGCTCTCTTTCCTCCAGATACTTCCCTTTCATCTTTTAGAATATGGTCATAATATCCTGGTTTTGTTAGAATAGGATACTTTATTGCCAGAGAAGTGGAGTAGTAAATATACCCACCGGCCTGATTTAGAATCAACAAAGCTGTCATGAAAATACACAGAAAAGCTGTCTGCCCGGCTCAGGGGAGGTACCCTCAACCAGTGCACAACTTCTATTTTTTAAAATTTTATTAACTGCTGTTGTTGTTTTGGCTGCACCGGATCTTCACTGCAGTGCTTGGGTTTATGTTTCTTAGTTGCCCTGAAGCGTGTAGGATCTTAGTTCCCTGACCAGGGATCAAACCCACACCCCCTGCATTACAAGGTAGATTTTTAACTACTGGACCATGATGGAAGTCCCAAGGGCACAGCTTAAAGAACGACTGAGGCAGTCCTGCCTTCTGCTCCACTTCAAGGCAAAACGTTTGCCCAGAGGGAAGCCGCCTCTCTACCCATCTGCCTGCACACAGGGGAGCCCTTGGCCCACCTCCTACCTACGATGTTGAACATGCAGAGGGGGCAAGTGCGATGCTGATGCAGCCAGGGGTCCACACAGGTACGATGGAACTCATGGAGGCAGGAAATGACCCGGAGCTCCTGGAGAAAAAAAAGGGTCAGAGCCAAAGTTGACGGCAGCTACAGCAGTGGCTAGGAAGCAGGGCATCTCTGACTCCCTCGGCCCTGCCCCTTTTAAAATTCATTTGTTTATTTTGGGCTGCACTAAGTCTTCATTGCTGCTTTCGGGCTTTCTCTAGTCGTGGTGAGCAGGGGCTACTCTCCTGTTGCGGTACATGGGCTTCTTGCTATGGCTTCTCTTGTTTCAGAGCACAGGCCCTTAGGGCACACAAGCTTTAGAAGCTGTGGAGTGGGCTTAGTTGAACCCGTGGCATATGGAATCTTCCCAGACTAGGGACTGAACCCATGTCTCCTGCACTGGCAGGAGCTTTCTTAACCACTGGACTACCAGAGAAGCTCTTGGCCTCTCCTTTATTGCCAACACCTGCTTTCAAAGACCTCCTAGCACAACAGAAAAAGTATGGGCTTTGGTATCAAGAGAATCTGGACTTTTGCCACTGCATATGACCTTGGGCAAGTTTCTGAACAGTTTTCTGCTGTAAAATGAGGCTAAAAAACTAATCCACCCCTCACTGTCAAGAGGGTGACAGATGCCTCTAGAGCACCCACTGCAGAGCTTGGCATGTGGTACACACTCAACAAACAGAAGTTCTCTTTCCCTGGAAAACCAGGAAAATGGCCAAACCTCAGGGTTGTCCATGCAGGAAACACAGGACACAGATGCAGACCGGACGCCCACACCAGCTTCACCCACCTCCTCTCCAGCCTGGCCTCACCTGGCCCTCGGAGAACTCCTCCAGGCAGATGGCGCACACCGGGGCGGAGCTGCAGCTGCTCCCGGAGTCTGGCCACTCATTCCGGGCGCCCCGGCAGCCGGCCCGGTAACTCCTGGTGGCCAGCTGGCTGATGGCCCAGGCTGTTCGCTGCTGAAGGGGGTCCTGGGGAGAACGGTGGGCCATGATGGGGCCAAGGCTCCTCCCCGCGCACCCCTGGACCCTGGCCTGTGCTCAGGTCCCCATCATGCAGTTAGATCACACGACCATCAGACCACCCAGGGAGTTTGTACCCTCGGAGTCCTTCCACGGCCCTGTAAGCATTTCACCCCGTTCCCCCATGCATACTACTACCTTTCCTTCCCTTGATGACCCAGGAGAGGAACTCTTCTCCCAACTGCCCTGCCTTGACATGGCATCTTGAATATCTTATAGGCATGTCCAACTTCACAAACCCCACACCCCTAATCCCATGAATCACCTCAACCACACACTTGTCCTTCCCCAGTCCTCCTCCCCTCTGTAAATGGCAATTCTGTTCTTTTAACTGCTCAGGCCGAAAATATTGGTGTCATTCTTAACTATTCTTAACTGATCCCTCCATGATCAATCCATTAGAAGACCTGTTGGCCCTGAGGTTCTATAGAAGTGATGGTTCCAGGAGTTAACCTTTTCTCCTAATAATATTTTGCCCATTTAGAACTTTACTGTTAGAGTGGCAGAAAATCTCTATGAAGGAAGATCCATTCATACCATGGAGTAAGGATGCTTTGGGCATGGGTAATAGCTGGTGGCAAGGCTGTGATGGTTTTGATCACTTGTCAAGGAATGCTGCCAGGGATCTGGATTAACTAGAATGCTGCCATCTGATGGGCACTTGGGATCTTGTGTTTTTGAACACAAGAGAGTAGCTGTGGGTGTGGTGGACCCGTTTTATGGAAATCTATAGAAGGGTAGGCTGTGCTGTACAATGTTATGATCCATTAGGGTGGGTGGAGTCTTCCTAATACTGGCACCAAATACACTAAGTTAATCTTTTTATCAAATAGATTCAATTCTTGAATGGGTTANGGATCTTGTGTTTTTGAACACAAGAGAGTAGCTGTGGGTGTGGTGGACCCGTTTTATGGAAATCTATAGAAGGGTAGGCTGTGCTGTACAATGTTATGATCCATTAGGGTGGGTGGAGTCTTCCTAATACTGGCACCAAATACACTAAGTTAATCTTTTTATCAAATAGATTCAATTCTTGAATGGGTTATCAGTTCAGTTCAGTCGCTCAGTCGTGTCAGACTCTGCGACCCCATGAATAGCAGCACGCCAGGCCTCCCTGTCCATCACCAACTCCCAGAGTTTACCCAAACTCATGTCCATTGAGTTGGTGATGCCATCCAGCCATCTCATCCTCTCTCATCCCCTTCTGCTCCTGCCCCCAACCCCTCCCAGCATCAGGGTCTTTTCCAATGAGTCAACTCTTTGCAAGAGGTGGCCAAAGTATTGCTGTTTCAGCTTCAGCACCAGTCCTTCCAATGAACACTCAGGACTGATCTCCTTCAGGATGGACTGGTTGGATCTCCTTGCAGTCCAAGGGACTCTCAAGAGTCTTCTCCAACACCACGGTTCAAAAGCATCAATTCTTTGGTGCTCAGCTTTCTTCACAGTCCAACTCTCACCTCCATACATGACCACTGGAAAAACCATAGCCTTGACTAGACGGACCTTTTAATATGCTATCTAGATTGGTCATAACTTTCCTTCCAAGGTTATAGGTTTTGCATTGTCCCTTTTAGTTTACTACAGTAGTACTACTAATTCTCTTATTTCAAAGAAAGAAAGAAAAAGAAAACATGTTGGCTTTGCCTTCAAAGTATAGGGGAAATCTAATTCTCACCACTTTGACTCCTCCCTGAGCCAAGCTATGATTACTGTCACCTGGGTCTGGTGATAGCCTCTGTGCTGGCTGCTCTGTCTCCAGCCTTGCTGCCCTGTAATCCGGTCTCACCTCAGTGGCATGAGTGATCATAAAAGTTAAGTCAGATCATGGCTCTAGTTCTGCTCAAAACCATCCCATGGTTCCCATTTCATCCAGAGTGGGGAAAAAAAAAAAAAACCTCCTGACAACAGTCTAGACAGTCTAATACCACTGGGCCCCCAAGAACTCTCCTCTTGCTCTGCCCTCTTACCCACTGGATTCCACCGCATGCCTCCGTGCTGATCCTCAGACATACCAGGCACACTTCTGCCTCAAGGGCTTGCAGTGTCCTGATTTCTCACCTCAGGCACTTTCTCTCCAGGCATCTGCACGCATCACCCCCTCACCCACTGGGGGTCTTTCCTGTAATGTCATCCTCTCCATGATGCCTTCCTTAGCCTTGCCTTTAAAACCTAACCCTGCTCCCTTTGCACTCCTTCCCGTTTTTTATTTTTCTCCCTGGACTTACCACCATCTAAAGTATTCTATATTTTATTTATTTTGTTGTCTATTTCCACTATAATGAAAGTCCCCTGAGCAGAGAGAGCTTTTGTCTTTCGCTCACTGCACAAGCTCCAACACCTGGAATGTGCCTGACACATAACAGGAGCTCTCTATTTGTTGAATGTTTTGTTGAATGAATGAACAAATGAGGACACCTGTGCAGAGTGTGTGTGTGAAGTTGCTCAGTCGTGTTCGACTCTTTGCGACCCCATGGACTGTAGCCTACCAGGCTCCTCCCTCCATGGGATTCTCCAGGCAAGAGTACTGGAGTGGGTTGCTATTTCCTTCTCCAGGGGATCTTCCCGACCCAGGGATCGAACCCGAGTCTCCTGCATTCCAGGCAGACGCTTTAACCGCTGAGCCACCAGGGAAATCACCCTGTGCAGAGAGGCTGCTGGAAATTAACGAAGTCATTTGCAAGCGGGGAGCGGGGAAGGGGACAGAAGTGGGGTTGGTGTAAACTGTTTCATGGGCATAAGGGCAACTTCTTTCCTTACTTTTCCCTTCCTGCTCCCCACCCTCTCCAACACATGCGCTCGCCCACCTCCACCAGGAAGCCCACCCTGCTCACCGGCCTGCTGTGGCGGGGGCGGCACCGGATACGCAGCACCAAGGCCAGGATGACCACAAAGATGATGCCCACCACCGTCAGGAGGATCCATACGTCATAATCTGGCTGGGGGAGCGAGCAAAGAGAGAAAGGGTCACACCTGTGGAAGGAGCGAGGCCAACTCGGGAGAAACACAGGAAACACACGGAGAACAGGGGGGGCCCCTTGAGTCTCCAAGAGGGGGTGAGGTTGCAGGTGGGGTTAGGTGGTCCCTTTCTGCTCACAGACACTCACTGGGGAGGGTCCTCCAGACGCCAGTTTTGAGAGGTACAATCTCAAGGTCTGTGTGCTTGGGGGAAAGGGGACAGTGACCCCTCTGCAAGGTGGGAACTTCCCAGTGGGTGGAGAAATACCAGCCAGGCGTCAAGGGGCCCAGGGCCCAGGGGTTCATTCTGGCTCTGGTATTGTGTTCCATGAAACCAAGATGCTGGAAAACCACTTCAGAATTCAGCTGGCCCAATCTGTTCATCCTGCAGTGCGGCCCAGAGTGGGGACGAAACTTGCGCAGAGGAGCACAGCTGGGGGATAGAGCTGGCCTGGGGGCTTCTAAGGTCTCTTGCACTCCAGGAGTCTGAGGGCTTTCGGTGACAGTTGCACAGGGAAAGGCGGGGGTGATTGCAGGTGCTGGGGCCGGGGCTGGAGACTTGGCCGGCTTACCCAGGTCGGGGGCTCCTTCAGCTCAATCCTCACATGGGCCTTTCGGTTCTTGTACACAAACTCCATCAGCTTCTCGGCATCGTGACCCCAGATCAACACCACGGGCCACGTCAGCCCCAAGGGCTGCTGCAGCTGCAGGAGAGGAAGTGCCCATGAGGGCGGCTGTGTCCTGACTTCTGCTCCCGGAGCACCTCTTTCTTCCCCCCGCCCCAGCCCCCTCCTCAAGCACCCCTCTTCCAGGGTACCTGCTCAGCAGCAGCGCGGTCCTCCGTGATGTCAAAGAGGACTGCGCTGGCGCCCCGCTCCCCCGCCATCCGGGCCTGCAGAGACACACAGCAGAGGTCCGGCAGGGGTCAGACACAGCCCGTCCACACCCCAGCCTCACCCCCTCACACATCCACCCCTGCCTAAGGCGCATCCCACACCTCTAACACATGCAAGGGGTCAGTGGGGTTGGGGTCACCCTGCCCCGCCCTGAGCTCACTCAGGGCCACTGCCTTCAAGGACCACACTCAGTCCTTCCTTTTGTAACGGAGCAAACCCTTAACAGTGTTCAGTGGGTGCCAGGGGGTGGACTAGGCTCCAGGCCTGGGGACAAGGAAGATGGCCCTGCCATGGAGGTACCTCTAGTCTGCCTTCACTAAGAAGGGTGAGAACCGAGAGCAGGGAGTGACCACAGTCCCCCAACCTGGGGCGCTGGAGAGTGAACTGTCCCCTGTTCAGAAAGGCAGAGAGCGCCTTCAGAACAGAATTGGGCTTTCCAGGGTCCAGCCTTGCCCGAGAAGAGGAGGGTGCAGGGCATCCCCTCGCCTCCGCCTCCTCCGCAGGCTGATCCAGGAGCCCGGGGCGCTGCTCTCCCCCGGCGTCAAGGACAGCCCCGGGCTCAGCCCATCTCTGTCTCCCCGCCGCTGTCCAGTTGGCCAACTCCTCGGCTCCAGTTCAGGGCTGTACAGGGGGGGGGGGGGGGCCGGCTGGCCGGTGCTTTCTGCCCTTCCCCCCTCCCTGACGGGGGCGACAGAGCCTGGGCTGGGGAGACACTCAAGGGGCTGTTCCCACCACGGGCAGACGCCTCCCTCGGGCGCACATGCCCTCCAGGCCCTGGGGCCTGCTGAGGGCCTGGAGCCGGGGCCTTCCTGCAGGCGCGGAAAGAGTTAACCGCTCCGCACGCGGTGAGGCCGGAAGAGGAGCCCGCGCCGGGCTTACTCACTCGCTCACACCCCCAGCGCTTTGATCTCGGCTTCCCTCCCGGGAGAGCCAGTCGGGGCAGGTCTCCGAGCAGGGCTCCTGCCGCCGACCGGGGGCGCGGCTGCTGCTCCCGCCTCCCTGCTCCCTGCTCCACACTCCCCGGGCAGCCGCAGGGGCCCCTTAGAACAGGCAAGGGCGCCCCGGGAGGCTGGTGGAGACACTCAAGCAGGGCTTTTTAGGTCAGGAGGGCAGCTTCCCTTTCCCTTCCTCCGGCCCTGCGGAGCTGAGCCGGGCCCTCCACCAGCGCCCAGGCCCAGGCTCGCCAGACTGTCCCTGGGCGACTGCTGAAGAGGCGGAGAGCTCACAGCTTTCATCCTCCTCTAGCCTGCTTATGCGCGGCAAGTGTCCCCTAGGAGACCCCCTAGGCCATCTAGGTGACCCTAGAAAAACAAAAAAAAGATTGGTCCAGGGACTTCCCTTGTGGTCCAGTGGTTAAGACGCTGCTCTTTTAATGCAAAGGGCGTGGATTCCATCCCTGGTCAAGGGACTAAGAGCCCACACACTGTGAAGGTGGCCAACCAAATTAAAAAAAAAAAGTTGTTGTCCAATCTTCAGAGGCCTCCAAACCAGAGCATGGGAGCTACCCCAGGGGAATAGGAGAAGGACTCCTGCTAATCTCTTAGTCCATAAACTGGCCAAGAGGTGGGGTTGGGGGCACCCTAGTAGTCACAAAACTGACTCCTGGATCCTCACTGCCACCGAGGCCTTCTGCTTCTCATCCCCAGAGTGAGACCTTGAACCCAGCCCAGCAGGGAAGAGCAGGAGGGAAGGTCACAGACTTCCTCCTCTGGAGATGTTCTGACTTCTCCACCCCTCTCTCTTTGAAGGGTTGGGGTAGGAACAGTGGAAAGTAATTACCCTGGTGTTCAAACACCCTAGCCGAATACAGCCCATAATTACAAAGTTGTAAAAGTGATCAAAGAGAGAGGGTTGGCCAACAGGGAAAACAAACAGGACTTTCAGGCAGCGGGTGTCCATGTCCAGAGTTCTAGGAATCAAAAAGCAAGATTTAGGGCCAGATGGCTGCCCCCTCGGGGGACTACCCATGCTGCCCTCCTGCACGGGAGGAAGAGAAACACTTCTTCAGAGACAAGAACCTGGAAGAAAGAGGATGGGCAGGCCCTCAAGACAGAAAGATAAGCTTTAGAAAGACATCCCAGAGACCTCTCTGGAGCTTCAGAGGCAGCCGGCCTTCTAAGAGCAGCAAGCAGGCTGCCCACTGCCTAGAGCAGGGAGGCCAGTGTGTCCCAGGACTCAGGCACGTCTACGCTCCGCACTGCCCTGCACCTTAGACCTTCCTCTCCAGACACATCACTGTGGATCTCCCCCTCATCACTGACTAACTGAGCACCCACTGTGCCCAGGACACCAAGCCGGGGAAGGCCAAGCCCTCCGGAACAACTCATAATCTAGCTGCGGAGACAAGGCATATGTGTAAAATGATAATGCTAATAACAACATTCTGGAGTCCAAATAAATGAAACAGACCAGTCATTTCCAAACCTTTTCTCACTGCAGAACACCCTTTCCTCCATCTTCCCCCTCATCACGCACACACGCACTGACAAATCTTCACCACAAAAGAGAGAAAAGTGAGTTGAGGTTGAGGGTGGGACGAGGGGTAAGAAGGACCCTTGGCTTCCCCGCTCCCACCCCAGCCCCTGACAAGGCCCTTCATGAAGCCTGGCGTGTGAAGCATGCCCAGAGACCCTGGCAGCACGCTTGGAGGTAAGGACTTCTGCTCTCAGTGGCCCAGCTGGGCTGGGTCAGCCGGGACAGATTCAGTAGAATAGGTGGGCTTCATCTCGGCTTGAAAGTGACGGTAGGAGGCAGTAGAAGGGATAACACCTTTATTGAGCTCCAC
Organism: Neotragus moschatus; assembly: GCA_006410615.1. Lineage (NCBI taxonomy): Eukaryota > Metazoa > Chordata > Mammalia > Artiodactyla > Bovidae > Neotragus > Neotragus moschatus. Next base: position 1,255,221 of record SJYA01002687.1, read on the forward strand.
TCTGCCCAGATTGAATCTGCTATCAGTTATTAGCTGTGAAACTTTGGGCAAGTCATTTAAACTGCTCTGTGCCAGTTTTCCTTTCTATAAACTAGGGGTAATAATTGAACCTTCTTCATAGGGTTGTTTTGAGGGCTATATAATTTAATCCATGTAAACCCTTATAATAAGGGCCTGGCACAGAGTAAGTGTTCCGTAAGTGTTAGTTATTATCATATTAGCTATTATCATGTGCTTTGCGTGAGTGATTTCATTTGTTCCTCACAACAACTCTATAAGATAGTCATCAGCCCCACTTCTGAATTGAGGAAACTGAGGCATGGAGAGACAGAACAACTTGTCCAGGGTCACACAGCTGATAAGCAGTGGAAGCAGAATTCCCACCCAGGATTTCAGCCTTCTGAGGACCTGGTTACCAGGGGGTGGTCTGTATGGTAAGAGCACCAGAGCTTATATCCATCTTTTTGCCTCCAGAACCAGCTCCTTCCACCAGGCAAAAGGCCACTGTTCCAGTCCAGGCACAGGGTGGTCAGGGCCTGAGGAATCACAAGGGTGCTAATAGAGAAACAAGAGACGGGGACTTCCCTCGTGGTCCAGTAGTTAAGACCCCACAATTCCAGTGCGGGGGGGCTCCGAATTGATTCCTGGCTGGGGAACTAAGATCACACATGCCGTGAGTCACGGCCAAAAAAATATTAAATTATAATAAAAAAGAAACCGATCTGGGTGACTGGGCAGGAGGAGGAAGGTGGTGGTGCGGCCAAGAATGAAAGAGTCCAGAAGAACTACAGTGAGGGTTTCAGAGATGGGGAGAGGACAGTGAGAGAGCAAGAGCAACCTTGTTAACTATGGAAGCACAGGATAAAGATGCCGATGACCAGGACCACGGTGACCGCTGCAGTCATTTGTTGGGTGATCGCTGTGTGCCAGGCACAGGGCAAGAGCGCCCATCTGCACTGTCTCTTCCACCCCTTCTAACTGCTGCATGGTGTCAGCCCCATCATTATTCCCCTTTTACAGACGGAAACGGAGGCTCCAAGAGCTGAAATGTTCAAGTCACACTGAGGGCAGTGGAGATGCCGGGCTCCGGGCACAGGGCTGCCTGGCTCCCAAGCCCCAGTTCTGGGGATCGTGATGGCACCCCCGACACTAACTGATTCGCAAACGCAGAGCTGATGGAGGTCAATGGTTTTCAAATTTCCTCACCAAAGAGCCACCTTTCCCCATTCCTCCCATGACCCTATTTTTAAATATGTTTACCCAAGCTACGGAGAAGGCAATGGCAACCCTCTCCAGTACTCTTGCCTGGAAAAATTCTGTGGATGGAGGAGCCTGGTAGGCTGCAGTCCATGGGGTCGCTAAGAGTCGGACACGACTGAGCGACTTCACTTTCACTTTTCACTTTCATGCACTGGAGAAGGAAATGGCAACCCACTCCAGTGTTCTTGCCTGGAGAATCCCAGGGACGGGGGAGCCTGGTGGGCTGCCGTCTATGGGGTCGCACACTGCATTTCTTAAGCACAATTCATTTTCCTATGAGAAAACTTGTATTAACACATGGAACTGATAGAATTCCAACCAAAAGCAAAAAAAAAAAAAAAAAAAAAACACACACTGAAGAGTTTAGTTAAGCCCGTGGGATGTCTAAAATATTGGGAGGTCAAGGTGCTTCTCCTGAGCTGTTGGTTTTGCGTTTGATTTAGCGTAGGCACTACTTGGCACTTGACAGACACTATTTTCAANAAAAAAAAAAAAAAAAAAAAACCACACACTGAAGAGTTTAGTTAAGCCCGTGGGATGTCTAAAATATTGGGAGGTCAAGGTGCTTCTCCTGAGCTGTTGGTTTTGCGTTTGATTTAGCGTAGGCACTACTTGGCACTTGACAGACACTATTTTCAACCTCACCTTGGTCACTGGGGTAGGAAATCAAAGTCCCATTTTATGGGAGTGGAAACAAAGGCCCAACCGGGTTACTTAAGTACCTCAGAGAGTACTAACTCGTGTTTCTCGTGACGCAGCGTCTCTGCACATGGCTCACATCTCCTACAGAAACCTATTCCTCTAGGGGCAACAAGAAGCCTCCCGTCTTATGTGGGCGCATCCTGACGGGTTGGCTGAGCGTTCACGTGCATGTGAAGTCACTCGCTGCTTCAGAGGGACAGCAGGGCTTCTCAGAACCCGTCCTCCCCATCCGTCCATCCCCCCCACAACCCGCTCACACTCCCCTACCTGACAGCAGGCAGTCATTTACCAGATGAACAATAAGTGACATTTGCCATACTTTGTCAAGCGATGGAAACGAAATAGCCAGAAGCAGGGCAGCTTCAGCCTAACAAAACGCTGCTGCCAGCAAGGCCCCGCACCATCCTGCAGACATACCACACTCTCCAGCGCCTCCGGTGGGCCGTAGCCCCCATCTCCCCCTCCCTGGGAGCCCCTTCAGCATCAGCATAACCAGAGAATATCCTCACCCATCTGTGGGCACCACACTCTGCTCACTGATTCCCCTGGGGAATCGGCGAAGAACCCAGGCTCTTCCCTGGAGACTCCTGGCCCAGGAAACAGCCCTCAGGAGGACCACAAAACCCCCAGGAGGGCTTGGGCCTGAGCACAAGGAGCAGGCCCACAGGGTGAGGCTGTCAACCCCCTCTCTCACACCCTCCCCGGGAGCAGGACCCCTGCCCTGAAGTCTGCCTGACCGAGCCCCCCACAACCTAGTTACACTCTGGCTTGTGTCAGCATGAGGATCATGCCACAGAGGTTCCATTTTCCATCCAGAACCAGAGGCAACAGGCCATAGGGATTAAAAGCTCGGGGCTGAGAACCGGACAAGGCTCGGTTCAAATCTCAGCTCCACCCTTTGCTCACTGTGTCCTCTGGCAAGTTACTCAAGTTTTCTGATCCTCACTTGTCTTCTACGTCAAATAGAGGATAACAATGTCTAGTTTTCCTGATCATTGTGGAACATAAATGAGAATCAACATGCAAGAAGTATCTACGCTGGGTCCCACCCTCATATCAGCCCAAAGAAAACAGTAACTGCTGTGAAAGCAGGGGTCGTGACTGCAGATGTGTGCGGGTCCATGAGGTGGCAGGCTGGTGGGCAGCGTGCCAGCCAGAGAGCCCGTGACAGTGGGCAGGTGGCAGTGGCTGCCGACTCCAGCCAGGGGCGCCCCATGGACGTGCGGCCCGACAGTCTGCAATCTCCGAGGAGCAGTATTTTAAGGGGCACTGGCTCCTGTCTCTGCTCTCGTTGCATGGTGCTCAGTGAGTATATCTGAAAGAAGGAAAAGCCCTCTGGCTGACCCCTTCTTTGTGCTGATGCTGGGCAGCGGGTGGGGTGTTGGAACGTCCACATGCCAGGGAGGAGGCAGGATGGGGTCCAAACCCTAGGTGACACCAGGAGGTTCTGCTGCTACATGGTTGGTGGGGAAAGGACGGGGGCCTGTATTTCCATGTCTCTCAGACCCGTCATGGGCTATAAAAACCTCAACTGAGCACATCACTCTCGAGAAATGAGTAGACAACGAACACAGGACCTCTCACAGCCCAGAGCTGGGTGAAGAGCGTGTTGGAGTGAAGGGTGACTCTACCTTGCTGGCCAGTGACAGGCAGGGGCGGGGGGCCCGTTGGGGACTCTCCAGCTTGACGATGCTGATGAAGCCGGGCTCCAGATTGTCATCATCGCTGGCGTTGCACAGGTATAGGGGGTGAGACTGCAGGGAGAAGGAGAGAGACAGGTTAGGAGGCTCTAGGGAGCAGAAGGCGCAGCTGGGAGAGCCGGGCACTTCCTCACTGTTCTCACAAGGGCCTGGCAGGCCTTCTGGTGCCACAATAGAGGAGGCTTCTATCAGAAGGTCTCATAGCAAGCTAGGAGCCCCCGGACCAAGGATGCATGGAGGTGGGGGCACACAGGAGTGAGGGCTGTCCAAAACGGGCACCTAAGTGAAGAACCTGTTGCAAAGCCGCTTCAGCAACCCTCAAGCCCTGCTTTTCCAAACTGGTCAGCTGCAAAGGGCTCTCCTGGCCCTAGCCTCTCCTGCCTCTTAATTCTGCTCCAAGACCCCAGGTGCAGAGCCTCTCTCAGTGCACTCAGAATCTTGCCTTCCTCCCTTGCTCTCCAAGGGCAGTGCTGGGCACTGCTGGTGCCTCCTGTCCCCATGGCAGCTGTTGCCATGGAGATGCCCATCGCTCCTGTGGCTTGGGTCTTCTCACTGGGTGCTATCTTGCTCCCCTCAACATCCCCCTTTGCCTATCCTGGGAGTAAGCAGGTTGCTGATAGGGAGGAGAACTGTTTGGGGATAAGGTTTGGCTAAGAGTTAAGTCTCTTAGCTAAATTCCTAGGAGCACAATTCCTAGGAGCTCATCCTGTGCCCTGGAAGGGTGGATAGGAGGATGCAGCCTGCTCTGCCCACCTGTTCTGAGGGTATGGCAGGTCCAGCCAAGACCTGGGGCCTCCAGCCTGGCTGGTGCGGAGCAGTGACTCAGGGGAAGCAGGCCAACAGGCTGAACAGAGACTGCAGGTCCCCCCGCCAAAGGGACGAGACTGCCCTTCTGTACACTCTCTTCTTCTTCAGGGGGATTTTTTTTTTTTTTTTTTGGCCACACCTCAAGGCATGCAGGGCTTTTCCGGTGGCTCAGCCGCCTGCAGTGCAGGAGATGCAGGTTCAGTCCCTGGGATGGGAAGATTCCCTGGAGGAGGGCAGAGCAACCCACTCCAGTAGTCTTGCCTAGAGAATCTCACGGACAGAGGCACCTGGTGGGCTACAGTCCATGGGGTGGCAAAGAGTCGGACATGACTGAAGCGCTTGAGCACACACATGGCATGCACGTTGGATCTTAGTTCCTCAGCCAGTGATTGAACCTGCTACCTCTGCCTTGGAAGCATGAGTCTTAACCAAACTTCCCTGGACTGCCAGGGAAGTCCCTCCTTCAGGGTGATTCTAATACCCACTCAAACCTAATTTTCCCAGAGTACTGTGAGAGCAAAGCATATTTCTATGGGCCAGGGATTCCCACAGGGTAGAAACCCACCGTATGCTGTCAAGAATGGGACTTCCTACTAGGGAGTTGCCCACGCTTCCCTGGCTCCTGCTGTTGAAGTCTAAAGGACTTCCAGGAAGAACCAGAGAGAATTTGGTCACAGGAACCAGAGACAATTTTGAATTTATGAAGATGTTTATGAACATGATAATGCCAATGCTAGATTTAAAAGCACAATCACTTTTTGAAAGCACTTTTGGGCTATTTTCCCATACTGTGTCACTGCAGCCTCTTGAACATAGTAGGTTCTCAGTAAGTATGCACTCAGAGAAGGCAATGGCACCCCACTCCAGTACTCTTGCCTGGCAAATCCCATGGGTGGAGGAGCCTGGTGGGCTGCAGTCCATGGGGTCGCTAAGAGTCGGACACGACTGAGCGACTTCACTTTCACTTTTCACTTTCATGCATTGGAGAAGGAAATGGCAACCCACTCCAGTGTTCTTGCCTGGAGAATCCCAGGGACAGGGGAGCCTGGTGGGCTGCTGTCTATGGGGTCGCACAGTCAGACACAACTGAAGTGACTTAGCAGCAGCAGCAGCAGCAAGTATGCACTAACTCACTTTGAATTAGATCCTTGTGAATAAAAATCTCTGAGCAGGGGGTGTTGAGAGAGGAGTGAGTTCCATTCTTGATGCTAGAAATTAAGGACTACCAGACTGGTGGTGATCAAGATTTAGTGTGAGAAAAAGTTTCTATATCCCCCAGCCCCCAGAAAAGGTGTGGGGCATAAAGTTGGGGGCTGTAGTGAAGTTTTAGCCCCATCTCAACAAGCTCTACTAATCTGTCCATCTGCTCATTCATCTCTTCATTTTCCCAACACCAAAGGCCCTCCTGGTGCCAGGCACTGTTCAATGAATGGAGGAGGAGTCAACAATGAATACGGTAGGCTCTTTGCCTCAAAGAAGCTCAGAATACAAGAGTATTGTGCTGTAGTGATGCAGGTTCCTTCAAGGGCCCCGTGGAGGGCCTGGGCATGGGGATCTACAATCCCACGGGGGAGGGCAGAGTGACTTGTGCTCCTTCGGGGACTTAAATGATGTGTGTTCACCCAGTGGGCCTACAACAAGGGGGATGGTGGCTTTGTGGCAGAGGAAGCAGCCTGTGCTGAGGGTTGGGAGGGACTGCAAACTGAAGAAACCATGGACTGAGGAGTCTGACAAGCTGCAGTCCATGGGATCGTGAAGAGTTGGACACAACTGAAGCGACTGAGCCAGCACACAGGGCATGCACGTAGGATCTTACCTACTACATAGGTGGCACGTATAGTCCAACTTTCTCAAGATCATTCCAAGATGCTTCTCCCTGACCAAAGGGTCAAGGTGGGCAGGAGAAAGTCACTTTAGGGAGGAGCAGTCTTTGGAGAAGGATTTGCGAAAATGTAACCACCACACTGCCCCCAGGTCTTCTGGCAGGGGTGGGAACCAACATGCCCTCGCCTATAGTGCTCAACAGAAGGTGCTGAGATGGAGGCAAAATATGGTGCAGCGTCACCAGACTTCCTTGGTCCTGAACTAACAGCTACAGAAGAAGGAGACGGAGGAAATTAACCGTTAGTAAACGCTGTTGGCTTGCCAGAGCCTGCAGATGTTATCTCACTACCAGGTAGGTGTGCTCACCCCCACTTAGAGGAAGAAGCTTGAGGCGCAGAGAAATCGGGGTCACACAAGATTAGAACCCAGCTCTGCCTGACTCCACCCTCTGGAGTCATGTAACTCCAAATGAGACACATAGTTGGACTTCTGGCTGGTCCAGGCATTAAGAATCCAGGGGACATGGCTTCTGTCCCTAGTCCTGGAAGATCCCACATGCCACAGGGCAACTAAGCCCATGTGCCACAACTACTGAGCCTGTGCTCTGCAACAAGAGAAGCCCCTGCAATGAGAAGCCAGCACACCAGAAGGCTACGACAGAGTAGGCCTGCTGGCCGCAACTAGAGAAAGCCGGCCCGCAGCAGTGAAGACCCAGCGCGGCCATAAACAAAGTTAAAAAAAAGAAAGGAAATACATTCCAATGATGAGAATGATGATGAGAGTTCACACGTATTGAGTAAGCAGGGTGGACCAGTGTCCTAACCACTTTTGTGTATTCTTTTTATCTCCCTGCTGCTGCTGCTGCTGCCGCTTCAGTTGTGTCCGACTCTTCGCGACCCCATGGACTACAGCCTACCAGGCTCCTCTGCCCATAGGATTTTCCAGGCGTGAGTACTGGAGTGGGGTGCCATTGCTTTCTCCGTTTTATCCTCCTAACAACCCTAAAATCATCTCCATTTTAAAAATGAGGAAACGGAAGCACAGAACAGTTAAGGGACATGCCCAGGATTACACAGCTGAGAGCAGACCATTAGAGAGTTAGAAAGAAGTAAGATGAAGTTAAAGAAAAAAAGAACAATCTTCATTTATCTTTGAAAACCTGGTACCTTCCCCTAATTCATAACCAAGAAAATCTGCCTTCCTAATTATACATTCCTAAAGCATATGAACCAAACACAAGTCCCTAAAATACTGGTGGTGACTTCCAGGAATATTCCAGGCTCTCTTTTAGTGAAGAGTGCTCCATGGTGTCCCTGGGTGACCCCAGCCAAACCCTTGACTTTGACTTCCACACTGAGGTGGTTAATTACGTAAGTACAGCCCAGACCTCTCTTGAGTTCCAGACCCTCACGAGGGGCCTGGACATTTCTGCCTGAAGAACCTTAAATGAGACACCTCAAACTCAGCATTTCACCATTAAACTAATAATTTTGTGCCTCAAAACTACGTTAGTCCCTCTAGTGTTCCCTATTTGAGGGACTGGAACCACCATCCACCTATTACTCAAGTTAGATGCCTTCCTAGTCTCCTCTGAGCTCCTTCATCTCCTACCACCACCTCCAACAACCGATCACCACGTTCTTTTCTTAATGCGGATTTATTTGGCTGCGTCTGGACTTAGCTACATGCATTGTCTCTTACTGGGGCACATGGGCTCCAGAGTTGCTCTGAGGCATACGGATCTCAGTTCCCAGACCAGGGACTGAAGCTGTGCCCTGCATTGCAAGGCAGATTCTTAAACTCTGGACCACCAAGGAAGTCCCCAATCATCAAATTCCAGCAATTCCATCTCCTAAACACTTCTATTCTTTGTCCTCTTTCTGCCATTCCCATACTAACGCTAACACAAGCCACCATCCAATTCACTGAAATAACCACTTAACTGGGATCAACCCACCCTGTTCAGTTCCCTATAGTGAAGCCAAAGTGCTCTAATGGGGGCATCTTTCTTCTCTCTGGGCTTCCCTGACACCTCAGTTGGTAAAGAACCCACCTGCAATGCAGAAGACCCTGGTTTGATTCCTGGATCAGGAAGATTTGCTGGAGAAGGGATAGGCTACCCACTCCGGTATTCTTGTGCTTCCTTTGTGGCTGGTAAAGAATCTGCCTGCAATGCAGGAGACCTGGGTTCAATCCCTGGGTTGGGTAGATCCCCTGGAGAAGGGAAAGGCTATCCACTCCAGTATTCTTGCCTGGAGAATTCCATGGACTGTATAGTCCATGGGGTTGCAAAGAGTCAGACACGACTGAGTGACTTTCACTTTGACTCACTCTTTCTCTCTAGGAGCTAAAAAGGCTCCTCATAGCTCTTAGAATAAAGACTGCACTTTAAAACACAGCTTAAAAGGCTCTGCCCACTCCAGCTCAAGCCATCATACCTCCTCATAGCTTACCATCCCTCCAACGCCTCTCCCTACTGGCAGCCCATGCTCCAGAAAGAACTTATTTCATGTCTTCAAAAACTTTGGTGTTGCTGCTTTGTCAAGGTAGGTTGGAGACCCTTCTCGGGGCCCTTGGGTGTGTGCTAAGTCACTTCAGTGCAATCCTACAGACTATAGCCTGCTAGGCTCCTCTGTCCATAGGCTCTTAAGAGTACTGTAATTCCTCAGGCCTAGACTTACCCTGGCCTGCCAATGCAGGAGACGTGAGTTCCATACCAGGGTGGGGATAATCCCTGGCAGGAGAGCATGGCAACCCATTCCAGTATTCTTGTCTGGAGAATCCCATGGACAGAGGAGCCTGGCGGGCTATAGTCCATGGGGTCACAAAGAGTCAGACACGACTGAGTGACTAAGCACACACACACAGACTTACCCAGGGTATTTTAGTTACCTACTTATTTCCCTCCCTCCCTCCTGCAGCCTGTGACAGACCTCCACGGCCCCTCCAGTGCCTGCTACATAGGTTTTATTTCTTTCTTTTCAAAAAGTATTTATTTGGCTGCGCTGGGTCTTAGTTTTGGCATTTGGGATCTTTTGATTATGGCATGTGGGATCTAGTTCCCTGACCAGGGATCAAACCCAGGTCCCCTGTATTGGAAGTTCAGAGCCTTAGCCACTGGACCAGCAGGGAAGTCCCTGCTACATAGGTTTTAAAATTAAATATTAAAGGCCTACAACCAGATAACTGATAGTTACCTATGAAGACAGCACAATGTACCAAAATCCTGATAATCATGGGTTTGGGAGAGGAATTAGAGGAGATGGAGAAGAGATTTTGGTGTTTTGCTCTGAGTACTTCAATCACAGGACAATGTGCAAAAGATATTATTTTGAGTTTTATTTTGTATTGTTGTGGAAGAATAAAAAAGAATGAGAGCTATTTATATACTGTTCCTGTCTTTTCCCTACTCTCATTCCAAGAAGAGAACCTTGTGTTCTATTTCCTTGCCTTAGGGGACATTTACCAAAAGCAAAAGTTGCTAAAGGTCTCTCGTCCTGACTTTGGAGAAAGCCTGAAGTCACTGAGGACAAGGGAGTGTCCTGAGGGCAGAAAGGAGTCTGTCTGCGGAGCTAGCGGGTGGTCAGAGTGCCCAGAATCTGGAGGATGGGGAGGGGCCTGGAGAGTGCCATGTGGTGGGAATCTACAGCCTATGTCCCAGAAGGAGAGACCCCAGAGGCTGGACCCTGGCAAAGATGCTGTGCCCACCTGGACTCCAAGGGAACACTTGTGCTCGGACAGTGGTCACATTGGTGGCAACCAGTGTGGACAAGTAAAAAGTATTAGTTATCTCAGTTTTGGCTACTCTGTGAGGGGGATGCTCAGTCGCTTCAGTCGTGTCCGACTCTTTGCGACCCCAAGGACTGAGCCCTCCAAGCTCCTCTGTCCATGGGATTTTCCAGGCAAGGATGCTGGAGAGGGTTGACATACCCATCTCCAGGGAATCTTCCCAACCCAGGGATTGAACCTGGGTCTGCTGCAAAGTGGGATAGGACCTTTGCAGAGTCATATCTGTGGCATGAAAATCATGCTGACTGCTTATGTATGGAGTCTTTTACAATGAGAGTTTCTCAAGTACACATTCTCAGTTTAAAACCAAAAGCTAAGAAAAGGTCATTCAACTCCCTAGCAAGGCGGGGTTGGTCTTATACCCAGGGGTGTAACACCAGGGCTGTTTTAACCCCCTCCTCCATGGAATTTTCAGCTGGGAAGAGGGCGCCTGAGAAGAAAGCAGGTCTGAATGCATCCGCCTCCTCGGGACCTTGGGACGCAATGTCTCCTAATAATGCTGATGTAAACACGATTTCCACATTGGCCCCCATCCCCGTCTTGTCAGTGCTATTAGGAGAGGACCAAGAGAAATGGGCTTGCAGGACCTGGGGACGGTGTGGCTGGGGACGGTGTGGCTGGGGAGGGCTCCTAGAAACCAAGCCAGCTTAAAGACTTACTTGCATCTTGCTGAAAGGCCAGGAGACCCAACGCCCAATTCTAGACACTGCTATGAGGAGAGGAGCAAATTACAAGGACTTCTTTCATAGCGTCCAGGCCACTCCGGCTGAGAACTCAACTCTGCACGCACACTTTCAGCACCGCCTTTCCTGCTCTGGTCTGTACGTCTCTGTCCTCCTCCTTCACCTGATTTGTTCTGCTTTTTCCATTGTCTTCCCAGCCTTTAGGTTCATTTTCTGACTCCATCATTTAGCTGTGTGACCTGGGGCAGGTTGTCTCTTAGCTTTCTTGAACTTCCCATTCTTCACGTTCAGAATGGAATAAAATTTGCCTCCTGATTATCACAAAGTCTGGAGACAATGGCTCTAAGTGCCTAGCATGGAGCCTCCCGACACTCACTAAGTGCTCATGACTATTTTTTTAAAATATTTATCTGCATGTATTTATGTATTCGGCTGCACCAGGTCTTATTTTTAGCCTGTGGGATCTATAGTTGAAGTATATGAACTCTTAGTTGTGGCATGCGGGGTGTAGTTCCCCTGCCTTGCAAGTACCAAGTCTTAGCCCCTGGATTATCAGGCTTGTCCCAATAAGTGCTCATTAAATGGTCGTTATTTTTATTGACACCGTTGCATCCGTACTGGTAAAATGCCTTCTTATTCTCGGAAGGGACAAAGCCCGTCCTGACAGCTTCTCCCTTGGCAGTCGTCACAGCAGCTCTGAGTGCCAGTGTTCCCCTCAGCCCAGTCTGGGACAGCTCGTTATCCACGGTCACTTCCCTCCTGGGCTCAGCCCTCCAACCCTACTGAACAAGCTCTTCCAGTTCTCAGACCGCCTCCTTCCCATGTGATCTCATTACCTCCTCACAAAGGGCATTCCAGGGCTCAACTGAGCCCCGAACTTGACGCAGGTCTTATTTAATCCACGGCGTCTCCTCCTCCCAGGGTGTGTGCTCTTGCAAGCAATTCTCGGCTGTCTCCTGTTCCCCAGCCGCCCTCGTCCCCGCCCAGCTCAGCTGCAATCACCTCTTATTCTCTGAGTCCACTCACAGACCTTCACCCAGACCTTGGACGGGTAACTTTACTGCCTGCTACAATTTTGCCTTTGTAATCAGGAACATTGGCCAGGCATCAAAGGCACCTTCTCCCCATTTCCTCTTTTCAGATTTTATAATCATCCTCTCCCGTGCAACCTCCATTACCTGAACTTGGAACTACCTGACTTTTATCTCTGGCGACAGGACCCAGGAACGTCGTAAAGTCACGCCCCTGGAGCTGGGCGTTGGGACAAGCAGACTGGCCTGGAGTCGCTGCTGCTGCTGCTGCTGCTGTAGTCTCTGAGGGCAATGTGGGCATCTTGCCCGTTATTTAAAGAGGCCAATGCTTACCTCTACAGGGTAGATCCTAATGGCAACTGTTTAGGATTTGGAAACTTCTAGACTGCATTTCCATCCATCCTTAGACTGCATCTCTGCCTCTTTGGGGTGGCTGAGTTTCCTAATCAGTTAACTTGGGAGGCTGGAGGATTGTCAAGAGGAGTTTCCTTTTATCTATTTGTTTAAATGCTTTTACAAGGAAAATGTACTCCTGCTTGACTGTGTGATTTTTTCTTTTTAAGGTACGAAAGAAAATAATGTTGGTGGGAGGAGAGAAACAGAAGCATACCCTTGATGGAAAGGGACTAGCAGAGACAGGGGGGGATGATAGAGGCCTCTGGTATCTCTTGCTTGATCCAGAGACAACTTCCTGGGGGCAGGGGTGCTGTTGAGTAAGAGGGCTGATAAGAGAAGCGACAAAAGGACCTGCCAGCTTCCAGCAGAAGGCTGGGGCAGTCTGAGGTGAGGAGCTGAGCTCGCCGAGGGTCCAGTCTGGGGCTCTGCATCTGGTAGCTCTTGGTGTGCTTCCCTGGTGGCTCAGATGGTAAAGAATTCACCTGCAATGCAGGAGACCCGGGTTTGATCCCTGGGTCAGGAAGATCCACTGGAGAAGAGAATGGCTACCCTCTCCAGTATTCTTGTCTGGAGAATTCCATGGACAGAGGAGCCTGGCGGGCACCGAATCAATGGACATGAGTTTGAGCAAACTCCAGGAGATAGTGAAAGACACGGGGGCCTGCAGTCCATGCAAAAGTCGGACACAACTTAGCAACTGAACAGCAAGAAAACAGGCCCTTCATATTTGGCAAAAGAATGAATAAAGCTCAACTTGAGACCAGTTGCCATACAGTTTATAAAAGAGATGTGAACTGCTAACAGTTGAGCCTGGTTCAGACCTGTACGGTGCCTTTAAAACTTGTTTTACACAGACAAGGAATGTGAGCTTCATGCTCCAGACGGCCCATGGTTACATAAGGGAGTTAAAGGAGGCTGAGGTCTCCTAAATTCAACCCCAGTACGCTGAATATTACACCATTCCGCCTCCAGGTCTATGTGCTGGGAAGTATTCTGTGTGGTATAACAAACATCAACTGAGTACTAGAATGCCTGGACGGAAGGCTTCAGGATCTACATTTCTAGAATTTTCCAACTTGAATCATTCTTAACAACAAGACAGGAGCTGTCTGCTCCTTTTCCCTCTGGGCCCAGGCTCTCTCTGCCCAGCAGTCTCAGCTTTTCTTCTTCCCTTCTAGGGCTTATCTCATCTCTCCTAGCTACAACAAGGCAGTCAGACCCAGACGCTGCTCAGAGATACTTTCCCAATGAATCGTCCATGTTTGTCTAGGATGAGAAAGGTGTGTCCTGAAATTAGAGGTCGCACAAGCTCAGACCCAGGTAATGGACATTCAGGCAGACTGCCACCTCTCTCACTGTCTCCTCCCACAATACAGTCTTCATTCTTCAAGTAAAAAAATCACCTCTCCTTGTCTCAGATCGTGTCCAAGCTCCATGATGTGACTGGACTCCTTTGCCCTATGCCGGTCCTACGGTGGGCCTTTCCCGACCCCACCCTCTGCCTGGCATCCGCGTGGTTCACAGGGTCACTCATGCGTATGCTCAGCTGTGTCCCACTTTTGCAACCCCATGGACTGCAGCCCACCAGGCTCCTCTGTCCATGGAATTTTCCAGGCAAGAATACTGGAGTGGATAGCCATTCCCTTCTCCAAATGATCTCCCCAACCCAGGGCTCATGAAGGCAAATTCCTTACCACTACATCACCTGAAAAGCCAAGGTCATCACCATCTATCTGTAATTTCTTTTAATAAAATAGGTACAAGGAGGAAGTAAAATATTAAGTATTACTTTATCTTTCTGGTTTGCCTTGGAAACAAACAGAGATCATTCTGTCGTTTTTGAGATTGCATCCAAGTACTGCAGTTCGGACTCTTTTGTTGACCATGATGGCTACTCCATTTCTTCTGAGGGATTCCTGCCCACAGTAGTAGATATAATGGTCATCTGAGTTAAATTCACCCATTCCAGTCCATTTTAGTTCGCTGATTCCTAGAATGTTGAGGTTTACTCTTGCTATCTCGTTTGACCACTTCCAATTTGCCTTGATTCGTGGACCTGACATTCCAGGTTCCTATGCAATATTGCTCTTTACAGCATCGGACCTTGCTTCTATCACCAGTCACATCCACAGCTGGGTATTGTTTTTGCTTTGGCTCCATCCCTTCATTCTTTCTGGAGTTATTTCTCCACTGATCTCCAGTAGTGTGTTGGGCACCTACTGACCTGGGGAGTTCCTCTTTCAGTATCATATCATTTTGCCTTTTTATACTGTTCATGGGGTTCTCAATCTCAAAAACGAAAGATTGATCTCTGTTCGTTTCCAAGGCACACCATTCAATATCATAGCAATCCAACTCTATGACCCAATGAGTAACGCTGAAGAAGCTGAAGTTGAACAGTTCTATGAAGACCTACAAGACTTTTTAGAACTTACACCCCAAAAATATGTCCTTTTCATTATAGGGGACTGGAATGCAAAAACAAAAGTAGGAAGTCAAGAAACACCTGGAGTAACAGGCAAATTTGGCCTTGGAATGTGGAATGAAGCAGNCCATTCCCTTCTCCAGCAGACCACATTCTGTCAGACCTCTCCACCATGACCCGCCCATCTTGGGTTGCCTGAAAGGAGGGAACATACAAGGTATACTCTTATTATCTGCTTGCATTTACATATTAAAAGAGCTTCCCTGGTGACTCAGTGGTAAAGAATCGCCTGCCAATGCAGGAGTCTGGATCTGATCCCTCAGTCAGGGAGAAGGAAATGGCAACCTACTGCAGTAGTCTTACCTGGAAAATTCTAGGGGCAGCGAAGGCTGGTGGGCTACCATCCACGGGAACGCAAAAGAGTCAGTCACAGTTCAGCAACTGAACAATAACAACATTTTAAAAACTGGAAGGATGAGTACACAAGAGACTAATAAAACTCATTATCTGTAGGGAGTGAGAGTGAACAGTACAGATGGGGCAGAGGCTGAAGTAAGATTTTTTACTATATATCTCTTTATATCGTTTTGACTTTTCAACCACATTAAGCCTCCTATGCATGCATGTGGGAATATTTGGGTAAACAAGAATTCCCATTCCAATATGGCATAAACTCAAGGAAGAGATGAAAGCAGGACCTAAATAAATCTATCCGTGGGAACTCTGTACTATCTTTACAACTATTCTGTAAACCCAAAGCTATTCTAGAATAAAAAGTTTATTAGAAAATAAATGAGCAGGCCCTGGCCCTGGCCTGACTTCCTCTAGTCCTCCGACTTCCTCCCTCTAGTCCACTGTGGGTCCCCTGAGACTTCACTTGGCAAGCTCACACACCCCTCTGTGTCAGCTCGGCCAGGTTGGGGGAGTTTTCTCCACAGACGCCGCCTTTCCGTGCGGCTGCCTCCACGTGTGGCATCACACATCCCAGTCACCACCCCGAGGGATCGACCTGCCATCCCACTGGGCTCCTTTCCTCACTGCTCCCTCACCCCCAGGAAATGGCAATCCACTCCAGCACTCTTGCCTGGAAAATCCCATGGACGGAGGAGCCTGGTAGGCTACAGTCCATGGGGTCGCAGAGAGTCGGACACGACTGAGCGACGTCACTTCACTTNGAGGGATCGACCTGCCATCCCACTGGGCTCCTTTCCTCACTGCTCCCTCACCCCCAGGAAATGGCAATCCACTCCAGCACTCTTGCCTGGAAAATCCCATGGACGGAGGAGCCTGGTAGGCTACAGTCCATGGGGTCGCAGAGAGTCGGACACGACTGAGCGACGTCACTTCACTTCGCTTCCCTCACCCCCAGCCAATGCCCAGGTCTCAGAGAGCCAACCCCCAAACAGCTTTCTCATCCCACCACCCTCCTAACGTGCAGTCACTGCTGCATCAGGCTGCTCCTCACACACTGATTTTGTTGTAGAGCTTGTTCCTGAAGTGGCCTTCCTTTCTCACTGGTCTTTTAAAACCACACTTTATCCCAACCAAACCCCAGAGGGCAAAGCTGGCTGACCTCTCAGAATTCTACGCTCTCTCAGGATCTTGTACTTACCATGCTAGACTGTAATTAGTTACATTTCTTTGTCCCTGATAAGAATGAGGAGGAATCCCTAGGCAGGGCAAGGCAGGTTCTAGAATGTGTCTTATTAGCCCTTGAATCCTTGGGAACTATCACAATGTTCAGCAAATGTCACTAGATTAGCTCCTGCAGCCCCTCAGTTCAGGACTCTGGAGTGGCTGTACCGGGACAGGTATGGCCTTCCTCCCTGACAGCACCTCTGAGATGAGCTACTTCATGGCTCTTACTCTTCAGCCTGGCCAAACCACCCTTCCTTAGAACTTCACACATCTCTTCCCTCTGCCTCTTCTCCCCGACTTTTTGCCAAGTTAACCTCTAGCCACTTCATTTCACCCTAACCCAATCTCAGCTGGGTAACCCTAGGACACTGTAGAATAGCACCGGGCTTTTTTCTTTCATAGCATTTATCAGTTTGTGTGTATGTGTGTGTGTGTTGATTGTTTAACGTCTGTTTTTTCACTAGACTATGAGCCCAGACAGGCAGGGGCTATGTTTGTTTTGCTTACTATTATACATACAATGGGAAACCTTGGTGGCTCAGTGGTAAAGAATATGCCTGCCAAGGCAGGAGACTTGTGTTCAATCCCTCAGTAGGGAAGATCCCCTGGAGAAGAAAATGGCAACCCACTCCAATATTCCTGCCTGGAGAATCCCATGGACAGAGGAGCCTGGAGGGTTACAGTCCATGGGGTTGCAAAGAATCGGACATGACTTGGTAACTAAACAACCACAACAACAATACATATAACACTCAGGATAATCTTTGACACTTAAAAGATGATTCAGCAAGTTTTAGTGAATGAAAGAATGAAATTTCATGAAAATCAACAAAATATTTCATGCCAATGTAGTTTCTTGGGAATGAGATCCACAAATTTATTACCTGTCCAATGATGTAGAACATTTTGCCTTTTTTTAAAAAAAATTTACACTTCATCTTATTCAAGATTCAGAAAGAGCTTTTTCATTCTAATGTTTTGGGATTTAGTAAAAAGAAGTCTGTATACCTAACTACTTGCCATTCATACATGCCTACATTTTTATTTTATTTTTTAGTTTGTTTTGCTTTACAATACTGTATTCATTTTGCCATACATTGACTGAATCAGCCACAAGTGTATCTGAGCTCCCAGTCCTGACCCCCTCTCCCCACACCTACCCCACACTATCTCCCTGGATCATCCCCATGCATCAGTCCCAAGCATCCTGCATCCTGTATCGAACCTAGACCGGTGATTCGTTTCACTTATGATATCATACATGTTACAATGCCACTCTCCCAAATCATCTCACCCTCTCCCTCTCCCACAGAGTCCAAAAGGCTGTTCTATATATCTGTGTCTCTTTTGCTGTCTCGCGTACAGGTTTGACATTACCACCTTTCTAAATTCCATATATATGTGTTAGTATA